>CM043700.1:136456827-137056827 GCA_023935145.1 Bretschneidera sinensis
GTGGAGAGGGTCTGAGGTGCATCATCCGCATGGAGGGTTAGAGAACTGCTATGAGTCAATCATCTTAGCTTTTCTTGCCCCAGCTTGTCCATATAGTCTTAAGATATTCAGCATCCTAAGCTTGTTCACAGCTTTTCTAGCCCCAGCTTGTCCATATAGTCTTAAGATAGTCAGCATCCTAAGCTTGTTCATAGAGAATAAATTAGATTGTGTTAATGGTTTTGCGGATTTAACCTTATATGGCTTGTAAAAAAAAGACTTAATATGTATTCTCTTGGGTTGTTCTTCATTTTGCTTGTTTCCCTCTCATATTGGGCTTACAGTTTACTTGTAGTCTTTTGTTATGCATATCGTGAAGTACACAGGCAATTGAATTAATCAATTTAAGAAAGGAGTAAATGAAAAATCAAGTTGTGTCTTAGTGTTACCATCAAAGTTTGGAGTGAGTCGAAATTGGGAAGTTAACGGATGCCATCAATTGAAAGAGAATGCCCTTTATTTCCTGTAACATTCCATAGAAAGAAGAGCGTTAACAGACGTATTCTTGCTTTAGACTTCACAGTTTTCATGGACTCTTTTGTCTTCTTTATTCTTTATTTAGCAGAGTATTGAGATTATGCATAGATAAGTACCGCAACGCAAGCAAAATCCTTCAAGAGTCAGTCGAGGATTTGGCATCAAATGAATGCAATTCCCCAGGACGAAAAGCGAATGCTGCAAAAAGCTATCTTAGCGAATGCTTTAATGTCTTTGGAGGGATTTCAGGGCTCATATATCCGCCATTGTTGTTGCAGAGGGAAGAATTGGTGGAAAATCTGTGATGCTGTTACTGGAATCATTACTTGTTTGATAATTATAATTTACTTGGTTTAGTGTTTCATTAATTCAGTGAATGTCTTGTCATTTTCTTATTCATAATAATAAAAGAGGGAGATATTGTCAATGTTAGAACAATTTTTAAAATTTGATAAAACTGTTCTCATATTTAATTGAATTAATAAAAATTATACAACTAATCTTGAATTTTTTTAACCTCCACTATAGATTACCATTCTCCATTGCATCTCACATGACAAATACGCCGTAACAATCACACTAACATAATATCAAACTCTCACTGCGTAAAGAATATCACCCAAAAAAAGTAACCTATAAGAACACAACCCCACAGCACCCATTGATTTCGTCTCCCTAAAATGAATTTTATTTCATTTATATCCAGATTTGATTTAGGAAGAGTAATGAATTCTATGGGAATTGGGTTAGAGATTTTGAAAAATCCAGATTTGGAAAAGTTGGGCAGCAATTTGCAACTTTTCTTGTGGACCACGATTGTTAGAGATAGTGTTAGGAAATTTTCAAAATAAACTTCGGTTTAAGTTTAGGATGTTTTAGAAAAAAAGAAAAAAAGTTATTTGTTTCTTGCACTATATCTATATGCATAAATATTCCTCCAAAATAAAGTCTTCTTAAGTATAAAATTTGAATTAAAAGTGTTTACACTTAATAAAAATCAATGGATTTAATGGGCTTTGAATTGGATCAAAATCTAAATGAAAACTTTGATATTATATTAATTGAATCAAATAAAATCCAATTGATGTTAAGTATATTGCGTTCTTTTCCAAAAAGACAAAAAAGAGAAAATACAACACAGTAATGAAATAAAGATGAACCAAAGGCGCCCCTGGTAATGGAAAATACAACACAGTACACAGAAAGGATGAGAACAAAAGGCAGGGAAATTCTAGTAGATTTGTCTTGTGGTGATAATTTTTCTTGGAAATTTCTGTTTGATTCGGAAAGGATTTTTTTTTCTTTTTTCTGTTAAGTCTGATAGTTTTTAGAAAGAGAGTGAGAGAGAGGCGACAAAAGAAATGACTAATTCTTGACAATCTTGGCTAGACCTGGAAAAAAGAGACTATTAATAATTATCACTTTTTAATTAAATAAAAGTTATAATTTTATCAAAGCACACAAATTACTTTCATCTTAACAATTCACGCTTCGATAATATCATCATCCAAGATTAAATATGATGACCCAGTTGTCTATTTGTTATTGTATTGAGAGGATGAGATGAAAATCATGGTATAGCTCTGCTCACCGAAGTGGAAATCCAACCAGAACTTGTACGTGGAACTGTTGTTTTCATATTACCAAAGTGGAACAAAGAGAAATTCGATGCTTGATGATCAAAGTAAGAACATAACTTGATCATCAATGTGTCAAATCCTCTGAAAGAAAAATTAGTAACTAAGCAAAATTCTTCAATCAATTTGTTTTCATTTCAACCTTCCTAAGACCTTAATATAGTAACCATTTCCAAACCCAACAATTGGTGCTGGAACAATTTCTCCTCCCTGGACTTTCCTCTCCACCTAAACTAAATCCAAATTTCAAAGATGATCAATCACCATGCATCACACGCATAGTTATCAGAAATTCAGTATGTCATGGTTTGCAGTACGAGTACGAGAACATGGTAGGTTACCCACCCCGTACGTGGTACGTTTGGAGTACTCTTAAATAATTTATACTATGTATAGGTACATGTAAAAAAATTAGGTTATTAGATATATTTATGAGTACAATTTAAATAGAACTATAAACATAATAATAATTCAGAAGATGCTAGAGTTTTGACAAAATAATAAAATCAATAAACATAATATTTGAAAACATAAATTTAAAATAAAGTATGAGTATTCTCTTAAATTCTTTCTTATGTCTAGAGATCTTCATTTTTTCAATTTTTAAGTTAAAAGTCCTACGAAAAATTTGGATCGCCAATTCAAGGATCCGATGCGAGAATGCACCACAAATCGGAACGTAAGATCCGGATCGTGGTTCCAAAAGAATATAGAGATCTTGGTAACTATGATAGCATGTGAAAGAAGATGTATGCACAAAATTACTTGTATTTAGTGATCAATACATAATTCTGTCATTAATACTTTATTGAACTCAACTCCCGGACATAACCTTATTCCTGCACCAAAAGGCATGAAATTCTTTGCCATGTCCATTGTTACGGGATCCTGTTGCAAATTTCACCTTGAGTCAGCTGAGGACATATAATATTGAACGTAATTCAACATTTAAAAGTTTATATTCGTGTGTGTATATATATCATATATGTTCGTCAGACGATGCTACCTTCCATCTCCGTGGATTGAAGGCAAGAGGGTCCTTATACGTTTCAGGGTTTAAGTGAGTTGCAGCAGGAACAACCATAGTTGTCCAACCTTCAGGAATTGTGTATCTTGCAAATGTCTATGAATGATATCATATTTGATTGATAAGTCAAATAATGGTAATAAAGACATCAAGCTGTGCATACCATTTATTTGAATATCTGTAATTGTTCTTCTGAGGAACCCTGGTATAAAATTTCCCATTCTAAGCGATTCATTGATAACCTGCAATACTAATAAATCAAGTAAATTTTTGTCTGGAAATTTAATTACTAATCACCGAGACATTAAAGTTTATCTACTCACTAATAACTCTTTCGGCTTACTTGCATGTTGAAATTCAATGATTTCATTTCCTTCCATGTCATTCTTGTTTTTGTGGTTTCTCCTTTTTGAAAAGTTTCATTGTTTTCCCGACAGAGGATACAAAAGATATTCATCAGTGAAAGTGAAAGGAAACAAATTGTTAAAAGATTTGAAGCATTCATTTCGAAATCTATACTGTTAACTCTTGCATGACTAAAAGGTGTTGTGTAAGTAACATGAGGGCTAAAGTTAAAGTGGTAGCAGAGATTGTCTCAAAGGTAGCAAGTATAACAGCAAACATTATGTGAGAAATTAAATTATCTGTTAAAAAATTGTTGGTTTTCATTTCATCTATGATGTTATCAAGGAAGTCTCCTCTGCATGCTTCAGGTGATGCTGCCCTCCTTTCCTTTATCATGTCCCTCAATGTCTTCAATGTCTTCCTTTGCTTCTGAACAATATTGAAGCTGAAAAATTCAGACTCAACTTCGGAATTGCAATACTGAACTGAAAGGACTGATTATAAGGTTTTGAGGTATCTAAGATTTCAAAATTTTCCATGAATTACCTGCAAGCATATGTGATAAGTAGTGCCAGGGAAATTTAATGGAAAAGACATAAGCCCTTCAAAGAAATGTGTGAACTCTGTAGTCATGTCTTCTCCTAATTTTCAGGATCATAACCAAACAACTGCCTTACAGTGAAGTTTATTATCATCTGAAAAACAAGATGGAGCATGGAGGTTAATGAAACATCTTTATATGTTTTTGGTTCAAGAAAATCTCATGGATCAGGTGTTGACCTGAAGTAAAAGGAAATACTAACCACTGAAATTGCATGTTTGAGTTCCACAAATGGATGGGCTGACAAATTTGAAAGGGCTTGATTGGCCATTTCTTCCAATTGAGGGAGGAGTTCATCTTTCAGGTTCTGAGGGCCAAACTGGTCTAAAACCAACTTCTTTAGGTGCTTGTGAACATATCCGGCAATGTTGCATGAACCATCTTTAACAGTCACTTTGAGGCCAACCAGCTCAGCAAAGGAGTCCATGTACCATAATTCTACCAGCTTCCCTTCTTGTTGAAGGATAAATTGATTGAAAACAGGGTCACATGATACTATTACTGATCGAACAACCAAGCTCGTTTTAAATAACGGTCCATACCTACCGTTAAAAAGATTAAATCTTAATTAAATCAAAAAAAGTGGTAATTGATACTTCATATATAATAATATCTTAATCAATTAATCCAATCAAGTGTGAAATTTAGCTTACTTTGACTATGATCAAAGAAAAAAAAATAATATAAGGATTAATTTGCTTAATTAATTACCTTCGAATTCGATTTCTGATGAAACGTGGAATGTCTAAAGACTTGCTGGGGATGAAGAACTGAATAGTCTCTCCAATGAGTGGAAACCCCATGGAACCAGGAGGGAGCCTCCCTTTGCTTGTAGGGTTCCTCCATTTGTATGTCCAGTAGGTCACGCATGCCATAACCATGGCCACAACATACAAGGCTAGACTCCACATTCATAATTAATTGTTATGCTGGAACATGAAAAAAGAAAAGATGTCTGAAAAATAGGAATAGCAAAGAAGTAGTGAAGAAGGGCTTCACAAATCAATGCATATAAGTAGAATTAAAAGCCAGCCGTTTGCTCCATGGGGCCAGCATGGCTAATGGCTTCCCCGTTCCTTGGATTCTTATGGAAAAAGGACAAAAATAATTAATCCAGCTTGTTACTGCACTTGAAAATATGACGAAATTATTTAAATGCTTGTCTTCACGTGGGAATAGATTCTTTCTAATAATTTTGTAAATTTTTTTTTTTAAATACATCATTAAATGAATGTCATATTATCCATAGTATTAACATGACATTATAGTTTGAAAATTTTTTTTCTCAAATTACCAAAAAAGATCATTCCTTTGTTGCTTATTTGTATCAACAAAATCTTGCCAGTGAGTGCTGTGGCACAACCCATGCATTTCAACCATGAACTATTAATTACAAACATGATTTTTAAGGTAGTCGCTGAAACATTTATACTCTATCTAAAATTAAATGAAAATCTATTTTATTTTATTTTTAAATAAATTTAAAAAATCATTTAAAAATGAATGTTTATATTTGTTTTTTATATAAATTTGTAGAATTTGGTTCAATTCTTATGTTTAGAATATTGGAAGTAAATGAGATTGAATCTGGTGTTTAAATTCTATTTTTTTCATTGATGGATTATATTATTTTGTTCAATTATATGAGAGAGTTTTGGTCAACATAATATTTTATCTTTATTTTATGAAATTCATTTATAAATTTTATCAATTTTGATAGGATTTGAAACAAGTTAATTCAATTACATAATAAATAGTTTTTCTTACCTTTTCAATAATAACTAACATAGAAATAAAAATAAATTTTATGAATTTATAAAATTCATTAACCCAAACGCAAATTTGAAAAGAAAAAAACTAGGAACAATAAAGTATCGAATACAAGAAGGAAATTATGTAACAACCTTTATTAAATGTTTAAACAGAGAAGGTAACAACCTTATTACTCTAATACACCGCCATAATAGTTGGAGTATATTACTGGGGCCTTGTACCAAAGTCCACAAAATCCATAAAGGGTACAAAAGGTAAAATTTATTTATCTGAAATTTAAATTTTTTTATGAATAATGTTAGTATAAATATATAACTCAAAATGATAATATTATTATGAAATTTTTTAAAATTATCAATAAAATTTTGTACGGATCTAACCAATAATTTCTCTATCTACAACAGGAGAGCACACACTAAATTAAGGTTTTTTATTTTATTTTTATTTTTTAAGGCTTTCGACATGCAAAACTCTTTTCTTGTTTTCTTCCGCAAAATGACCCAATTGTTGGAAACCCAATTGAACCTCACGCCATGCGGCTCCATGTTCTTTGCCCTCTCATCTCTCGTGCAGCTTTTTGATACTAGGCGGTAGCCCACACACAAATTCTTGTGCACGCCTCCCCTCACCCGTCAACCTTTCCAGCTTCTCCAATCTCCACCATCCGATAAAAAACCCCAATACATTATTAGCATAATCTATTCGTCGTGTACACTCCAATCCTCTGAGCCAGAGCGGAAAAATGCTCGAAAACCCTTGGGTCTGGCTCATCGTATATCAAGTGGGCAGGTATCGTGATCTTTTTCCTCATCATATCTGCTATGGCTTGCATCGCTCCAGTGGGGTCCAACTAGAGGAGTTTCTCAATGATCCTGGTTTACGCGATCTCATGGCGTTTCTCGTCTGATGCAATGCTTCTTGAATCACATCCTTCTTACAAAATTTTTTGATTGGTTCGGGTCTAAACCTAATTTTTTAGACCAACTGAAAACTCCACTGTTAAACTTAAGAAGGTTTATTGATAACATCAATATAGGTGTGCGATCTAAAAATTAACATTATCAATAAAATTTTAAGATTACCAATGAAGTTTTCAACTGGTTTAAACCTAAACTAACCAAAAAATCATCCCCTCCTTAGCCAAGCGAGCTGTGTTGGCTGTGTGATATTGTTACGGCTCGCGTGCACATCGATCAAAGGTGCGCAACAACGCCTGCACGCCTGCAAGTCTGCAACACAGTTCGCACACGCACAATGTAGCGCAACACTGCAGTACATTGCACTAGACATATTCTTTTGAGTTAATATTCAAAATTCCTTATCTACTTGTAATTAGTTAGAATTCAAATTGAAATTCCTTATTTTGTAATTAGTTAGCCTGAACTTTGGGATTTGTTGGGAGCTTGCCTGCCAAGTTCCTCATTTTGTAAATACACAACAAGCTAGTTGAAAAATAAACACCTTATAGAGCTTTCCTAGCATTCTTGAGTTTTCTCTGGTTAGTGTTGTGAGTGAGTGAGAATGAACTTAACTTCTCAAGAAGCAAGTGACCAAGTTAAGTGCCGGGTTAGTTAAGTTAAGAGCTAAACTTTTAGCCTATAACAAATGGTATCAGAGTCAACCTGGCTTTAATGTGAGGCAGAGAAATCTCACACATGTGTAGACTCCACGCAAAAGGGCGTGAGTCTCCCTGAGGGGCGTAAGGAATTGACAAGGGGAGCTGCCACAGTCATGTGAACGTTTATTAACCCATACCGGTTAAGTAAGTAAAGAGAATGTGACATATATATAGGTTGACAACTCCGTTAGTCTTTTTGGTTATAGCCCAGCTCGTTACAATATGAATGTGTCTCCAAAGGCGATTGAAACTGGAGTGTATGTATGATGTTGTGTACGTCTTAATCTATACTTGTGTTTGGAGGGAGATGACACATTTATTGAGAAGAACTAGCCTCAACCATCCCACTAAACCTTGATCGCCAATCAAGGCTCTTACATATATCTTTGTATATTTGGTGTTTGCTGGAGTTCTGTACAATATTTGCATCAATACCAAAATGGGCTAAACTGCTAAAGCATCCAATTCAAAGATGGCAACGCCTAAAAACCCTCTAACTGAGGAAATAAACAATATTGGTGCAGCTATAACATCTCGGCAGGCTAAGATCACTTGCAAAGTGCACTACAAGATCACAGAGAACAGGTAATTTGAACAAAAAAAATTTGCTTCCATTTCTTCCATATGTTTCACGTGCTGTTGTGGAAGTAAAAGGCCGTAATAGCGTTCTATAAGATATTATGCCTTTCATTTTAAGGCATTGCACCAAATATAGTAACATCCCACCTCAGTGCAACTATGCAATGCAAGCTGGGGCAACTTAATCTTTAGATTATTTCAGTTAATCAATTCTGTTAGAAATGGATCGTATCAGGATCGTAATTTGATCGAGTAATAATCACAAAACAATAAAGTAAGATAAATATGGAGACAACAAATTTACGTGGTTCGGCTTAAAGCCTACGTCCACGGGCAGAGGCCAACAGGCAAATTTCACTATAGTGAGAAAATATACAAAGAGTGTTTACAAAATTGGTTTTAGCCAATACACACAATCTCACAAATTTCTCTCTTAACTTCTCTTTCACTTGATGATTCTTAATATTACTTGATGAAGGAATGCTTCAAATTGGAATGCCTTTTATAGGCTCACAAAAGTTCCAAAGGACAAACAACAATGAATGCTCATCATTTTGTTCTCCAATTATACCAAAGTGAACTTTGTCTTCCACCATGGCCTAAAGTAGAAGATGCTTTTGATCCACAAACAAAAGCCACAAATTATGCAAGAAGTTGACTCAACTTTAGACAATTTTTGGTCCACCACTAATTCAAGGCATAATTATTCAACAAATCTCCACCTTGACTTGAATTTGACAATAGTGAAAATAAAAGCTTCAACCTCTGCCAAACAACCCCGAAGGGTCTAATGCAAATGCTGTGCAACACCAACCAAGTCCATGCAGTGTGTGAACTTGATAATGGGAAGAGATTTTGTCAGCATAACAGCTGGATTATTCAGAGTGCCAATCTTTCTTACAATAACATCACCTTGAGCCACAATATCCCGAATAAAGTGATACTTCACATCAATGTGTTTAGTTCTTTCATGATGCATCTGATCCTTCGTCAAATGTATAGCACTCTGACTGTCACAATAAACTACAGTTTTATTTGTTTCCAAACTGAGTTCATTAAGTATACCTCTTAACCAAATGGCTTCTTTGGCAGCTTCTGTAACAGCCATAAATTCTGCCTCTATAGTAGACAATGCAACTATTGGCTGCAAGGTAGCTTTCCAACTGGCTGCACAAGTCCCAATAGTAAATACATAACCTGTAATTGATCTTCTCCTGTCCAAATCACCTGCAAAATCTGAATCCACATATCCAGCTAGATTGTCAGAAGTTTTACCAAATTCCAAACAAGCAGTAGAAGTACCCTTCAAATATCTCAAAATCCACTTGACAGCTTGCCAATGAGTTTTTCCTGGACAGGACAAATATCTGCTAACTACACTGACAGCATGTGAGATATCTAGTCGAGTGCAAACCATTGCATACATAATACTTCCCACTGTTCTAGAATAAGGAACTCTAGAGATATTCATTATCTCTTCTTCTGACTGTGGTGACATAGATGCTGATAATCTAAAGTGAGAAGCTAAAGGAGTACTCACAGGTTTAGCATCATGCATACCAAAACATTTCAGGACTTTCTCAATATATTTCTGTTGTGACAGAAATAATCCACCTGTACCTCTGTCTCTGTTGATCTCCATTCCCAAAATTTTCCTTGCTGCACCTAGGTCTTTTATCTCAAATTCATCATTTAGCTGAGATTTCAATCTATTAATTTCATATATGTTCTTTGCTGCAATCAACATGTCATCAACATATAGCAACAAATATATGAAAGTACCATCATCAAGTCTTTGATAGTAGACACAACTATCATACTTGCATCTAGAAAATCTAATACTCAGCATAAAAGAGTCAAACCTTCGATACCACAAGCGTGGAGACTGCTTGAGTCCATACAAGGATTTCTTTAGAAGACAAACATTATCTTCCTTGCCTTCAACTTCAAAACCTTCTGGTTGCAGTATATAGATTTGTTCATCAAGATCACCATGAAGAAAGGCTGTTTTCACATCAAGTTGCTCCAACTCCAAATTATGCATTGCAACTAAAGCAAGTAAGACACGAATAGAAGTATGTCTAACAACTGGAGAGAAAACATCATTAAAATCAACTCCCTCCACCTGATTGTAGCCTTTCACTACTAATCGTGCCTTATACTTGGTGTCTTCAACACCAGTGACTCCTTCATTCTTCTTAAATATCCATTTACACCCGATAATTTTCTTACCATTAGGTGGTTCGACCAATTTCCAGGTGTCATTTTTTTTAGAGATTCCATCTCTTCATGCATCGCAACGAGCCATTTGTCTGAATCAGATGAACTGATGGCCTCAGAGTATGAGGTTGGATCGGCGACATCAATGGTTTCTGCAACATTTAATGCATAAGCCAACATATCTTCAAAACCATACCGTTGGGGTGGTTTTATCTGTCTCCTTTATCTTCCACCAGCTAGAGTGTGATGCTCAGCTTCATGGTGTGTCTCTCCACCTGGAGACGAACTTCCTGGCTGAATATGATTAGGATTTGCAGATGATGAGGTATCAACCTCAAGCTCCACCTTCTCTTGTGCATTCTTCTTTCCTGTATCACACTGAACAGGCAATTCTTTTCTAGGGTGAAGCATAGCAGATTCATCAAAAGTAACATCTTTGCTAATCATAAACTTATGAGTATCATGACACCATAAGCGAAAACCCTTAACACCAGAAGCATAACCAAGAAAAATACATTTCTTCACCCTAGGCTCCAATTTTCCTTCAATCACATGAGCATATGCAGGGCAACCAAATATTCTTAAGTTAGAGTAATCAGGAGGGCTACCTGACCATACCTCTTCAGGTGTCTTAAGTTCAAGTGATCTGTGAGGAGAGCAGTTCACCAAGTGACATGCCAAATTGACTGCTTCTGCCCAAAATTCCTTGCCAAGACCTGCATTAGAAAGCATACATCGAGCTCTTTCTAACAGTGTTCGATTTATCCTCTCTGCGACACCATTCTGCTGTGGTGTCTTTCTCACCGTCCGATGTCTGACAATGCCTTCATCTTTGCAGAATTGATTAAACTCTGAATCACAAAACTCAAGACCATTATCTGTTCTGAGTCTCTTGACTAGCTTCCCGGTCTGCTTCTCCAATAAGGTCTTCCATTGCTTGAAAATGCCAAATACCTCATTCTTGTACCTGAGAAAATAGACCCAAGTCTTTCTAGAAAAATCATCAATAATCGTTAGCAAGTATCTGGCTCCTCCTTTGGAAATTTCACAAGAAGGCCCCCATAGATCAGAATGAATGTAATCAAGAGTACCTTTGGTTCCGTGAATTGTAGTGTTGAAGCTGACTCTTTTATGCTTTCCAAAGACACAATGCTCACAAAAATCCAGCTTCTCAATCTTTCTTTCAGGCAGAAGACCTCTTTTACTAAGTACAGCTAATCCCTGCTCACTCATATGCCCTAGACGCATATGCCACAACTTGGTAGAGTCTGAATCTGACATGAATGAGGAAACTGCTACAGAGCTTGTAACTGTTGAACCCAATAAGGTGTATAGACTGCCAGATTTCTTTCCTTTCATGAGAACAAGAGCACCACAGGAAATTTTCATGTTCCCAGACTCAATCACAGTTTTGCAGCCATGGGCATCCAGAATGCCCAAAGAAATAAGATTTTTCTTCAAATCAGGTACATGTCTGACATCAGTCAATGTCCTGATAACTCCATCATGCATCTTGATTTTTACTGTGCCTACACCAACAGTTTTGCAAGTGGCATTATTTCCCATTAGCACAACTCCACCTTCAACAGAATCATATGTAGAGAACTAATCTCTGTTGGGGCACATATGATAAGAACATCCAGAATCAAGAATCCACTCGTCATTGGATCTGGACTTGTTGGTTGCAAATAGAACATCATCACCTTTTTCTTCTGCTACATCAGCATCAGCTGTTTCTTCCTTCTGCTTGCCCTTGTCATTTTGCCATTCATTCTTCTTTTTGTTCTGCAGCTTGTAGCATTCCGCTACGATGTGTCCCTTCTTCTTGCAATAATTGCAAGTCAAATTTTTGTGCTTTCCTCTTGACTTTGATCTTCTTCTATTCTTGCCACCATCAAAGCCTCTATCATTGGATCTGTCTCTTGCAACAAGACTAGAGCCCTGATCATCAGACTTACTAGACAAAAGTTCATTATCTAATTTCTCCTTACTCATAAGGGAAGATATTACATCATTAAAATTTAATTCTTCCCTACCATAAATTATAGTGTCTCTAAAATTTTTATATGAGAGTGGTAATGAACATAATAATAAGAGAGCTTGATCTTCAGACCCAATAATAACTTCAAGATTTTTCAAATCATTAATAATTGAGATAAACTCACTGATATGGGACTTGAGAGAGGAACCTTCCGTCATGTGGAGACCATAAAGGCGTTGCTTCAAAACCAACCTGTTGGCCAAGGATTTAGTCAAGTACAACTCCTCTAGCTTGGCCCATAAGTCTGCAGAAATCTTCTCTGACAGAACTTGTTGTAAGACATCATTTGAAAGACTCAGTTGGATTGCGGATAGAGCCTTGTCATCCAGGTCATCCCAATCTTCATCACTCATGCCGGTAGGCATCTTGGCTTTCCCCAGTAGTGCTTTCTTCAAGCCATTTTGTGTTAGAATGGCTAACATACGAACTTGCCATAGACTGAAACTGTTGTTTCCATCAAACTTCTCAATATCAAACTTCATTGTTGACATCTCGATCGAACAAAATGATCCTGAACAAAATTTTACTATTCACGAAATTTACTATTCATGTGAATAGTAAACTCGCAGAAAAACAGACAGAAATTTACCACTTGCAAGCTTTGATACCAGTTTGTTAGAAATGGATCGTAACAAGATCGTAATTTGATCGAGTAATAATCACAAAACAATAAAGTAAGATAAATATGGAGACAACAAATTTACGTGGTTCGGCTTAAAGCCTACGTCCACGGGCAGATGCCAACAGGAAAATTTCACTATAGTGAGAAAATATACAAAGAGTGTTTACAAAATTGGCTTTAGCCAATACACACAATCTCACAAATTTCTCTCTTAACTTCTCTTTCACTTGATGATTCTTGATATTACTTGATGATGGAATGCTTCAAATTGGAATGCCTTTTATAGGCTTACAAAAGTTCCAAAGGACAAACAACAATGAATGCTCATCATTTTGTTGCTCATCATTTTGTTCTCCAATTATACCAAAGTGAACTTTGTCTTCCACCATGGCCTAAAGTAGAAGATGCTTTTGACCCACAAACAAAAGCCACAAATTATGCAAGAAATGGACTCAACTTTAGACAATTTTTGGTCCACCACTAATTCAAGGCATAATTATTCAACAAATTCAATATATAACCACTGAAGTAACATTTGATACTAGACAGTGTCCAGTTGCAACTTTATTATCATAATCAAGAACAATTAAAGCAAAGTGAACATGAATTTAATCAAGCAAAGTGTTTTTTTCATTGATCTTAATTATTGACAGAGCATAAGATCTGCAAGAAAAGGAGAATAATTGATGTAACTTCGCTATATATAGGATCACGTCCTGTGTTCAAGTTGGTAATGTTCAATACCAGAAGCTGTATAATATCCATCTCAAGACTGCTAGGTGCAGACTCTTTTCCATGCAAACTTCACCAAATTTCTCATTTTTCTTGATCTCTTCGTCGATATGGACATCATCCTCAATCGATAGTACCACAGCTTGTTGTTCATGAGGACCGGGTACAATGGCCTCCTTAACCTTCAAATGTTCATCAACATGTATAATATCCGTTTCTTGAGCTGTCTCTTTCTTTTTCTTCTTGATGAAGCAACACAGAGAGCAACTGCGAGGAATGCAAGCAAGGAAATGCTAAATACAGGCCTTTGATTGTTGAATCCATCGTCCTTTTGTTTTTTAACTCACTAAAAGACAAAATAAATAACATTAAAAAATAAACATCAATCTCTAAAGACTTTAGTGTCATTCAAAATTTAAGAGCAAAACTTTATAATCATCTATTTTGTCGATTAATTTGCCCATCGAAGGACCACTAATGAAAAGGCATCATGTTGTGCAGAGATTTCCAAGTTTTTCATTTTTTTCCCATCTTGATCTGTTTGTTACCACTTAAGTTTCGTATAACTACTATTCGAAAATGTACAGTTGTCCAGATGGATAAAATAGATGACTATGCATCACCACTCAAAATTAAATTTAAACATAAATGCTAGTTTCGTTTATTTCATATTTGAATTAGGTTCAGACCAGCTTATGAATTATTAATGTCTCTATTACAAACCTCCTATCATGTTTCTCTACAAGGAATCAATATTTTAATTGGGTTCATACCAGCAAAATGCAAAGGTCAACAAAAATGAAAATCATAGCTGGCTTTGCTTTCAAATGGTGGCTAAAGCCAAGTATATTTACTATTCAGGACTAAGAATTCTAGACATTCTTGACCATTCTATGATTATTGAAGAGCTTTTCCTTTCGTTAGTAACCAATGCTAAATATAGGAATTCACAATTCAAAGTAAGAATTTGACTTTAGTTTGACTTGAAGGCTATATTGTAAAAAAATTGAGTTCCCTGTAGGCACAGCATACTCACACAAATGAAATTTCAGATTCACAACAATGGAGCTTAAATGCTCCATAAGCTTCATCCAAGAAAATATAAATCGAAAAAAAACTCTTATGAATTCTACAATTCATTGAGATGTTCTTACCATCTAAGAGAATCCAAATGTTAAGATTGTTGTATGTTAACAGCTTATGCTTTTACTTTTTAAAGAAATCCGACAGCAGAACATCTGCATCAATCCACTCTTTGCTAATATCATCCAATTTGTCAAGCACAAGTGTTAATTTAACCCCCTTTGGTGCATGTCTTGGCACTGGACCAGGCCAAACCAGAAATACCGACCGATAGAAATCAATGCTGAGGTTGAAGGAACTAAATCGCATGCCTAAAAACCTAATCTGTTTAGTGATTTTATTCCCATTGACTTCATAAACACTCTTCTTATCCTCCACACCCGTCATAAGTAAACATATCATAGACTCCCATTGTTTTCTACTCAATGAATCACCATTAAAAACAATCCGCTTCCCGCGAAGTAGTTCAAGAATTTGAAGCACATTAAACCTCGGAATTTCACAGTTCTTCGGCTTCCACCTCCATTTAGTATAATTCCTATCTCTTCTCCCATTAGCTAAACAATTAAATCCATGCTCCACAAAAGGACATTCTGAGGCATTGTACAAAGGGTAACTCTCATCTTGGATCCACCTCCCTTCAAAAACATTGCATGTGCTAATAGAATCACTAGATTTAGGAATCTCGTAAATCTCATAACTATGAATGACTGGCTGAAATTTTGGAAATACATACAAATATGCCCATGTAATTGCTAAAAGGAAAGATATTAATGAGCCAATTGCAACAAGCCCATCAAATGATTGAAAACCCCAAAATTTAAAATTACCCATCACTATTCGGTTGCGGAAACTCAAAACCCTCGTGCAAGAAGGCCTGAAATTGTCTGATGAACACTGCTCCAAACTGCCCGCCATCTCAACTATCTGCAAAGTGTTCACCGGTAACCCAAAACCTCAATTTTTTTCATCTAACTACGAAAGTGAAGTTAATCCAGTTAAAAAGAATAATATCCACGCAAAACCCATGTAGCATCATTTATAAACACACATTTAACCGTAAACGAAACCAGTTAAGTTCAAATCAAGATCAATACTTGAACACTGACAAACAAATGAAATAACTTTTCACACCTTTGGGTGCATAAAGAAGAGAAAATCTTGCAGTACCGCAGAAAACCAAAGCTTTTGCGGTGCAGGTGAAGCTAAGGAGTTAGTTCAGGAGAGGAAAGTAGAGTTGGGGGTGAACGTGTTTGATACCTGGTTGGTCTGTACAAGATCTACCAACTAATTAAAAGATTAAGATGCAAATGAAGTCGCTGTGTCCGTCCGTAGGTTGTTTTCTTGTAGAGAAAGGTAAGCATTGGAGTGTAGAATCACAAGAGCTCAAGCTTAGCGAGGTTTGATACGCGGCCGTAGACAATTGGCTAAACTATTGATGAAATACCACAAAGATTTGACTTTTGGCTTTGAACTATCATGCCTTCAGATTCCGATGTTTTAAGGTTGGACTGACAGGTTTCATTCGTTAACGTGATGATTATGTGTGTCATGAACCACACTACTTGTACTCACAAGGTTTCAAATGCAGATATCAAAGATAATCATTTTAAGGGAGTGTCTCTTGAATTTCATGCCCAAGCCTTAACCACTGCCCCAATTTAATTTCTTAGGATAATCATTTATATTTATTATGTTTTAATGGATTTAATAATAACAAGTAACAACTTTCAATTTTTAATAAGTTACAATAATATAAAATTTAAAAATTCATTTATGTTTTTTATACATATGTTTATATTTATAATATTAAAATTATATATATATATATATCGAGGTTTTGGAGATGCTGTCCTTTTTTAATTTTTTATAAAAAAATAGCGCTCTCATTTATAACTCTTTTATTTTAAGATTGACCTTATCATGTAATTGAATGTTATCTCTAGAGGCTTGAATTGTATGTAGTCCTGCACTCCTGCCGTTTAACAAGTTATTCTGGTAAATTTTTCATCAAATACAATTTTGGAGACCAGTTTTCTTCAAACTAAACCAAGGCTTCTCATTTTCTTTCCATTCACGATCCTCCGAAATAACTGTACAAGGTGAGGACTAAGACAGCAGACACGGTCAAGCCAATTTGGATGACCTTAAAACTATTAGGCTCAAAGCTGCACTAATGTAAAATTGAAATGCTCATTGAGCATTTTCAATAAGAGATCTCTGATCAAAATCTCTTATTGAAATAGAATAAGTTCTCCGGTGAATCACGAAATCTTAGCGATTTTTTCTTTTTCTATGGGAATTCGTTTTGAAATCGTCCAGCCAGCCCCTAATATGCTTCAATAGGAATCACACAAAAATAAATTGATACAATATAAACTAAAATGAGAAGCTAGTTCACTCTTTCGAAAGAATTCATGTTCAGCAGCACAACAACTCAAGAAAGATCTTACATTTCCAGGTCTACAGTTCCAAGTAGATGCAAAGCCCAGATAAGGCATGAAAACAAAATGATAATCAATGCAAGAGGGGACTTCATAACAATTCTGTTGAAATTCAGATAAGTTTCTCAAGTTTAAAAAACAATTTGCAAGAGCCTCAAAATATCAAGCAGCAGGAGAAACTGCATCTACACAAATGCTTTTGCATTTCATTCTAACAACTTGTGCATTCATTTAAAAAAAAGAAATGACATCAATTTTCATTGAAAATTTAAATTAAAAAAAAAAAAAGTGCAATGCAATTCAACTACTGAAATCCTATGAACTAATTTCATTTCCTCTGATCCATACAATTGAAATTCTCCTTTCTTTCTCATTATTTTTGCTGAAAATCATGTTACTAACTATTGCTTTGGGAAGGGTGGGGAGAAAAGATTACTGTTTCTTTTTCTTTTTCTTTTTTGCCTTTTGGTTAAGGAAATAGGAAATTATAAAACTTGCTGAAAATCATGTTATAGCTACTTGTAATATTCTTAATCATCAATTGAAGGACGCGTCGTATTCGGCAATCTCCAGCCACGAACAAATGAACTGAACAAATATAAAGCTCTTGATGGCTGTGCATAAGGTACCATATGGGCTGCACCCCTTACCGTGGCAAAAGTCAGCAAAATTTCCATATTCAGTTGCCCAACCTTCCACCTATTTATACAAGTGAAGAAAATTAAAAAGAAAAAAAAAAGTTAAGATTCATCATCGGCACAAAAAACCTGCACTCAACTCAACCTTAATCCCAAACTAGTTGGGTTCGGCTACATGAATCTTTTTATAGTAGGGTGCATCAATACCTGGCCTTTGTGAAACCAGGCTCCATATGGAACGGAAACCTTGAAGTTCATATCATGAGCTAATTCACGTATGAGTGTCCGAGACCCCAGTAATGGTACAACAGAATCTTGATCACCACTGCAATCAAATCATTCTGTACTTAGCAACCAGATTTAAGGCATAAAAAAGAGAGAAAAAGATTTTAACTTAAGAATTCAGAAGAAAACCAAGCATTTTGCCTCTATAACATACCTAAACACCCAAACTGGAATACCATGTTGGATAATCCTTCTGAGTATAGAAAGGATGTTGATATTACCATCAGTATCGCTATAATTTAAGACACTGTCCAGCACAAAAAATCACAAAGAGTAGTTTAGTATATAATGCTAAACCACATGGAGGATGATCGCTTGAAATATTACTCACTGATAAAAAAGAGTGTAAATATCGCCTACCCACTGTACATAGACCAACTGTAAGGTAATCCAGTCCTATTTGCATGAAGAGCTTTTTGGACCTCAGGAAGCTTGAAATAGAAGCGTCTTTCATAACTCATGCACACATCAACCCCAACACTTATCTTGGTAGCCTGTGTGTATTAGAAAACCAAATAATTACATAGACAAACAAAAAAAATAGCAAGAGAATAAGCAAAGGAAAAGAAGAAGAAGAAGCTGTTATATGAGTAAAAAAGTATACCATCTTCCGCAATCGCAGCTCTTGCTCTACTATGGACGGGTAACAAACATCAAGAATTACATCATAATAATTTATATTATCACCAACAATGCGATTTGCCTCAGCTATAGCTTGGTTGCATGACTGGGTTACATTGTGGGGATTTCCAAAGGTATAATCATCAAAATCACAGTCATTCATGATGGTGAGGTCAATTTCATCGGAAATCATTCCATGTGACCAGAAGTATTCATATGTTGCTGGAACATCTCGATCAAGTCTGAGAAGTGGATTTCCAATCTAATCAAAGAGAAACCAAGTGAAAGCATTAAACAAATTCCACAAATAGGCAGGGAACAAAGTTCTTTTTCATAAATCAATCAATCAAAGTACACCAAGGACCTATTAAAAATGTTTGGTATGGAAAGCTCAAAGTCAATTGGCACTTCTATGAGCACCTCTACAAAACTTGACCTAGATGAGGGAGATAAGTGTGTAGACACTAAAACTTATAGAGCATGATATGAGTTTTACTTTACTTAACTGCAAGTAGACCTGATATAATGTTCAATGTATGTATGTGTGCTAAATTTCAAGCTAATCCTAAGGAATCACATGTAATTGCAATAAAAAAATCCTTAGATATCTATAAGGGACTCAAAACCAAGGATTATGGTACTCTAGAGATTCATCTTTTGAGCATGTAGGATATTTAGATGCTGATTTTGCGGGTTGTAGACTAGATAGAAAAAGCATTAGTGAGACATGCCAATTCTTAGGTGCAATGCTAACCTCTTGGTTTTCCAAGAAACAAAACTCGGTTGCACTATCAACCGCCGAGACGGAATATGTAGCAGCCGGAAGTTGTTGTGCACAAGTGTTGTGGATGAAACAACAACTAGAAGACTATGACATGAACTTTAAAGATATTCCAATTCATTGTGATAACACTAGCGCCATCAACTTAACCAAAAACCCTATTCAGTATTCTAGAACCAAACGCATAGAAATTAGACATTATTTTATAAGAGACCATGCTCAAAATGGATATATTAGACTAGAATTAATATATTCGAAAGATCAAATAGCTGATATCCTTACAAAACCCTTAAGTGAAGATAGCTTTTGTAAGATTAGACTATTGATGGGCTTAAAAGACTATGATAAACTGTATGTTTGATTGCATCAACAATCATCATATGCATATTTGGCATCTAGTGAATGAGTATTAACTCTTATTTAATATATCTCTCACTCAAGATGGCATAGATAAACAAAATTCGATCTAAAACTCTAAGCTACAACTCAATTTTTTAAGTTTCGTAAAGGGTCCAATCGATTGGTAACATGACTCCAGTCGACTGGTAACACACTGCCAATTCAAGGAATCAGTCGACTAGTACCACAAGTCGTTGTTTGGAGCCAAAATCTAAAAATTTGGTAACCTACCTAGTCGACTGGTAAGGATCACCCAGTCAACTGGTATGTCTCTGCTAGTTTACCCAATCGACTGGTGTTTCGACCCAGTTGACTGGTATGTCAAAAATTCCCAAAATGATGAAGGACCCAGTCGACTGGTGCCCTAACTCAGTTGACTATTATTGCGATATTATATATAGTCGCTTCAGTTTTTTAGAAATCTACGCCACTTTTGAAAACCCTAAGCTTTCTCTCTCTAAAAAATTCATGATTTCAGCCCAAAATCTCTAAAATCCACACCACACAACCTTCAATCATTCCCTAAATCATCCATTTTTCAACTTTTCACGGTTGAAAAATCCTTATTTCCCAAAATCTCTCAAATCTCACCCTAAAAACGTTTTCTTCCAAATGTTATAGAGAATCCGGATTAAAACCACCGTTGGAGGACCTCACGCGCCTACAAGGCCCCGGTCCAAGAAGTTCTCGACATCAGACACAAAGAGAAAAGGAGTGGCCGGTTCATCAAGCAAAACAACACAGGGCGAACTTGATAAATCCTTATTTTGGAACCCCATCACCAATAAGAGGTATATCTCTGTCATTCATTTTAAGAAGATCACGACGGGTAGATTCATAGATTTCGACTCTATCTATCATGCAAACTTTGATATTTTACATTCTTTTGAGGCCATTAACCTAACCCCACTTGTAACCATCCACCAAAAATACTACCCGCGCCTCATCCACCAATTCTATGCCAACTTGGTCAAACCGAGCCCATTAGCTCTTTGGTTTAGGACCAAGGTAATGGGCATAGAATTTGAAGTTAATAATGACCTTTTGGTCAATATCCTAAGGATCCCCATGGGAGGGATCCAATGGAGTCTGGACAGATGGTTGGACAACTTCTATTATGAGGAGGCATGCCAGATCGTTAGGGGAAACTCTAACTACATCTTTAGGCCCACTACATTTCACATCTGTAGTGACATGCCCCTCCACTTGAAGCTGTTCAACCTCATTAAGAGTTGGACCATCCATCCATGACTTGGGAGTCGGGACTATCTCTCAAAGATAGACGTGGTATTGATTTGGTGTCTCAAAACTGGACACTACTTCAATATCTACCCTCAACTGCTCGCCAACATGATAAAAAAAAAAGCTAGTGACTCTGGGTGCCTTCCCTATGAGATGTTCATCACCCTCATCCTACAGCACTTTCTTGTCCCTCTACCCACCTTTGAGGCTCAGGACATCGACCCCAAGGACATCATCAACGTCTTTTCACTGAAGAAGATAGGATGATATACTCCAAGGCAGGGTGAAATATACAGATTAGTGATGGTGATGATAGCAAGGAGGAGGATGATGAGGTCCATGGTGATGCAGCCCCTTCTACTGCGATGGATACTAATGATCGAGCACCTAATCCACAATATGGTGGTTCTAGTGCTGGTTAGGATAGAAACGATGATTTACTACAGGCTATTTCGAGCCTCCAGCTGTCAATGCAGTCCAGGTTTCAGAGCTTGAGCTCTTTAGTTAATTCAATGCATCACGACCTCTGCACACTTCGTGACGATTTCGAGCTGCACCAGCAGCACACAGAGGGCACTTTGGCTGGGCTTCAACATCTTTTTTGGGACGGCTTTGATTCCCTCGCTCGCTGACATTTATGCTATATCTCCTTGTTATGTATATATATAGCTCTTAGATTGTCTTAGCACAAACATTTCATGTTTTATCACACATTTTTATTATTGTACTCAATATTCGGCTTCTAGAAGCCTGTGATATATGGAGCTTGTATATATTTTCCTATTTTTCGGTTATCCAGCTTATGATTCATATACTTGCCTTACTTTTACGCTATATGTTTACTTGGTTCAAGCCATTCGAACTCCACAATATGCTTTAACTTCGTATGCTAGTGTGGAAACTTCTGGTTCTTCTCTGGAAGTCTTCCTAGCTCCAAATAATGCTAAGTTTTTGCATCTAAGATTTTTTTTTTTTTTTTTGCATTATCTTCATGTTCTTATTATTAAAGTTGCTTATTTTTTTTTAAGTTTACACCCCTTTTTATGCTGTTGTCAAAACGGGGAAGAAAAAGAGAAAAATCAATGTAAATTTAGAATATAGCGCGTATTTAGGGGTTGCATTGCTCCGAACACATTGACTAATATTTTATAGAAATGCATACTTGGTTAAGTTGAGATAACTGCTTATAAACTGCGTTTTGAATGCTCAACAAGTTCGCTTTTATCCGAAAAATAGAGGAGACTATGTCCAAATTTATCTAAAAACAAACACTTAGCTTTTAAAAACTGTTTTTCTCTTATTAGTTTTGTCATCATAAAAAAGGGGGAGATTGTTGAACTGTATTTAATTTTAATAATGATAAAACACTACTCTAATTGCACTAATAGCTTTATCTAAGTGTTTAAGCGGCAAAAGCATTCAGCATAAAAACAAAGATGCAAGAACTCAACTAGATTCAGACATCAAGATAAGGCAGAAGATCTATTATAGGCATTAAGGTAATGAAAATAATTGAAAATGTCTTATGTTCAAATAATTAGCTTGGTTTGTGGCTCTTTTACAAAGGACTTTGACAAAACTATTCATACAAATGTTTCTAAGACAAAAATAGTTTTGAAAAATGAAAACTAGGTTAAAGGACAACCTAGTTGACTGGCTAAAAATACCAGTCGATTGGGATATGGGACAGAAGGTTCTCAGTCGACAGGCAATTGAGATAGAAAGTTCTCAGTCGATTGGTGCATAGGACTCAGTCGACTGGTACTCTCCCATAGCCTAAAAAGTGAAGTTTTTCACTTGACCCAGTCGACTAGTAATTCGAAAATATGACCACTTGAGACTCAGGACTTGAGCATTTAATGCACTAAACCTATCAAGTCAGTGTTTAACGGCCATATTGATTCAAGGCTATATAAACACACTTCAATAAGCATTTAAAACAAGAAGATAACACATTCAATTCACAAGTTTACTCATTAATTCTCAAAAGCTTTGAAAAATTTATTGTTGAGCCATTCTTCAAGCTTATTCTTGAAAGAGAGATATTGTTAATTTGTAAAAGAACTTATTGCTATCTCTTTACCATTTACTTTAGAGAAAATCTCATTTATTGTAAAGGGGAAAGACTTGTAATAACTCTTAGAGTGTTTAGGATTAAACACTTCTTTGTGGCTTTCGTGATGAAGAGATTTCTTGTAAGGTTTGTGCAACACCTGTGAAGTTGCATGACTAAAGTTTTAGTGGATTACTTCAAGGAGGTTCATTGAAGAGAGTGGATGTAGGGTCGGAAGAAATCTGATTTTGCCAAACCACTATAAACTGAGTATGCATCTTCTCTTCCTTAAACTCTTTTACTTTCAAGCACATTACTTGTTTGTATGCTTTGTGCATTTAACTATTTTAGAAACTTACAAAGTAATTAGCAAAAGTTTTTAAAAACCCAATTCACCCCCCTCTTGGGTTTGAACCTCGGTTTACAGTCATAAATTCATATTTTTACAGGTTTCGATTACTAAAAGTAAATCTAACTCACCACGTAGCACTTAAAGCTACCCGTGGATCACCTCCTTGCATTTCTTGCTACTTTCAGTAATTTTTTGAGATTGCTGATCACTAACACCTAATCATAAACTTTCATAAATCTTACTATTTCATAACTTAATTCAAACAATATAATTATTTAGTTATTAGTCTTATTGAAAATTTACCTCAAATATGATGAAATCTTACTATTGAAGTTGAATAACTGAAATATCTAAATTATTGGAGAATTTATGTATGAACCTTTGCTAGGGAGAAATAGAATTGAATAACATAAGCAAAAAAAAAAAACAAGTGGCGTGATCTGAAGCCTATAATGGCTTCAAAGAATTTAAAGCATGTTGTTTTTTTAATAAATTTATAATCAAACTTTTTAGAAGTTCACATGGGTGTGAATCGCCTTGCCACTTCATTTTTTTAATATTATTTTAATCAATTTATAATCGAACTTTTCAGAAGTTCACATGGGCGTGAACTTATCCTTGTCGCTTTCAATTTTTTTTAAATAAATCTTTCATGTATATATATTATTTTAATTCCATGTAATATCTATCAAATTATTTCTTTACTCTTACTTTAAGAACACGGGTATTACATGTGGTAAACTAAGTGAAAAGTGAGAGGAAAAAGACTTTTAGGTGACTGGACATGGGCAATTGGGAAAGGTTTCTTAGAGGTGAAAAAAAGTGAAGAAAAAGGTTTGCAAAAAGGTGAACAAGAAATGACATTTTGGAGTGTTTTCAATAAAACAAAAGCAAAAGCAAAAAATATAAGGAGAAACTCTCTTTACTTTGGATGACCAAAGAGGATGGAAAAGACAATTTTATTTGGTTTTTGATATATAATAAAGTGGAAAAGCTTAGGAAAAAAAAGAGTGTAATTACAAAGCAAAATAAATGAGAAAAATGTTTCACATTCTAAAAAAAAACCTGTTATTTTTTAAATACTGTTTTTGGGTATAAAATATGATTTTTTGGGTAGAAAGAATTGTTATTTAACATTTAGAAAATTGTGGAAGATTAGTAAGGTAATTTTCAATTAACTAAGCAAAAAGAGAAGAAGAGAAACTATTTCTTTTTGGTACACATGGCTGTCCAAAGATGAAGAAAAAAATCAACTACTTTATAAGTGTATTATTGTTGTTTTTTAAGTGAAAAAAAATATTATTTTGTGTGGAAAATTGTAGCATTTGGTACAAAAGGAGATGAGACAACTTGAGAGGGAGAAGTGAGTTCAAAAAGCAAAGAGAAGTGAAAATTACTCATTATGACCAGTCACATAGGGAGAGAGAGACATCTTTTTTGTTGTAAAAATGTAACTTTTTCTTTTCGAAAAGTGAATTAATCATTGAGTGCTAAGTAGAAGGTAAAATTAGAAGTATCTAAATGAAAACTTTAATCATATATTAGTTGAATTAAATAAGATCCAATTGATGTCGCGTCCTTATCCAAAAAGATAAGAGAAAACACAACACAGTAATGGAATAAAGATGAACCAAAGGCGCCCCTGGTAATGGAAAATACAACACGGTACAAAGAAAAGAAGAGAAAAAAAAGGCAGGGAAATCCTAGTAGAATTGGTAAGTGAAACAAAAATGTACGTTTGACATTTTTTAGCACTGGATTACTCCTTTCTGTCAGGCTATAAACAGCACGTCAACAGAGTCCTTTTTTATATCACCGAAAACATCTAAAATCTGTTACAACAATATATCATCAGAGTTAAAGAAGCTATGTCTACTGCTGGTCAGGTCATTCGCTGCAAAGGTAATCTGATACTGCTTGGCCATAACTATTATATTTGAACGATCTTCTTATATTTTTTCTGGCTGGTATTCATATCTAGGTTCTTTATGTTTGATTTGGGTTTTAGAATCTGTTTATGTTTTGAGGTCACTTTTTTTTGTCAGTGTTAATCTTCTTTTCCCTACAATTTTCATTTGATCTTGTATTTTTTTTGGCTGGTATTTTTTTTGATATTATTATTATCTTTGTTTTTTTTATGGATATAGTTCAATCGTGGATTTTGTGGTGGTATGTTTCATGGTTGATCACCTGTCTGTTCATTTATTTACTTTTGTGAGATGGATTTGCTGGATTCTAAGGATACAGGGCCTTTCTTCCAATTCCATGGCATGCTGTTTGATTTGTTCTACTCTATTTTTTTTTTTTATATAGATCTTTATCTTCAGTGACTTGAGCTTTTGATGGTCTCTCTCGTGACTGTTAATTTTTTAATCATAAAAAGTGTTAAAATTTGTGATCATTTCGCGTTAAAAGAAGAATTTTTTTTTTTTATTGTTTAGCCCTGTGTTTTTTTTCACTTGCATTAGACCTTTGTTGAATTTGGCTAACTCTTTCTGTCCTTAGATTCTTGATTTTTTTTTTTATTAATTTGCTAATCAGTTGCCTGTGGGTTGTAGCTGTTGTGGCATGGGAGGCAGGGAAGCCATTGATGTAGTTGAATCAAATAAGATTCAATTGATGCCGCGTACTTTTCCAGAAAGACAAGGAAGAGAAAATATTGTTGGATTCTTAATCCAACATTGGGCTTATATGTGAATAATTATGTGTTGTAAACTGTTATATAAGGTTAAGCCCATTTAAAGTGGTCTACTGAGGTTTAGGTAATTTGGGCTTTAATGTATCTAATAGGGTGTGGGCCTTTAATGTGTAGAGACTTAAAGGTAATTTTTATTTTTATGATGGGCTAACATAAAAATTCCAAAAGATAACAGGGAAGTTATCTATTAATAGTGGTTATGGCCAAATCACACGTAAGATTATTCTTCTATTCTTTGACATCCTATCATCAGAGAAAGAGCAAGAGAAAACAAAGGATTCTCTAAGAGAACGTGTTGATCTGGAAGACATACCGCACGGCTCTAGAGAGTAATTGATTGTCATGGATTCATGTACACTTCCGCATATTAATCTGTTCATTTTTAGTGATTTAACATGAATGTTTCCTGGATTTTGAGAGATGTTTTACATCCAAATATATTTTCTAACAAGTGGTATCAGAGCCCGTTCATGTTGAATCATTGGGAATCGGATTTTCATTCGATTACATGATGATTTGTATGTGTTTTTGGATTTAACGATTCCGGGTATGGTGTTGTTAAATTCGAGAACAATTTTGGTTGTTCTTTGTATAATTTTTCTGAAATTTGGTTGATTCAAAAGGTATTTAGGGTTCGTTTAAAGAAAGTCATGAAATTGTATATTTTTTTTTTGAGAATTTGGTTGATTTGTTGCCATAGATCAGTTAGGAATTAAAAAATGAGCAAAACCCCTTTTGAATCATCGAAATCAGAGTTCCAGAGGCCAAGATATGGCCGGGTCAAGTTTCGGATCGCGCGACCTGGTTGGAGGTCAGGGACAACCAAAAACGTCGTGTCGTTTCGATCAGGGGCAACCAAAACATCGTGCCGTTTCTCTGGGTTGAGAAAATGACATGACATTTTTTTTTAAAAACAACACGACGTTTTAAGGTAAAGGCATTGACTATGGTTGACCGCATTGACTTTGGTTGACCGGCGTTGACTTTGACCAAAAAAATTTGGGTCACTTTTGATGCAATTTAATTTTACATATTGGTATGTTTATATATATATATATATAGATAGATAGATAGATATATTGGAATGAATTAATTGAAGCAACATGTCACCAAAGTGACTTCTCTTGTGGAAATTAATTTGTTTTGGAATATAACAGTTGTGTACATGTAACTTATGTGAATATTGACCGGCCCAAAGAAAGGTTGATATTTAACAGAATTGCATGGGCAACTGTGGTAATAAACATGTGATTATTATTTGGTTTTTTCATGTGAACAATACATCGACCCAACGGAAGATTTATTGTTCGACATGTTTCTTATTATCAGTGTTTGATTACTACGCCAAGATATCACTTACAAATTTATATTTTGTCCAAAGATGAAATATTAATGGTGTGCCCGATATTTTGAGATGGGATTTACCTCTATTTAAATTTTATTGCTATTTCTGTTATGAGTAAGCTTGTTTTGTTTGTTTGTTGTTCTCTGGATTCAGCTACAACCACTCCTACTAATATTACTGCCAACATCAACTCTATTCCTATGCTAAATGGCACAAATTTCAAGTCATGGCAAGAAAACCTCTTGATAATTCTCGGAGTCATGGATCTCGACCTTACGTTTAGGGCTGATTCTCTTGCACCTTTTACGGATAAGAGTACCTCTGATAAAAAGAGGGATATGGAAAGGTGGGAGAAATCAAATCACTTGTGTATAATGATCATGAAGAAGGCCATTCTGGAAGCATTTAGCGGCACAATGTCTGAAAAGATTACTACGGCTAAGGATTTCCTTGTAGACATTGAAAATAGGTTTGTCAAGAACAAAAAGGCTAAAATAGGTACGCTCTTGACAAGTCTAATTTCAATGAGATACAAAAGCAGAGGCAATATCAGGGGGTACATCATCGAGATGTCTCATCTTGCTTCAAGGTTGAAAGCACTCAAGCTAGAACTTTCTGAGGACTTGCTAGTGCATCTGGTTCTGATATCCTTTCCGACACAGTTTAGCCAGTTTAAAGTGAGCTACAGTTGTCAGAAAGAGACTGGGTCTCTGAATGAGCTCATCTCCCACTGCATTCAGGAAGAGAAAATATTGAAGCAAGATAAGACAGAGAGTGCTCACCTAGCCTCATCCTCTAAGAACAAGGACAATTGAAACAAAAGGAAGAAGGATAAGGAAGCTGCAGATACGACACCTCAAAAGAAATAACAAAAGAAACCGGGTCAACTAGGTCAATCGAAAGGTACTGGTTGTTTCTTCTGCGGTGTTGAAGGGCATATGAAGAAGCATTGCACCAACTACCATGCATGGCGTGCTAAGAAAGGGTTGCCTGAGTTTCCGAAAGCCAAGTGATGGTGAAAGATACATCTATGTGGGCGATGGCAAGATGGTTCAAGTTGAGGCAATAGGAAAATTTATATTATTATTAAAGACTGTAATTTATCTGGATCTTAATGAGACATTTATTATACCGTCTTTTAGACGGAATTTGATTTCTATTTCTGCTTTGGACAAATTTGGTTATTCTTGTTCATTTGGGAATGGAAAATTTAGTTTGTTTCATGATTCAAAATTGGTTGGTTCCGGTTCTTTGTTGAGTTATGACAATCTTTATTTGATTGATACAATTGCTTCATTTAACGAATCCATGCAATTAAGTACATGAGGTATAAAGAGAAAATTAACTAATGAGAATTCTGCTGCGTTGTGGCACAAGAGATTAGGTCATATCTCCAAACGGAGAATAGAGAGACTTGTGTCATACAAAATTCTAGACCCCTTAGATTTCGCAGATTTTGATGTTTGTGTTAACTGCATAAAGGGGAAACAAACCAATAAAAGGAGATTTCAAGCCAGCAGGACTTTGGATGTCTTACAACTTATACATACGTACATTTGTGGGCCATTCCTTACGGTTGCTTGGAATGGTCAACAATATTTTATAATGTTCATAGATGATTATTCCAGATATGGCTACGTATATCTCATTCATGAAAAGTCACAATCACTGGATATGTTCAAAAATTTTAAGGTCGAAGTTGAGAACCAACTTAGTAAAAGGATCAAAACCGTCAAATCTAACTGTGGTGGTGAGTACTATGGCAGATATGACGGTTCAAGTGAACAGCATCTAGGACCGTTTGCTAAATTCCTAAAGGAATGCGGTATCGTCCCACAGTACACTATGCCGGGTTCCCCCACTATGAATGGTGTTGCTGAAAGATGAAACAGGATGCTTAAAGACATGGTGAGGTGTATGATTTGTCATTCTGCCTTACCAGAATCACTCTAGGGAGAAGCGCTTAAAATTGCAGTATATATCCTTAACAAGGTTCCAACTAAAGCGACTACCAAAACCCCTTATGAACTTTGGATGGGCAAGAAGCCTAGTTTAAAGCACTTGCACATTTGGGGATGTTCAGCTAAGGCAAGGCTTTATAGGCCCAATGAAAGGAAAGTGGATTCAAGAACTATGAGTTGCTATGTTATTGGATACTCTGAAAGATCCAGGGGTACAAGTTTTATGATCCCACGACTAAGTCAATTTTCGAGTCAGGAAATGCCCGGTTCTTCGAGGATGTCAAGTTTGCGGGGGGAGATACAATTAGGGACTTTGTCTTTGAAGAGGAATATATTGATATTCCCACAGGTGTTATTGGCATTGATCAGGATTCCATTCCTGACTTTGTTCAAAACACAACAGTTCAAGACAACGTCGAAGAACCTCTCATTCAAGAAATTATTCTAGAAGAACAAACTCTACACCTCAAGAGCCTATGCTATTAAGAAGATCCACTAGAGAAAGGAGAAGTGCAGTGCCAGATGACTACATTGTATTTCTTCAAAAACATGAGGTTGACATTGGCGTGATAGAAGATGATCTGATCAACTTCCGTCAAGCCATGGAAAGTTCTAACTCTCATAAGTGGATTGATGCCATGAATGAGGAGATTAAGTCCATGAAGGACAATGACGTGTGGGATCTTGTCCTATTGCCAGAAGGTTGAAACCCATTGGTTGCAAATAGATATTTAAGACCAAGAGGGATTCGAAAGGTGATATGGAAAGGTACAAGGCTCGTCTTGTCGCTAAGGTCTTTACGCAGAAAGAAGGCATCGATTATAAAGAGACTTTCTCTCTAGTTTCTTTGAAAGACTCTTTCAGGATTATTATGGCATTGGTGGCGCATTCGATATTGAGCTACATCAAATGGATGTATATACAACGTTTCTCAATGGTAACATTGATGAGACGATCTATATGGTGCAACTAGAAAACTTTGTGTCGGGAGTTCCAAAGAATATGGTTTACAAACTTAAGAAATCCATCTATGGGCTCAAGTAAGCATCTCGAAAATGGTATTTCAAGTTTCATCAATTGATCACATCGTTCGGTTTTGAGATGAATTTGGTCGATGATTGCATATACCATAAGTTGTGTGGGAACAAGTATAATTTTCTGGTTTTATATGTCGATGACATTTTGCTTGCCAGTAACGATATGGACTTATTGCACGAAACCAAGAGATTTCTAGCTAAAAATTTTGAGATGAAAGATCTTGGTAACGCCTCTTTTGTATTAGGCATAAAGATACACCGAGATCGCTCTCGCGGTATTCTTGGATTATCACAAAATAGCTATATCAAACAGGTTCTCAAGAGATATGGCATGTAGGATTGCAAACCAGGTAATACCTCTGTGGCAAAGGGAGACAAGTTTAGTCTTAATCAGTGCCCTAAGAATGATTTTGAGGAAAAGGAAATGCAGAAGATTCCTTATGCGTCAGTAGTAGGAAGTCTGATATATGCTCAGGTTTGTACGCGTCTGGATATTGCGTACATTGATAGGATGTTTGGCAAATATTTAAGTAATCCAAGAGTAGACCATTGGAAAACAGCCAAACGGGTCTTGCGGTACTTACAGAGAACAAAAGACTACATGCTCACGTATCGGAGGTCAAATCAGCTTGAGATCAATGGGTATACTGACTCTGATTCTGCTGGATGCCAAGATAGTATGAAATTTACATCGGGCTATGTTTACCTGCTAGCTGGAGGTGTTGTCTCCTGGAAGAGTGCTAAACAGTCTCTTATAGCCTCTTCTACCACGGCGGCAGAGTTCATAGCGTGTTATGAGGCGTCTAATCATGGAATATGGCTGCAAAATTTTGTCGTGGGGCTGCGTATAGTGGACGGTATTGAAAGACCACTCATGTTATTTTGTGACAATAAGTCAGCAATTCTATATTCCAATAACAACAAGAGCTCGACAAAGTCAAAGCATATAGACATCAAGTTCCTAGTTGTTAAAGAAAGAGTTCAGAGTGGACAGGTTTCTATGGAGCACATCGGTACAAACTCCATGATTGCGGATCCGTTTACTAAGGGATTGCCACCCAACGTGTTTCATGAGCACACTACTCATATGTGTGTCATGTCATTTGAGTGTATTCAGTTTTAGTGGGAGTTTTTAATTTTAGATGCTTTTCTGATATAGACATATTTTCATTTATTTCAGTTTATGGATATTTTAAAGTTATTTTATACAAAAATCAAGTTTTGGTTTATTTACACTCTGATTTTGGTATGAATTGATCTCACTAAGGCTTAAGGGTGAACCAGTTTGAAATAGGTATGTTAAGATTATGTTGCATGAAATTTTCATGCTACACATCCACATCATGATCCATATCATTCAGTTGTATTGGCATGCGTGACCATTGATGGGTCGAGTTACGAAAGATGTAACGAAGGCCGCTTTGATCCTATGTTGGTATGATTGATGGACATGATTGGTTATAGATACATTTTAGTAATGACAGCAAAGTAGAGCTTATATGATTATTATTTTGCAATGCATAATTTTAAAGTTACATATATAGCCCAAGTGGGAGATTGTTGGATCCTTAATCCAACATTGGGCTTATATGTGAATAATTATGTGTTGTAGACTGTCATATAAGGTTAAGCCCATTTAAAGTGGTCTACTGAAGTTTAGGTAATTTGGGCTTTAATGTATCTAATAAGGTGTGGGCCTTTAATGTATAGAGACTTAAGGGTAATTTCTATTTTTATGATGGGCTAAAATAAAAATTCCAAAAGATAACAGGGAAGTTATCTATTAATAGTGGTTATGGTCCCCAGATCACACCTACGATTATTCTTCTATTCTTTGACATCCTATCATCAGAGAGAGCAAGAGAAAACAAAGGATTCACTTAGAGAACGTATTGATCTATAAGACATACCGCACGGCTCTAGAGAGTAATTGATTGTCATAGATTCAGGTACACTTTCGCATATTAATCTGTTTATTCTTGATGATTTAACATGAATATTTCTTGGATTTTGATAGATATTTTACATCCAAAGATATTTTCTAGCAAATACAACATGGTAATAGAATAAAGATGAACCGAAGACGCCCCTGGTGATGGAAAATACAACACAGTACACAGAAATGTTGAGAAAAAAAGGCAGGGAAATCCTAGTAGAATTGGTAAGTGAAACAAAAATGTACGTTTGTCTTGTGGTGATAATTTTTCTTGGGAATTTCAGTCTGTTTCTGACAGTTTTTTTAAATTAGTTATGTAATAAAAAATTTTCTACTAGATCTAAACTATTTTTGAGAAGAAAATTGAATACGGACCATCAGAACTCGAATATCTTACTATGTATTATGTCACTGCCCCATTCAGCTGGTTTTGAATGGTCTATTAAGTCAAGCTTATTGTCACTGTTCTACTAGCACAGAACAGTTCTCGGCACTTGTCTTTCTGGGGTCCCCTCAATGTAGCATATAACAGTTTTGGGTACTTTCTTCTTTTATCCAGGTTTGATAAGTTTTCATCTCTTATTACTTGTCTTTGTGAGTTTTGTTTTAATGGCACTTCATGTATGTTAAATATTATGTAGCACAGTAGCACAACACATAATCGGAAGCAAAAAGGCAAGTTACAAAAATTAAGCATTATATTTAATATAATTCTTTTAAAGAATCATCCGTGGATTTATCTAAAAAAAAATAATTCGAGTGTGAGTGTGAAAAAATTAATCCATTTAAAATTATTGAGTTACCCACACTGTTCGCATATGATACGTCACTTTGTCTTGTGGTGATAATTTTTCTTGGAATTTTCAGCCTGATTCTGACAGTTTTTTTTTTTAATTTTTCTATCAAGTCTGATAGTTTTTAGAAAGAGGGTGAAAGAGAGGAACAAAGGAAATGACTAATTCTTGACAATCTTGATTAGACCAGGATAAAAGAGACTATTAATAAATATCACTTTTTAATTAAATAAAAGTTAATTTATCAAAGCACACGAATTAATTTGATCTTAACAATTTACCATTCAATAATATCATCATCCATGATTAAATATGATGACCCAGGTGTCTATTTGTTCTTGTATTGAGAGGATGAGATGAAAATCATGGTATAGCTCTGCTCACCGACTTGGAAATCAAACCAGAACTTGTACGTGGAACTGTTGTTTTCATATTACCAAAGTGGAACAAAGAGAAATTCGATGTTTGATGATCACAGTAAGAACATAACTTGATCATCAATGTGTCAAATCCTCTGAAAGATAAAATAGTAACTAAGCAAAATTCTTCAATCAAGTCAAAAGTTAACAATTTGTTGCTCATTTCAACCTTTCTGAGACCTTAATATAGTAACCATTTCCAAACCCAACAATTGGTGCTCGAACAATTTCTCCTTACTTGACTTTCCTCCACCTAAAATAAATCCAAATTTCAAAGATGATCAATCACCATCTATTGCACGCATAGTTATCAGAAACTCAGTATGTCATGGTTTACAATACGAGTACGGGAACGTGATACGTTACCCATCCCGTACGTGGTACGTTTAGGGTACTCTTAAATGATTTATACTATGTGTAAGTACATGTAAAAAATTATGTTACTAAATATATTTATGAGTACAATTTAAATAGAACTATGAACATAATAATAGTTCAGAAGATGCTAGAGTTTTGACAAAATAATAAAATCAATAAACATAATATTTAAAACATAAATTTAAAATAAAGTATGAGTATTCTCTTAAATTCTTTCTTATGTCTAGAGATCTTTCTTTTTTCAATTTTTTAGTTAAAAGTCTTAAGAAAAATTAAATCGCCAATTTAAGGGATCCGGTGTGGGATTGCACCACGAATCGGAATATAGGATCCGGATCGTGGTTCCAAAAGAATATAGAGATCCAGGTAACTATGATCGCACGTGAATGAAGATGTATGCACAAAATTACCTGTATTTAGTGATCAATACATGAAGAAATACTGTCATTAATACTTTAGTGAACTCAACTCCCGGACATAACCTTATTCCTGCACCAAAAGGCATGAAATTATTTGCCACCATTGCTGCAGGATCCTGTTGCAAATTTCACCTTGAGTCAGCTGAGGCTATATAACATCGAAAGTAATTCAACATGTAAAAATTATGTTCATTGGACGATGCTACCTTCCATCTCCATGGATTGAAGGCAAGAGGGTCGTTATATGTTTCAGGGTTTAAGTGAGTTGCAGCAGGAACAACCATAATTGTCCAACCTTCAACAATTGTGTATCCTGCAAATGTCTATCAATGATATTTGATTACGCTCAAACTAATACGCGGTTATTGTGTATAGTTAAGGTGTCGATTCCACGAGGAAAAGCGAACTACAAAGGAAAAGTGTAAACCTTAACATGAACGATAAAGATCAAGTCAGAGAATCTGAGTTTTGATAATGAAGTAATGTGAGAAAATTATGTAAATAGACTGAAGAATATAATAGAGAAACAACAAGGGTCCAGGAATCCTCCCTAGGTTTGTTGCTTTATTCCAATCTTGATTCAATTGTTTATATCTCGATTACTAGTTTCACATCCCAAACAAGCAATCGGTAAATATTCAATCAAAGCACATGTAAACCCTAATGTAATTGATATGAATTACTATTTACTTTTGATTTAAGCACACATGTCCTATCCTATAGATTTATCAAGAAACGACAATATATCTTAATGACAATATTGCAGTAATGGACAAACCTAAAAGATAAATCTATCGGACTCAATCACATCCCACAATCTTGACATAAGAAGAGCATGACTAGACTTATATCGAGGAGAAAGATACAATCATTGGATTAAGAGAAAATCTTCTAATTAAATCAACGAGTAAATCATAACAATGTTTTGACAATAAATCCAAACTACAACTGAATCAATAATGGAAAATAAGAACAACTACACCTAGAGATTCATCATTTTGCCTTGCTTAGAGATTAGTTAGCCATGGGGTTCATTCTTGAACACTTTGATGGGGGAGATTGTGGCGGCCTTCTTGAGTTTTTCAACCTTGATGATTGTCCTTTATCAAACCTTAAGTGATCTATTTATAATACAAAAGGTCCAAGGGTTTTTTCGAGTTTAAACTATCATTAAAACCCTAATTAAGTCGTGACTCGGAAACAAAGCATCGTGCTCGCGCCGTGGCTCACACTAATCCAGGCCGCGGCTCAGCCTTTTGTGGTTTTCTTCATGATTTTGTAGGCCACGGCTTAGATTAATCCAGGCCACACCTTAGATTGATCCAGGCCGCACTTCAGACTACCAGGCCGTACCTCAGATTGATCCAAGCCGCGGCTCACACTGATGACTTTCTTGGCTCTTTTAGACATGGTTCTAGAGGCCGAGGCTTGAACTTTCTAGGCCGTAGCATGGAACATTAAAGACTTGGTTTCTCTTCATTTTATCCTTCCGCAACCATGCCTTCACTCTGATGTGCATCGAAGCATCGTGCTTTAAGCTATGGTAGTTTTCCATCTCTTTTGAACTTAAGGTACCTGAAAATGCACCGAAATAGATCAATGATCCAAAAATATCACTTTAGAGTTGTTAAGGTATAAAAGGTGTAATTCAAACCTAGATCAACCCTAAAATGCTAACAAATAAGTACTGTTAAGATGCATTTTATGACTCTCATCATAACCCCCAACTAGCTTATTGCTAGTCCTTAGATATTCAAGCGAAAACAAGACAATATGAAATGAATTCTATAGTAGAAATCAAAACAAAGTAAAGCAATGCTAGCGTTAATCCAAGAGTAATTCAACTTTTTGTCTAAAAAATCACACATAACACATCACGTAGAATAATTAAATATCACCCAAGTCCAAAAGTAATCCAAACATCAATCTTAAAATTGTTATCGACTCTTAACATCCATCTTACCACAATCCATTAATCCAAACACCCGGATGATTTTATGCACAACATTCATGAATACAAGTTTTGGTCTCTAAAAATATATTAATTTGCGTAACATCAATCATAAAAACAGGCTCCATAGGCTCACTTTTCAAATCACTCTCCACTATTGTAGAAAAATCACACCACCTTGGATCAACAGGTCTTTAATAAGCTTGTAATGTTAGGCTAAAGTAAAGGTTAAGAAAGAACAGGAAGGATTCAACAAATAAAAGAACTCAATCTCTTAGTTTTAAACACAACCACTTTAAGCACTGGATAACCTTACTTTAACACATACCTCTTTCAATCATTTTTCGAGCATTTCTCTCAATAAATCACTTTTTTTTTTCTTTTCTTCTTTGTTTGCCATAATTCACTTCTTTTTTCATTTTGGCATAAGACCATTCACCTTCTTTTTCATTTTTTTTTCTTTTCTTTTCCACAATCCCCAACTTATCTCCTTTAATGTACTTAAGTTATGGTAGTGATATTTTTTCATATTTCCATCCTTACTCTTCTTAAGTGCTTCTCAACAAATGTGTATAACTAAGTTCTTTTAAAAGAAAAGTAAGGATAAAATATATTTTTTTTGGCTCATAAAGGTAAGTAAATGGGTTATCAAAAGAAACAAGACTCAAATTCTTTTTCAAGAAAAGGCTCAAACAAGTGACTAGCGATCAATATAGCAAGAGTAAGTTTGAAAGGCTCAAACGGTCCAAAAATGGCCTATATCATATCCTAAGTAATGTGCATTCTAGGAATTCGCCTCAAGTGATTATCAAATAAGTTCTATAGCTTGTCGAGACCGCAAAAGTATTCACAAAACAATCACACATAAAACTTCTCGAAATGTTTTAGACTAATCATTCAATCTTACCGCAAACTAGAGTCTCAAACCAAATGAGGATTGACACTTAAATTATTCTCAAACCGAAGTAAGATTTAACTTCTTCTAAATGTTATATGCTATCTCAATTAGGCTCATATCATTGACATGTGAATTAACTCCAAGACTAACACAAAGCATGCTAAAAACAAAAAGGGACAATGACACCAAACAGTTTAATGAAAAAAAGAAATACGTTTCCTCCACCCCCAACTTAAAAATTGCATTGACCTCAATGTGAAAGAAAAAGTAAAGGAAAATCCCTTTGTAACCAAAAGTGCACAGAAGCTGAAAATTGTGCACCACCATTTGAACTGCATGTTGTTCTTCATGTTGAAATTTCAATCCATAACATAGAACAAAACAAACAAAAAGAAAGCAACTGCGGTGTAACATTAAGATTCTCACCGTATGTTAGGTTAACACATGAAATGGAAATAAATAACTAAAAATGAAAATAAAGTACGAAAAATAAAATAACGAAAAAGGAATACACAATAAATGTTAGTACAATCATCTAATAAAAATAAAATAAAAGGAGACAAACAAGATAGAACCCAAAACTAATCCTCTAAGTCTTCATCCTCCTCTTCATTCTCTTCACCTTCCTCGAGAGCTGGATCGAAAGATGACCCCGGATAGGGTGGCAAAGTGGGAAAGTGATCCATGTCACAACCAGTGGCAGAGGCAATATATTGGTACATTTAACCAAAAGAAGAGTACACCCTCGCTTGATAATCGGCTTGCCTAGCCAAGAATCGTTTTTTACGATCAAACCTATTATGCAAGAGTTTTTTATGTTCGTCAAAATGAATCTCTAAACGCTCAAGGCACTCTGCAACAGTGAAATGCCTAGAGGGAGGAAGGGGGCAGCAATTGCTGCTCTCTCTCCCGGAGCTAGCAGCCTTGAGGCTTTAATCAAATTGAGCATGCCATCATCGATGGGCTTTTTGGGTTGCTGGGCCTCCTCATCAGGACTGTACTGGACTCCGACTCAAATGCATAATTGGGTAATTAATGAAGGGAAGTACAATCCGAGCTTTTATCTTACAGTGTGTATGATATAATTAAATATGATCTGGCCCACATCAATAGTCATGCCCATTAAAATGGCATAAATCAAAACAGCTCTCTTAACAGTAAGGTTATTATAGTGCATAGTAAGTATCAACCTCTGACATACAAAATATTGCCAAGCCCGAGTATTGACTGTCAAAGAAGTACAGAGCAAGGTTTTAGGGGTATCACTCGTCATTTTCCATGTTGTGCTCAGAATACAGAGAGTATGGCAAATCTCTTCATAATCAATATTAGATGCGTATGTAATATACTCACTGTTTTCTATGTCAGGTAGCCCATAGAATCTATTGATAGATGTGCTGCTAAAAGAGACTGTTGTTCCTCTCACCATCACCTTACCATTCCTATGTGCTTCTGCATTAGCATAGAATTCTCTAACCACAATTATAAGGGAATGAGATGGTTGTCTTGTAAATGTACCCCAATTCCTATCAATAATCATTCTAAACAAGGTTGGGTTTCCCCTCTCTGTGATATTGAATCCTCTCTCAGGATTGGGTTTCCTAGTATTTATCAAGCTAACATATCTCTCACTAGCCTCGAAACTAACAAATTTGCTCTCATCATACTCTTGAGATTGTTTCCCCTTTGATCTCTTAGTTTTAGGGGCCATTTGAATCAAATGTATAGAACAATAGAACTAATTCAAAATCAACCACCCAAATAGCATAAATGAACAACAAAGACAAGAAATTGGTCTTACTTGATACCCAAAGTTAGAGAGAAGAAAGAGTACCCACCAACTTGAAATCTTCTTAGAACTAAGCTTTTGGGAGAAATTTTCAGCAAAATCTGTTATATTAGTGCTAAATCCTTCAAGAAATGGTGTTAAAAGCAAGAAATAGTGAGAAAAAATGAATGGGTAAGTGAGGGTTTGGAGAGATGATGAGAGAGAGAGAAGAGGGGCTGTTGTATTCTCAAAGAGAAATGAGGAAGAAAGTGCAGAAATGGGTTTTTTTAAAAATCTAGATCACAGATTGGCAAAAACAGGTGGCAGCTAGCGCCGCAGCTTGACCTTGGTTCACACCGCGGCTTAAAAACTTAAGGCATATTCCACGTTGCTGTGCGCTGCAGTGCTGAAGAAGCTGGGACGCAGCTCGCTGATGGGGTGAGCTAGGCCTGCTTGCTGTTGGGAAAGGCGAGAATTGTGGGCCGCAGCGTGAAGATCGGGCCTGCTTCAAATCTGTCTTGGTGTGAGGTGAGGCACGCTGGGTTGGGCCTAGGCATGACCTGAGCCTATTTCAGGTTCTCAAAAAAAAAAAACAAAAAACCTTGTTTGTGCACAAAACAAAATAAAATTAATAAACAAATAACCCTAAAAATTAGGTTAAATCAAACTAAAAAAAATTAAAAACTAAAACTGAAATAAACTTAATTAAAAGCAAAACAAACAAAAGAAAAAAAATAAATAAATACATACCTTTGTGATGTGGTCAAGGTGAATAGACTGGATCCACAAGTGGAATGTGTTGTGTGAAAATATACCTAAATTAATAAGCAAATAATTGTATAGTTTTACTTGCAAGTGCACAAGGTCAATAGTAGCATAGTGTGCGAATGCAAGATCATCTCCACAGGGATTGGTAAATTCAACTTTAGAATTAGTTTCGCAGTAGTAAAAAGATATAATGAGAAATAAATATTAAGTTTGAAATAATAAAGATAAAGGCGTAGGGACCTGATATCCACCACTAATCATGCTACCCCAACAAAATAGTATGCCAATGCTTCACTCATGTCATGAATACCTAATGTTTGTCAACCTAAAGGCATGATATCTACTCCTTAAGCTATTGATTTCCCTAAGCAACGAGTTAGGCATGGTATCTACTCTAACTTTTTTCTTTCTTAAGGGATTCAGCATGGCATCTACTGAGTTGTTCCTTAAAAGAGCATAGGATCTGTAGAAATTGACAACCACACGAGACCTAGGGCATAGTTTCTACTCCCAGTTTCCCATGTTGATTAACCCAAGACTCCGGTGTGGATATCTTTTGTTACTATTGTCAGACCCAGGACTCGGTCATCCAAATTGATCTAACTAACTATTCCATACAACAGGCATACGTTGATCAAACACACACATATAAGGAATTTAAATACACACAGGCATTAATCAAGTTAAGCAACACAACATGAATATCGCAAAGGCGCCAATACTGAATTATTGGTTAAACATAATTAGGGTTTCAATTGAGCTCTTACTAGAAAATTAGTTAAACATAGTTGTGATGCTAAACAACATCATAAAGTGAAATACAAAGGAATGAAGAAACCCGAAAACACTATAGAGAGGAGTCATCAATTCGTCTCCACAATCTCTCCTCCGGGCTCGGCCAGCCTCCGACCTCCCCGAACAAAAACTAAACTAAAAAGGAAGATATTGTTTTTGTGTTTTACAAGTCTATTTATAGGGTTCTAAGGACACTTGGAAACCCTAATTTTCAAAACGGGGCTCTAACCCTACTTTCCGAAATAGGAACTACCGTTTTGATGTTTTACTGATGCGTGTGCGCTCGATCGCATGAGTTTGCGCTCGAGCCTTCTCTTTGCTTGCACGAGTGGTTGTGTGCTCGATTGCACCAAGCATTGCGCTCGATCGCACTCTTCTGCAGCTCCCAGTTCCAGTTTTGCTCTTTGAGTTCCAGAATGCTTCATTTCTTCCAAAAACCTATAAAAACACAGAAAACATAAAAAGGAAGTAAAATTGAATAAAATACACAAACTAAAAGCTTAACAAATGTAAATTAAGGGGCTTAAATATGAATATTTAAGCACTTATCACACCCCCAAACTTAATACTTACTTAGATGCTTTGGAATGACCTCAAGGAGGTGCACAGTTTCAATGATGTCATCAGTACCATCCTTAGATTTTGGCTTTATATTCGATCTTGTAAAACTAAGGGTAGGGGTGGCCTCCAATGGATCAATGTGATGGAACTAAAAACCTTGCTCAACAACACCTGGGGTAGGTATTGTTTGGGCTGGAAATTCTCCCTGTTTTCTTTCACTTAGCTCCTTAGCCAATTGCCCCACTTGTACTTCTAGTCTTTGAATGGCTTGCTCATGCTTTGCAATGATTTGCCTATGCTCAGTCCGAAATTGTCTTGTTTCTACTATGAACTTTTCTTGTGAAGCCATCAGCTGTTGTTACTGAGTTTCCAATTGCATCACAAGACTCTCTAGGTTTCTCTCCTTTAATTCCGGAACTGTTCGAGCTACTTATTGGGAGTTTCCTTGCTGTCCTTGAAAGTTCAAGGCATTTTGATTGTTGCTCCATAAGAGGTTGGGGTGGTTCCACCATCCAGGATTATAGGTATTTGCATATATGTTGTAGTTGTTCGGTTCCACGTAATTTGCTTGCTCTTGATCTACAGATGAATACAAAGAGCAAGTGTCAGTAGTGTGATCAAAACGAGAACATATAGCACATACCCGGAGTTGTTTGACTCGTGGACTAGGTGAGACATTATGCGTAGTCATGGCTTTTACAAGCATATCTATCTTTCTTTCCATAGCAGCCAACCAATTTGGAAATCCACCATTTAAATTCACTTTATACATGTCCTTGCTCTGTATTGAGTGGAAAGAAGGTTGGATTTTTGGATCGAAGCCTGTGCATGAATCAGCTGAAATACTTTGGTGCAGCAGCTTTAGTACTGCTGCTCAGATAGTCTCTGCCTTAAATGCGCTCGATCGCACAAAGGAATGCGCTCGATCGCAGACGTGCGCTCGATCTCACTTTAGCTTGCACTCAAGCACAAGGCCAGAAACAACACTGCTGCAGACCTGAAACAGAGAAACATAAAATGAAATGAAGAAATTTTTTTTAGAATTTTTTTGAATAAAATAGAACAGAATAAAAATAAAATAAAATAAAATAAAAACTAACGAAAATAATTCCAAAAAGAAATTTAGCACAATCCTCGGCAACGGTGCCAAAAACTTGTTGTGCGAAAATGTACCTAAATTAATAAGCAAATAATCGTATAGTTTTACTTGCAAGTGCACAAGGTCAACAGTAGCATAGTGTGCGAATGCAAGATCATCTCCACAGAGATTGGTAAATTCAACTTTAGAATTAGTTTCGCAGTAATAAAAAGATATATTGAGAAATAAATATTGAGTTTGAAATAAGATAAAGGCATAGAGACTTGATATCCACCACTAATCATGCTACCCCAACAAAACAGTATGCCAATGCTTTACTCATGTCATGAATACCTAATGTTTATCAACCTAAGGGCACGGTATCTACTCCTTAAGCTATTGATTTCCCTAATCAACGAGTTAAGTATGGTATCTACTCTAACTCTTTTCTTTCTTAAGGGATTCAGCATGGTATCTACTAAGTTGCTCCTTAAGAGAGCATAGGATCTGTAGAAATCGACAACCACACGAGACCTAGGGCATGGCATCTACTCCCAGTTTTCCATGTTGATTAACCCAAGAATCCGGTGTGGATATCTTTTGTTACTATTGTCAGACCCAGGACTCGGTCATCCAAATTGATCTAACTAACTAATCCATACCACATGTATACGTTGATCAAACACACACATATGAGGAATTTAAATACACACAGGCATTAATCAAGTTAAGCAACACAACATGAATATCGCAAAGGTGCCAGTACTGAATTATTGGTTAAACATAATTAGGGTTTCAATTGAGCTCTTACTAGAAAATTAGTTAAACATAGTTGTGATGCTAAACAACATCATAAAGTGAAATACAAAGGAAAGAAGAAACCCGAAAATACTATGGAGAAGAGTTGTCAATTCGTCTCCACAATCTCTCCTCCGGACTCGTCCAGCCTTCGGCCTCCCCGAACAAAAACTAAACTAAAAAGGGAGATACTGTTTTTGTGTTTTACAAGTCTATTTATACGGTTCTAAGGACACTTGAAAACCCTAATTTCCAAAACAGGGCTCTAACCCTACTTTCCGAAATAGGAACTTCCGTTTTGATGTTTTACTGATGCGTTTGCTCTCGATCGCATGAATTTGTGCTCGAGCCTTCTCCTTGCGCACGAATGCTTGTGCACTCGATCGCACTCTTCTGCAGCTCCTAGTTCTAGTTTTGCTCTTTGAGTTCCAAAATGCTTCATTTCTTCCAAAAACCTATAAAAATACAGAAAACACAAAAAGGAAGTAAAATAGAATAAAATACGCAAACTAAGAGCTTAACAAATGTAAATTAAGGGGCTTAAATATGAATATTTAAGCGCTTATCAGAATGTCTTCCACTTTCGGATCTTGCCTATCAATTAAGATTTTAAGGCGTTGACCATTTACTTTAAAGATCCAATCATCTTTAGTATCCTCTATTTCCACTGCCCCATTTGCAAAAACATTCTTCACTACAAAATGACTGGTCCACCTCGACCGAAGTTTTCCTGGATGCTTATGGAGTCTAGAATCGTATAAGAACACCCGATCCTTAGGCTTAAATGTTTTCCTCAAAATATTTTTATCATGAAACACTTTTATTTTAGCCTTATAGATTCTAGAGTTCTCATAAGCATCATTTCTCAACTCCTCTAACTCGGTCAACTGAAATTTCCTAAGATTACCCACTTCTCCTATGTCAAAATTGAAAGACTTGATGGCCCAATAAGCTTAACGCTCGAGCTCTACAGGTAAGTGACAAGGCTTTCCAAAAACAAACCTATAAGGTGACATACCTAAGGGAGTTTTGAAAGTCATATGGTAGGCCTATAGCACATCAACTAGTCTCAAAGACAAATCCTTGCGATCCAGGTTGACCGTTTTCTCTAAAATTTGTTTAATTTCCCTGTTTGCAAGTTCTACCTGTCCACTTGTCTGAGGATGGTAGGTAGTAGAGATCTTATGTAACACCCCATATTTTCTCATCAAAGCTTCAAAATAACGGTTGCAAAAATGTGTACCCCGATCACTAATTATAGCGCGTGGTGTACCAAATCGAGATAACACATTTTCTTTGAGAAATTTAATTACCGTTCTATTATCATTGCTTCGGCAAGTTGCTACCTCTACCCATTTTGACACATAATCTATTGCCACAATGATATATTGATATCCGAAAGAAGGAGGAAATGGTCCCATAAAATCAATGCTCCAACAATCAAAGATTCCAATCACTAAAATTGGGTTTAAGGGCATTATATTACGCTGAGGCATAACTCCTAACTTTTGACACCTTTCACATGAGTGACAATAGATATTTGCATCTTTAAACAAGGTGGGCCAATAAAATCCACACTGTAAAATTTTTGCAGCGGCTTTTTTCATTGAAAAGTGGCCCCACAAGCTTGGGAGTGACAAAATTCCAAGACACTAGCAATCTTTTCATTAGAGATGCAACGCCTTAAAATTTGGTAAAGGCAGTACTTGAAAAGACAAGGTTCATCCCAATAAAAATTACATATCTCATTCAAGAACTTCCTCTTGTCTTGAGCGCTCCAATCCATTGGTATATCACCGGTAGCCAAATAATTCACGATATGAGCAAACCATGGTAGAGAAGTAATAGAGAGTAAATACTCATCATGAAAATTGTCTTTGATTGGCATGTCGTCAAAGGTGTCCTTAAATGTGAGCCTCGAGAGATGTCAGCCACCACGTTCTCTACTCTTTTCTTGTCTTTGATGGTGATGTCAAATTCTTACAAGAGTAAGATCCATCGTATTAGTCGTGCCTTAGCATCCTTCTTTATAATAAGGTACTTAAGGGCTGCATGATCTATGAAAATAAGAATAGAAGAACCAATAAAATAAGCACGAAACTTGTCCAATGCAAATACTACAGCTAGAAATTCTTTTTCAGTGGTGGAGTAATTCATTTGAGCACTATTTAGGGTTTTACCAGCATAGTAAATAACAAAAGGTTTCCCCTCTCTTCACTGTCCAAGAACAGCACCTACAGCAGAGTCACTAGCATCACACATTATTTTAAAAGATCAAATTCAATCAGGTGACTGCATTATGGGTGCTGAAGTAAGCTTGCCAATCAGCAATATAAAGGCCTCTTGACAAGATTGTGTCCACTCAAATGGGGCATCTTTAACTATGAGGGCACATAATGGTCTATATATGTTGGAAAAATTTTGTATGAACCTCCTATAAAAACCAGCATGACCAAGAAAGGATCTCACATCCTTTATTGTCCTAGGTGTAAGTAACTTAGAGATTAATTCAATCTTAGATTGATCAACCTCTATCCCCTTAGAAGAAACAATATGTCCTAAGACGATACCTGAAGGTACCATGAAATTGAATTTTTTCCAATTTAAGACTAATTCTTTCTCCTCTAAATGAATTAATACTCTCTCTAAATTCAATAAACATACATCAAATGAAGATCCAAAAACAGTTAAGTCATCCATAAAAACTTCCATGCAATTTTCAACCATATCACTAAAAATGCTCATCATGCAACGTTGAAAAGTAGCAGGTGCATTACACAATCCAAATGGCATTCTAAGAAAAGCATAAGTACCAAAGGGACAAGTGAAAGTGTTTTTATCCTGGTCTTCTAATGCAATTTCAATTTGATAATAACTAGAATAACCATCTAAGAAATAATAAAAAGGATGACCAGCTACACGTTCAAGAATTTGATCGATAAAAGGGAGTGGGAAATGGTCTTTCCGAGTGGCAACATTTAATTTTCTATAATCAATGCGCATTCACCACCCAGTCGCAAGTTTTGTAGAGACTAACTTTCTTAGGTCATTCTTCACCATGGTGACACCGAATTTTTTAGGAACGACCTGTGTAGGACTTACCCATTTACTGTCAACTATGGGATATATAATTCCCGCATCTAATAGTTTCAACACTTCATTTTTCACCACTTCTTTCATAGTGGGGTTAAGCCTATGCTAGGGGTCTGTACAAGGGCTAGTTCCTTCATCCAAATTTATCTTATGAGAACAGATCAGGGGACTAATACCTTTTAAATCAGCCATGCTCCAACTTAAGGTTGATTTATGTTCATTTAGGGTCCGAATTAATTTCTCACTTTGAGACTCAGATTATTCAGATAAGATAATAACAGGAAAAGTACCACCTAGACCGAGAAAAACATGCTTCAAACCCTTAGGTAGCGGCTTCAATTCAACGTTGGGCACTTCCACACTTGAGGGGATTTGTTTCTCGCTTCTTTCAGGTAACTCCTCAAACTTTGGTTGCCATGCTCGAACTAATGCGCAGTTATTGTGTATAGTTGAGGTGTCGATCCCACGAGGAAAAGCGAACTACAAAGGAAAAGTGTAAACCTCAACATGAACGATAAAGATCAAGTGAGAGAATCTGAGTTTTGATAATGAAGTAATGTGAGAAAATTGTGTAAATAGATTGAAGAATATAATAGAGAAACGACAAGGGTCCAGGAATCCTCCCTAGGTTCGTTGCTTTATTCCAATCTTGATTCAATTGTTTATATCTCGATTACTAGTTTCACATCCCAAACAAGCAATCGGTAAATATTCAATCAGAGCATATGTAAACCCTAATGCAATTGCTATGAATTACTTTTTACTTTCGATTTAAGCACACATGACCTATCCTATAGATTTATCAAGAAACGACAATATATCTTAATGACAATATCGCAGTAATGGAAAAACCTAAAAGATAAATCTACCGGACTCAGTCACATCCAATAATCTTGACATAAGAAGAGCATGACTAGACTTATATCGAGGAGAAAGATACAATCACCGGATTAAGAGAAAATCTTCTAATTAAATCAAAGAGTAAATCATCACAATGTTTTGACAATAAATCCAAACTACAACTGAATCAATAATGGAAAATAAGAACAACTACACCTAAAGATTCATCTCTTTGCCTTGCTTTGAGATTAGTTGGCCATGGGGTTTATTCTTGAACACTTTGATGGGGGAGAATGTGGCAGCCTTCTTGAGTTTTCCAGCTTTGATGATTGTCCTTTATCAAACCCTAAGTGATCTATTTATAATACAAAAGGTCCAAGGGTGTTTTCAGGTTTAAACTATCATTAAAACCCTAATTAAGTCGTGACTCGAAAACAAAGCATCGTGCTCGCGCCGCGGCTCACACTAATCCAGGCCGCAGCTCAGCCTTTTGTGGTTTTCTTCATGATTCTGTAGGTCGCAGCTCAGATTGATCCAGGCCGCACCTCAGACTGCCAGGCCGCACCTCAGACTGCTAGGCCGCACCTCAGATTGATCCAGGCCGCAGCTCACTCTGATGACTTTCTTGGCTCTTTTGGACATGGTTCTGGAGGCCGAGGCTTGAACTTTCTAGGTCGCAGCATGGAACACTAAAGACTTGGTTTCTCTTCATTTTGTCCTTCCGCAACCATGCCTTCACTCTGATGTGTATCGAACCATCGTGCTTTAAGCTATGGTAGTTTTCCATCTCTTTTGAACTCAAGGTACCTGAAAATGCACCGAAATAGATCAATGATCCAAGAATATAACTTTAGAGTTGTTAAGGTATAAAAAGTGTAATTCAAACCTAGATCAACCCTAAAATATTAACAAATAAGTACTGTTAAGATGCATTTTATGACTCTCATCAATATCATATTTGATTGATAAGTCGAATAATGGTAATAAAGACATCAAGTTGTGCATACCATTTATTTGAATATCTGTAATCGTTCTTCTAAGGAACCCAGGTATAAAATTTCTCATTCTAAGCGATTCATTGATAACATACAATACTAATAAATCAAGTAAATTTTTGTCTGGAAACTTAATTACTAATCACCGAGACATAAAAGTTTATCTACTAGCTAGTAACTCTTTCAGCTTACTTGCATGTTGAAATTCAATGATTGCATTTCCTTCCATGTCAGGCTTGTTTTTGTGGTTTCTCTTTTTCGAAAAGTTTCATCGTTTTTCCTCTGATGACACAAGATACAAAATATTTTCATCAGGGAAAGTGAAAGGAAACAAATTGTTAAAAGATTTGAAGCATTCATTTCGAAATCTATACCGCTAACTCTTGCACGACTAAAAGGTGTTCTGTAAGTAACATGAGGGCTAAAGTTAAAGTGGTAGAGATTGTCTCAAAGGTAGCAAGTATAAGAGCAAACATTATGTGAGAAATTAAATCATCTGTTAAAAAATTGTTGGTTTTCATTTCATCTATGACGTTATCAAGGAAGTCTCCTCTGCGTGCTTCAAGTGATGCTGCCCTCCTTTCCTTTATCATGTCCCTCATTGTCTTCAATGTCTTCTTTTGCTTCTGAACAATATTGAAGCTGAAAAATTCAGACTGAACTTCGGAATTGCAATACTGAACTGAAAGGACTGATTATAAGGTTTTGAGGTATCTAAGATTTCAAAATTTTCCATGAATTACCTGCAAGCATATGTGATAAGTAGTGCCAGGGATATTTAATGGAAAAGACATAAGCCCTTCAAAGAAATGTGTGAACTCTGTAGTCATGTCTTCTCCTAATTTTTCAGGATCATAACCAAACAACTGCCTTACAGTGAAGTTTATTATCATCTGAAAAACAAGATGGAGCATGGATATTAATGAAACATCTTTATATGTTTTTCGTTCAAGAAAATCTCATGGAGCAGGTGTTGACCTGAAGTAAAAGGAAATACTAAGCACTGAAATTGCATGTTTGAGTTCCACAAATGGATGGGCTGTCCAATTTGAAAGGGCATGATTAGCCATTTCTTCCAATTGAGAGGAGTTTATCTTTCAGGTTCTGAGGGCCAAACTGGTCTAAAACCAACTTCTTTGGGTGCTTGTGAACATATCCGGCAATGTTGCATGAACCATCTTTAACAGTCCCTTCGAGGCCAACAAGCTTAGCAAAGGAGTCCATGTACCATAATTCTACCAGCTTCCCTTCTTGCTGAAGGATAAATTGATTGAAAACAGGGTCACATGATACTATTACTGATCGACCAACCAAGCTCGTTTTAAACAACGGTCCATATCTACAGTTAAAATGATTAAATCTTAATTAAATCAAACGAAATGGTAATTGATACTTCATATATAATAATATCTTAAATCAATTAATCCAATCAAGTGTGAAATTTAGCTTACTTTGACTATGATCAAAGAAAAAAAAGAATAGAAGAGTTAATTTGCTTAATTAATTACCTTCGAATTCGATTTCTGATGAAAGGTGGAATGTCTAAAGACTTGCTGGGGATGAAGAACTGAATACTCTCTCCAATGAGTGGAAACCCCATGGAACCAGGAGGGAGCCTCCCATTGCTTGTAGGGTTCCTCCATTTGTATGTCCAGTAGGTCACGCATGCCATAACCATGGCCACAACATACAAGGCTAGACTCCACATTCTTAATTGATTGTTAATACTGGAACATGAAAAGAGAAAAGATGTCTGAAAAATAGGAATAGCAAAGAAGCAGTGAAGAAGAGCTTTCCTTCACAAATCAATGCATATAAATAAAATTAAAAGCCGGCCATTTGCTGCATGGGGCCAGCATGGCTAATGGCTTTGCTGTTCCTTGGATTCTTATGGGAAAAGGGCGTATAACAATAATTAATCCAGCTTGTTGCTGCACGTGAAAATACGATGCAATTATTTAAATGCTTGTCTCCACTTGAAAAAAATGGATATCTCAGTCTTTTTTGTAGAAGATCTTTTTTAGTAATTTTGTGAAATTTTTTTTTCAAGTGTATCATTAGATAAATTTCACATTATTCATAGTGTTAACATGATATTCATCCAGTGGTGCAGGTTGAAATTCATTTATAAATTTTATCAATTTTGATAGGATTTGAAACGAGCTAATTCAAATCCATAATGAATTCATTTACAAAAGAATTCTATAGTTTTTTTTTACCTTTTCAATTATAACTAACATAGAAATAAAAATAAATTTTATAAATTTATAAAATTCATTAATCCAAACGTAAATTTGAAAAGAAAAAAACTAAGAACAATAACATATCGAATACAAGAAGGAAATAATGTAACAACCTTTATTAAATGTTTAAACAGAGAAGGTAACAACCTTATTACTCTAATACACCGACATATAATAGTTGGAGTATATTACAGGGGCCTTGTACCAAAGTCCACAAAATCCATAAGGATACAAAAGGTAAAATTTATTCATCTGAAATTTAAATTTTTTTTATTAATAACGTTAGTATAAATGTATAACTCAAAATAATATTATAATAAAATTTCTTAAAACTATCAATAAAATTTTGTACAGATCTAACCAAGAATTCCTTTATCTACAACAGGAGAGCAACACAGCGCGTACACGCACAATATAGCGCAACATTGCAGTACATTGCACTAGACATATTCTTTTGAGTTAATATTCGAAATTCCTTATCTACTTGTAATTAGTTAGAATTCAAATTGAAATTCCTTATTTTGTAAATAGTTAGCCTGAACTTTGGGATTTGTTGGGAGCTTGCCTGCCAAATTCTCATTTTGTAAATACACAACAAGCTAGTTGAAAAATAAACACCTTATGGAGCTTTCCTAGCATTCTTGAGCTTTCTGTGGCTATTGTTGTGAGTGAACGAGAATGAACTTAACTTCTCAAGAAGCAAGTGAGCAAGTTAAGTGCCACACAGGTTAGTTCAGTTAAGAGCTAAACTTTTAGTCTATGACAAGTGGTATCAGAGTCAACCCTAGCTTTCATGTGGGGCGGAGAGGTCTCACATGTGTGTAGACTCCAAGCAAAAGGGCGTTAGTCTCCCTGAGGATGTAAGGAATTGACAAGGGAAGCTGCCACAGTCACGTGGACGTGTATTATCCCACACCGGTTAAGTAAGTAAAGAGAATGTGACATATATACAGATTGGCAACTCCATTAGTCTTTTTGGTTGAAGCCCATCCCGTTACAATATGAATGGAGACCCGTTACAATATGATTGTGTCTCCAAAGGCGATTGAAAATGGTGTATGTATGATGTTGTGTACATCTTAATCCATACTAGCGTTTGGAGGGAGATGACACTTTTATTGAGAAGAACTAGCCTCAACCACCCCACTAAACCTTGATCGTCAATCAAAGCTCTTACATATATATTTGTATATTTGGTGTTTGCTGGAGTTCTGTACAATATTTGCATCAATACCAAAATGGGCTAAACTGCTAAAGCATCCAATTCAAAGATGGCAACGCCTAAAAACCCTCTAACTGAGGAAATAAACAATATTGGTACAGCTATAACATCTCGGCAGGCTAAGATCACTTGCAAAGTGATCCCAATACAAGATCACAGAGAACAGGTAATTTGAACAAAAAAAATTTGCTTCCATTTCTTCCATATGTTTCACGTGCTGTTGTGGAAGCAAAAGGCAGTAATAGCGTTCTATAAGATATTATGCCTTTCATTTTAAGGCACTGCACCAAATATAGTAACATCCCACCTCAGTGCAACTATGCAAAGCAAGCTGGGGCAACTTAATCTCTAGATTATTTCAGTTAATCAATTAAATATATAACCATTGAAGTAACATTTGATACTAGACAGTGTCCAATTGCAACTTTATTATCATAATCAAGAACAATTAAAGCAAAGTGAACATGAATTTAATCAACTGTAGTGTTTTTTTCAATGATCTTAATTATTGACGGAGCATAAGATCTTCAAGAAAAGGAGAATAATTTATGTGACTTCGCTATATATAAGATCACACCCTGTGTTCAAGCTGGTGATGTTCAATACCAGAAGATGTTCCTGTCTCAAGACTGCTAGGTGCAGACTATTTTCCATGCAAACCTTCACCAAATTTCTCATTTTTCTTGATCTCTTCGTCGATATGGACATCATCCTCAATTGATAGTACCACTGCTTGCTGTCCATGAGGACCGGGTACAATGGCCTCCTTAACCTTCCAATGTTGATCAACATGTACAAAATCTGTTTCTTGAACTGTCTTTTTCTTTTTCTTCTTGATGAAGCAACAAAGAGCAACTGCGAGGAATGCAAGGAAGAAAAGGCCACCAAACAACACAAAAACAATTACTATAACTGTTGTATGATTGTCTGGCGATGGAGAAGGTGGAGGAGGAGGTGGTGGTGGGCGTAGGTGAGGAGGTGGTGGAGTGAATGGATGAGGTGGTGGGTGAATAGGAGGCTTTATTTGGGGTGGAGGAGAGAAATATGGGAAGTTGAAGTTATTAGGAGAAGCCATTTCAAAATATTGATGATGGAAATTTTGATATTAATGATTGATTGATTTGTTGCTCAGGAAAGTGGTAGAATTTGGTGCCTATTTGTAGTGAGAGGTTTGGTTTATTTTTAGCATTAAAATTGCTATCAAGTTTTTAGCGACTTGACTCTCATGCTAAGACTCGAGATGGCCATGGTTTGTTTGCATTGGAAAACACTTGCTTAAAGTTTCCTTGTTTTCCTTGGGAAGCTTAATATTTTATACCCTAAGATATTTCAATTTGACAGACCTTTGATTACTAACTGAATAGCTAGAAAACACATGTAATGTAGTAAGACTAAATACTAAATACTAAATACATAGTTTTGATTGTTGAATCCATTAACTTTTGATTTTTTTAATTCACTAGAAGACAAAACAAATGTCATTTTAAAATAAACAAAATAGTTTATTCAGTGTCTAAAACTTTGTATTTGATCATACTCGAATCTACTTGTTACCACTTGAGTTTCCATAATTATTATTCAAGAATTTACATTTGTCCATATGGATTAACTAAATGGTTAATATTTTATACAACAACATATTTCAATTTGATACACTTTTGATTATAAGATAAAATTAAGAAAATGCTAAATACATGCCATTTTTCATGGAGGTCTAAGGATAATGTTCATTGTTGATGGCTTAATTAAAATACAAGGAACAAAATGTTGCCATTTTTCATGGAGGTATCATATTGTACCCTCATGCGCTCCCTGGTTCTGCATCTATTGCATTCTCAGTGATCAAAGGAAGAAATGACTAATTTAGGAATGCAGTTGACAGATTTCCCTTCTTCCCCTTCCCTACTTTTGACTAGGAAAACTACATATTTACTAATCTTGTCGGTTTCTAATGCTGACAATAAATTCAACGAAATGAATTATTGATCACCACCCGGGAAACATACGTTTTCTTCCCTTCCCTTTCGCTTTTTCTTCAGTCAACAGCAAGCACATGTTCAGGTGACTAGCAACTTTCATTACAAGGCAGTTTCATAGCAAAAACAATCTGATTTTTACAACAATTTCCCAGTGAAAAAAATTAAAACGTATATATCATTATTTTTTTTACGGTCCAATAAATGGATTGCACAAGTGGGTTCTCTCCCTCTATCCCTTAAAACCACCCAATCCGTAGTGAACACGAGAAACAAATCATGGGATCTCATGGAGTTGAACTTGTTGCTATATTTGTCATATCTGCAGAGAGTAGTATAGGAAAACTAAGTTGTGAGTTGTGACTTCCTGTTCATTGAAGTAATACCCCATTCTTTGACAGCAGATGCCTGAAGAAAATTTCATTCCACATGCCAGGGACTCCAGGTAGACACCAGTGGCTACAATCAGGCACAGACGGGTTGTCACTCCAAGTACCCAAGTGAGCATCACTCCGGAATGCCCCCATAGGTGTGACATGGAAAACTGTTACAGGAACGGCCATATTATTTACAACCTTGATTATGATGTCTGAAATTTGGCTGCGCTCCCTGCCTTGAGTTTTTGATGATGGGCGTCGAGTCACTTTGCAAAACTTATGGTTTCGACCACTGGCACAAACATAAACATCGTAACCAATCAAGTTCTGCACCAACTTCTGTCTACATTGGGAATTTGGGATGCTAAATTAACACTGATAAAAAAATATACATAACATTCACAAGGTAGATGGGGTCTTAAAGATTAATAATTTCATTTAAAATGAGTGAGAACCTAAAGAAGTGAGACCAAAGAAAAATTGAAATGCTTTCATTTTAAAACTATAACAACCACATGAAGCTGCTAATAATTATTGGCAGAATATATGTGACTAGTCCATAGAAAGAAGAAAAAGAATATAGTGCGAGTAAACTATAAAACACACCTCCAATGGGAAGGCTCAAAAGTCCGGAAGAATACACGTGTTCTATTTGTGTTAATCGTATTCTCAACCCAAGATGCCCAAGTGTCTAATGCTGTTCTGAAGGCAGAAGTGATTGGCATTCCTAGCTTCAATGATCCACCTACCTGAAAGTAGCAGCCCCTGACTGGAAAAATATGTTAAAAGTGTTATGTGTACTAAAGGCCAAAAGATTATAACTTATAAATGCATGGAGATATTTTTGGAGATCCAATGACACGTCGATAAAGCTTGATCAACCAAAAAAAAACAGCAAAACACATCCAAAATTTGGAACACAAGGACATTTACACAAAAACAGTAGCATTGAGTCTATCCCAAACAAGACATACTTGGCATCACAAATGCTACACGCGCGTGCATGGGCAGGTGCGCATGCACAAGCTTATATACACAGTTGCAGATTTTAGATTTCATGCCGTGCTCACATCAACAAAAATGAAAATCATAGCTGGCTTTGCTTTCAAATGGTGGCTAAAGCCAAGTATATTTACTATTCAGGACTAAGAATTCTAGACATTCTTGACCATTCTATGATTATTGAAGAGCTTTTCCTTTCGTTAGTAACCAATACTAAATATAGGAATTCACAATTCAAAGTAAGAATTTGACTTTAGTTTGACTTGAAGGCTATATTGTAAAAACATTGAGTTCCCTGTAGGCACAGCATACTCACACAAATTTCAGATTCACAACAATGGAGCTTAAATGCTCCATAAGCTTCATCCAAGAAAATATAAATCGAAAAAAAAAAACTCTTATGAATTCTCCAATTCATTGAGTTGTTCTTACCTTCTAAGAGAATCCAAATGTTAAGATTGTTGTATGTTAACAGCTTATGCTTTTACTTTTTAAGGAAATCCGACAGCAGAAATCAAAAATCAAGTAGAAGTGCTGGAACCAAGCACAGAGGAAAATTCCATCTCCATCTAGATCCTCTCAGTAAAGGCTTAACCTATAGAGTGCTGTTAAAGATATTCAATCTTTGACCCTGAGCCCAAGATAACTAATGCATTTCAACATCTCAATTACATGCATTTTTTAACATCTAGTTAGTAAAGCATAAGAACTTAATAAGCAGTGAAATCTAGGAACTGAATATGGGAAAAAATCAGAGACCAACGTATCACATCAAAGTAGAATCATAAGGCAAACTTGCTTGCAACAATGAGCTAATTATTAAAACTGTCTGGAATGAGAACACATACCAAAATCATAACTTGAAAAGAGTTTCAAATAAAACAGTACTCATCAACTATGCAAACTAATGCTCAGAAACTTGATAACTTACATTTCAAAAAGCTTAGTTGGTGTCCACCAATGCCCTGAATTAAATATCAGCACATCTGCATCAATCCACTCTTTGCTAATATCATCCAATTTGTCAAGCATAAGTGTTAATTTAACCCGCTTTGGTGCATGTCTTGGCACTGGACCAGGCCGCACCAGAAATACCGACCGATAGAAATCAATGCTGAGGTTGAAGGAACTAAATCGCATGCCTAAAAACCTAATCTGTTTAGTGATTTTATTCCCATTGACTTCATAAACACTCTTCTTATCCTCCACACCCGTCATAAGTAAACATATCATAGACTCCCATTGTGTTCTGCTCAATGAATCACCAATAAAAACAATCCGCTTCCCACGAAGTATTTCAAGAATTTCAAGCACATTAAACCTCGGAATTTCACAGTTCTTCGGCTTCCACCTCCATTTAGTATAATCCCTATCTTTTCTCCCATTAGCTAAACAATTAAATCCATGCTCCACAAAAGGACATTCTGAGGCATTGTATAAAGGGTAACTCTCATCTTGGATCCACCTCCCTTCAAAAACATTGCATGTGCTAATAAAATCACTAGATTTAGGAATCTCGTAAATCTCATAACTATGAATGACTGGCTGAAATTTTGGAAATACATACAAATATGCCCATGTAATTGCTAAAAGGAAAGATATTAATGAGCCAATTGCAACAAGCCCATCAAATGATTGAAAACCCCAAAATTTAAAATTACCCTTCACTATTCGGTTGCGGAAACTCAAAACCCTCGTGCAAGAAGGCCTGAAATGGTCTAATGAACACTGCTCCAAACTGCCCGCCATCTCAACTATCTGCAAAGTGTTCACCCGTAACCAAAAACCCCAATTTTCTTCATCTAACTATGAAAGTGAAGTTAATCCAATTAAAAAGAATAACATCCACGCAAAACCCATGTAGCATCATTTATAAACACACATTTAACCGTAAACGAAACCAGTTAAGTTCAAATCAAGATCAATACTTGAACACTAACAAACAAATGAAATAACTTTTTACACCTTTGGGTGCTTAAAGAAGAGAAAATCTTACAGTTCCTTCAAGTGGGTACCGCAGAAAACCAAAGCTTTTGCGGTGCAGGTGAAGCTAAGGAGTTAGTTCAGGAGAGGAAAGTAGAGTTGGAGGGTGAACGTGTTTGATACCTGGTTGGTCTGTACAAGATCTACCAACTAATTAAAAGATTAAGATGCAAATGAAGTCGCTGTGTCCGTCCGTCGGTTGTTTTCTTGTAGGGAAAGGAAAGCATTGGAGTGTAGAATCACAAGAGCTCAAGCTTAGAGAGGTTTGATACGCGGCCGTAGACAATTGGCTAAAATATTGATGAAATACCACAAAGATTTGACTTTTGGCTTTGAACTATCTGCCTTCAGATTCCGATGTTTTAAGGCTGGGCTGACAGGTTTCATTCGTTAAAGTGATGATTATATGTGTCATGAACCACACTACTTTTACTCACAAGGTTTCAAATGCAGATATCAAAGATAATCATTTTAAGGGAGTGTCTCTTGAATTTCATGCCCAAGCCTTAACCACTGCGCCAATTTAATTTCTTGAGATAATCATTTATATTTATTATGTTTTAATGGATTTAATAATAACAAGTAACAACTTTCAATTTTTATTAAGTTACAATAATATAAATTTAAAAATTTATTTATGTTTTCTATATAATTATTTGTTTATATTTATAATATTAAAATTATTTATATATATATATATCGAGGTTTTGGAGATACTGTCGTTTTTTAATTTTTTATAAAAAAATAACAATCTCGCACTCTCATTTATCTCTCTTTTATCTTAAGATTGACCTTATCATGTAATGGAATGTTATCTCTAGAGACTTGAATTGTATGTAGTCCTGCACTCCTGCCATTTAACAAGTTATTCTGGTAAATTTTTCATCAAATACAATTTTGGAGACCAGTTTTCTTCAAACTAAACCAAGGCTTCTCATTTTCCGTCCATTCACAATCCTCCGAAATAACTGTACAAGGTGAGGACTAAGACAGCAGACACGGTCAAGCCAATTTGGATGACCTTAAAACTATTAGGCTCAAAGCTGCACTAATGTAAAATTGAAATGCTCATTGAGCATTTTCAATAAGAGATCTCTGATCAAAATCTCTTATTGAAATAGAATAAGTTCTCCGGTGAATCACGAAATCTTAGCGATTTTTTCTTTTTCTATGGGAATTCGTTTTGAAATCGTCCAGCCAGCCTCTAATATGCTTCAACAGGAATCACACAAAAATAAATTGATACAATATAAACTAAAATGAGAAGCTAGTTCACTCTTTCGAAAGAATTCATGTTCAGCAGCACAACAACTCAAGAAAGATCTTACATTTCCAGGTCTACAGTTCCAAGTAGATGCAAAGCCCAGATAAGGCATGAAAACAAAATGATAATCAATGCAAGAGGGGACTTCATAACAATTCTGTTGAAATTCAGATAAGTTTCTCAAGTTTAAAAAACAATTTGCAAGAGCCTCAAAATATCAAGCAGCAGGAGAAACTGCATCTACACAAATGCTTTTGCATTTCATTCTAACAACTTGTGCATTCATTTAAAAAAAAGAAATGACATCAATTTTCATTGAAAATTTAAATTAAAAAAAAAAAAGTGCAATGCAATTCAACTACTGAAATCCTATGAACTAATTTCATTTCCTCTGATCCATACAATTGAAATTCTCCTTTCTTTCTCATTATTTTTGCTGAAAATCATGTTACTAACTATTGCTTTGGGAAGGGTGGGGAGAAAAGATTACTGTTTCTTTTTCTTTTTCTTTTTTGCCTTTTGGTTAAGGAAATAGGAAATTATAAAACTTGCTGAAAATCATGTTATAGCTACTTGTAATATTCTTAATCATCAATTGAAGGACGCGTCGTATTCGGCAATCTCCAGCCACGAACAAATGAACTGAACAAATATAAAGCTCTTGATGGCTGTGCATAAGGTACCATATGGGCTGCACCCCTTACCGTGGCAAAAGTCAGCAAATTTCCATATTCAGTTGCCCAACCTCCCACCTATTTATACAAATGAAGAGAATTAAAAAGAAAAAAAAAATGTTAAGATTCATCATCGGAACAAAAAACCTGCAACTCAACTCAACCTTAATCCCAAACTAGTTGGGTTCGGCTACATGAATCTTTTTATAGTAGGGTGCATCAATACCTGGCCTTTGTGAAACCAGGCTCCATATGGAACGGAGACCTTGAAATTCATATCATGAGCTAATTCACGGATGAGTGTCCGAGACAGCAGTAATGGTACAACAGAATCTTGATCACCACTGCAATCAAATCATTCTGTACTTAGCAACCAGATTTAAGGCATAAAAAAGAGAAAAAGATTTTAACTTAAGAATTCAGAAGAAAACCAAGCATTTTGCCTCTATAACATACCTAAACACCCAAACTGGAATACCATTTTGGATAATCCTTCTAAGTATAGAAAGGATGTTGATGTTACCATCAGTATCGCTATAATTTAAAACACTGTCCAGCACAAAAAATCACAAAGAGTAGTTTAGTACATAATGCTAAACCACATGGAGGATGATCGCCTGAAATATTACTCACTGATAAAAAAGAGTGTAAATATCGCCTACCCACTGCACATAGACCAACTGTAAGGTAATCCAGTCCTATTTGCATGAAGAGCTTTTTGGACCTCAGGAAGCTTGAAATAGAAGCGTCTTTCATAACTCATGCACACATCAACCCCAACACTTATCTTGGTAGCCTGTGTGTATTAGAAAACCAAATAATTACAAAGACAAACAAAAAAAATAGCAAGAGAATAAGCAAAGGAAAAGAAGAAGAAGAAGCTGTTATATGAGTAAAAAAGTATACCATCTTCCGCAATCGCAGCTCTTGCTCTACTATGGACGGGTAACAAACATCAAGAATTACATCATAATAATTTATATTATCACCAACAATGCGATTTGCCTCAGCTATAGCTTGGTTGCATGACTGGGTTACATTGTGGGGATTCATCAAAATCACAGTCATTCATGATGGTGAGGCCAATTTCATCGGAAATCATTCCATGTGACCAAAAGTATTCATATGTTGCTGGAACATATCGATCGAGTCTGAGAAGTGGATTTCCAATCTAATCAAAGAGAAGCCAAGTGAAAGCATTAAACAAATTCCACAAATAGGCAGGGAACAGAGTTCTTTTTCATAAATCAATCAATCAAAGTACACCAATGACCTATTAAAAATGTTTGGTATGGAAAGCTCAAAGACAATTGGCACTTCTATGAGCAACTCTACAAAACTTGACCTAGATGAGGGAGATAAGTATGTAGACACTAAAACTTATAGAGCATGATAGGAGCTTTACTTTATTTAACTGCAAGTAGACCTGATATAATGTTCAATGTATGCATGTGTGCTAAATTTCAAGCTAATCCTAAGGAATCACATGAAATTGCGGTAAAAAGAATCTTTAGATATCTACAAGGGACTCAAAACCTGGGATTATGGTACTCTAGAGATTCATCTTTTGAGCTTGTAGGATATTTAGATGCTGATTTTGCAGGTTGTAGACTAGATAGAAAAAGCACTAGTGGGACATGCCAATTCTTAGGTGCAATGCTAACCTCTTGGTTTTCCAAGAAACAAAACTCGGTTGCACTATCAACCGCCAAGGCGGAATATGTAGCAGCCGGAAGTTGTTGTGCACAAGTGTTGTGGATGAAACAACAACTAGAAGACTATGACATGAACTTTAAAGATATTTCAATTCATTGTGATAACACTAGCGCCATCAACTTAACCAAAAGCCCTATTCAGCATTCTAGAACCAAACACATAGAAATTAGACATTATTTTATAAGAGACCATGCTCAAAATGGATATCTTAGACTAGAATTAATATATTCGGAAGATCAAATAGCTGATATCCTTACAAAACCCTTAAGTGAAGATAGCTTTTGTAAGATTAGACTATTGATGGGCTTAAAAGACTATGATATACTGTATGTTTGATTACATCAACAATCATCATATGCATATTTGGCATCTAGTGAATGAGTATTAACTCTTATTTAATATATCTCTCACTCAAGATGGCATAGATAAACAAAATTCGATCTAAAACTCTAAGCTAGAGCTCAATTTTTTAAGTTTCATAAAGGGTCCAGTCGATTGGTAACATGACTCCAGTCGACTGGTAACACACTGCCAATTCAACAAGTCGACTAGTTCCTTGAACAAGTCGACTAGTACCACAAGTCATTGTTTGGAGCCAAAATCTAAAAATTTGGTAACCTACCTAGTCGACTGGTAAGGATCACCCAGTCAACTGGTATGTCTCTGCTAGTTTACCCAGTCGACTGGTGTTTAGACCCAGTTGACTGGTACGTCAAAAATTCCCAAAATGATGAAGGACTCAGTCGACTGGTGCTCTAACCCAGTTGACTGTTATCGCGATATTATAAATAATCCCTTCAGTTTTTTAGAAATTCTACGCCACTTTTGAAAACCCTAAGCTTTCTCTCTCTAAAAAATTCATGATTTCAGCTCAAAATCTCTAAAATCCACACCACACAACCTTCAATCATTCCCTAAATCATCCATTTTTCAACTTTCCACGGTTGAAAAATCCTTATTTCCCAAAATCTATCAAATCTCATCCTAAAAACGTTTTCTTCCAAATGTCATAGAGAATCCGGATTAAAACCACCGTTGGAGGCCCTCACACGCCTACAAGGCCCCAGTCCAAGAAGTTCTCGACATAGGACACAAAAGGAAAAAGAGTGGCTAGTTCATCATGTAAAACAACACAAGGTGAACTTGATAAATCCTTATTTTGGAACCCCATCACCAACAAAAGATATATCTCTATCATTCATAATAAGAAGATCATGATGGGTAGATTCATAGATTTCGACTCTATCCATCATGCAAACTTTGATATTTTACATTCTTTTGAGGCCATTAACCTAACCCCACTTGTAACCATCTACCAAAAATACTACCCGTGCCTCATTCACCAATTCTATGCCAACTTGGTCAAACCGAGCCCATTAGCTCTTCAGTTTAGGACCAAGGTAATGGGCATAGAATTTGAAGTTAATAATGACCTTTTGGTAAATATCCTAAGGATCCTCATGGGAGGGATCCAATGGAGTCTGGACGGATGGTTGGACAACTTCTATTATGAGGAGGCATGCCAGATCGTTAGGGGAAACTGTAACTACATCTTTAGGCCCACTACATTTCACATCTGTAGTGACATGCCCCTCCACTTGAAGCTGTTCAACCTCATTAAGAGTTGGACCATCCATCCACGACTCGGGAGTCGGGGCTATCTCTCGAAGATAGACGTGGTATTGATTTGGTGTCTCAAAACTGGACACCACTTCAATGTCTACCCCCTACTGCTCGCCAACATGATAAACGAAAAAGATAGTGACTCTGGGTACCTTCCCTATGAGATGTTCATCACCCTCATCCTACAACACTTTCCTGTCCCTCTACCCACCTTTGAGGCTCAGGACATCGACCCCAAGGACATCATCAACGTCTCTTCACTGAAAAAGATAGGATGATATTCTCCAAGGCAGGGTGAAATATACAGATTAGTGATGGTGATGATAGCAAGGAGGAGGATGATGAGGTCCATGGTGATGCAGCCCCTTCTACTGTAATGGATACTGATAATCGAGCACCTAATCCACAACATAGTGGTTCTAGTGCTGGTCAGGATAGAAACGATGATTTACTACACACTATTTCGAGCCTCTAGCTGTCAGTGCAGTCCAGGTTTCAGAGCTTGAGCTCTTTAGTTAATTCAATGCATCACGACCTCTGCACACTTCATGACGATTCCGAGCTGCACCAGGAGCACACAGAGGGCACTTTGGCTGGGCTTCAAGATCTTTTGTGGGACGGCTTTGATTCCCCCGCTCGCTGAGCTTTATGTTGTATCTCCTTGTTATGTATATATATATAGCTCTTAGATTGTCTTAGCACAAACATTTCATGTTTTATCATACATTTTTATTATTGTACTCAATATTCGGCTTCTAGAAGCCTGTGATGTATGGAGCTTGTATATATTTGCCTATTTTTCGGTTATCCAGCTTATGATTCATACACTTGCCTAACTTTTATGCTATATGTTTACTTGGTTTAAGCCATTCGAACTCCACAATATGCTTTAACTTCTTATGCTAGTGTGGAAACTTCCGGTTCTTCTCGGGAAGTCTTCCTAGCTCCAAATAATGCCAAGTTTTTGCATAAAAGTTTTTTTTTTTTTTTTTTTTTGCATTACCTTCATGTTCTTATTATCAAAGTTGCTTATTTTTCAAGTTTATACCCTTTTTATGCTGTTGTCAAAACGGGGGAGAAAATGGGAAAAATCAAAGTAAATTTAGAATATAGCACGTATTTAGGGGGAGCATTGCTCCGAACACATTGACAAATATTTTATAGAAATGCAATGCTTGGTTAAGTTGAGATAACTGCTTATAAACTGCATTTTGAATGCTCAACAGGTTCGCTTTTATCCGAAAAACAGAGGAGACTCTGTCCAAATTTATCTAAAAACCAACACTTAGCTTTTAAAAACTGTTTTTCTTTTATTAATTTTGTCATCATCAAAAAGGGGAGATTGTTGAACCGTATTTAATTTTAATAATGATAAAACACTACTCTAATTGCACTAATAGCTTTACTTAAGTGTTTAAACGGCAAAAGTATTCAGCATAAAAACAAAGATGCAAGAACTTAACTCGATTCAGACATCAAGACAAGACAGAAGATCTATAATAGGCATTAAGGTAATGAAAACAATTGAAAATGTCTTATGTTCAAATAATTAGCTTGGTTTGTGGCTCTTTTACAAAGGACTTTGACAAAACTATTCATACAAATGTTTCCAAGTCAAAAATAGTTTTGAAACATGAAAATTGGGTTAAAGGACAACCCAGTCGATTGGCTCAAAATACCAGTCGATTGGGATATGGGACAGAAAGTTCTCAGTTGACATGCAATTGGGATAGAAAGTTCTCAGTCGATTGGTGCATAGGACTCAATCGACTGGTACTCTCTCATAGCCTAAAAAGTGAAGTTTTTCACTTGACCCAATCGACTAATAATTTGAAAATATGACCACTTGAGACTTAGGACTTGAGCATTTAATGCACTAAACTTACCAAGTCAGTGTCTAACGGCCATATTGATTCAAGGCTATATAAACACACTTCAATGAGCATTTAAAACAAGAAGAGAACACATTCAATTCACAAGTTTACTCATTAATTCTCAAAAGCTTTGAAAAATTTATTGTTGAGCCATTCTTCAAGCTTATTCTTGAAAGAGAGATATTATTAATTTGTAAAATAACTTATTCTATCTCTCTACCATTTACTTTAGAGTAAATCTCATTTATTGTAAAGGGGAAAGACTTGTAATAACTCTTAGAGTGTTTAGGATTAAACACTTCTTTGTAGCTTTCGTGATGAAGAGATTGCTTGTAAGGTTTGTGCAACACCCGTGAAGTTGTATGACTAAAGTTTTAGTGGATTACTTCAAGGAGGTTCCTTGAAGAGAGTGGACATAGGGTTGGAAGAAATCTGATATTGCCGAACCACTATAAACTGAGTTTGCACCTTCTCTTCCCTAAACTCTTTTACTTTCAAGCACATTACTTGTTTGTATGCTTTGTGCATTTAACTATTTTAGAAACTTGCAAAGTAATTAGTAAAAGTTTTTAAAAACCCAATTCACCCCTTTCTTGGGTTTGAACATCGGTTTACAGTCATAAATTCATATTTTTACAGGTTTTGATTACTAAAAGTAAATCTAACTCACCATGTAGCACTTAAAGCTACCCGTGGATCACATCCTTGCCTTTCTTGCTCCTTTCAGCAAGTTCTTGAGATTACTAATCACCAACACCTAATCATAGACTTTCATAAATCTTACTATTTCATAACTTAATTCAAAAAATATAATTATTTAGTTGTGAGTCTTATTGAAAATTTACCTCAAATATGATGAAATCTTACTATTGAAGTCGAATAACTGAAATATCTAAATTATTGGAGAAATTTATATATGAACCTTTGCTAGGGAGAAATAGAATTGAATAACAAAAGAAAAAAAACAAGTGGCGTGATCTGAAGCCTATAATGGCTTCAGAGAATTTAAAGCATGTTGTTTTTTTAATAAATTTATAATCAAACTTTTTAGAAGTTCACATGGGTGTGAACTGCCTTGCTCTTCAATTTTTTAATATTATTTTAATCAATTTATAATCAAACTTTTTAGAAGTTCACATGGGCGTGAACTTATCCTTGTCGCTTTCAATTTTTTTAAAATAAATCTTTCATGTATACATATTATTTTAATTCCATGTAATATCTATCAAATTATTTCTTTACTCTTACTTTAAGAACACGGGTATTACATGTGGTAAACTAAGTGAAAAGTGAGAGAGAAAAGACTTTTAGGTGACTAGACATGGGCAATTGGGAGAGGTTTCTTAGAGGTGAAAAAAATTGAAGAAAAAGGTTTGCAAAAAGGTGAACAAGAAATGATATTTTGGAGTGTTTTCAATAAAGCAAAAGCAAAAGCAAAAGAAAAAAATATAAGAAGAAACTCTCTTTGCTTTGGATGACCAAAGAGAGTGGAAAAGACAATTTTATTTGGTTTTTGATATATAATAAAGTGGAAAAGCTTAGAAAAAAAAAAGTGTAATTACAAAGCAAAATAAATGAGAAAAATGTTTCACATTCTAAAAAAACCTGTTGTTTTTTAAATACTGTTTTTTGGGTATAAAATATGATTTTTTGGGTAGAAAGAATTGTTATTTAACATTTAGAAAATGGTGGAAGATTAGTAAGGTAATTTCCAATTAACTAAGCAAAAGGAGAAGAAGATAAACTATTTCTTTTTGGTACACATGGCTGTCCAAAGAGGAAGAAAAAAATCAACCACTTTATAAGTGTATTATTGTTGTTTTTTAAGCGAAAAAAGTATTATTTTGTATGGGAAAATTGTAGCATTTGGTATAAAAGGAGATGAGAGAACTTGGGAGGAAGAAGTGAGTTCAAAAATCAAAGAGAAGTGAGTTCAAAAAGCAAAGAGAAGTGAAAATTACTCATTATGACTAGTCACATAGGGAGAGAGACATCTTTTTTATTGTAAAAAGGTAACTTTTTCTTTTAGAAAAGTGAATTAATCAACGAGTGCTAAGTGAAAGGTAAAATTAGAAATATCTAAATGAAAACTTTAATCTTATATTAGTTGAATTAAATAAGATTCAATTGATGTCACGTCCTTATCCAAAAAGACAAGGAAGAGAAAATACAACACAGTAATGGAATAAAGATGAACCAAAGGCGCCCCTGGTAATGGAAAATACAACACGGTACAAAGAAAAGAAGAGAAAAAAAAAAAAAAAAGGCAGGGAAATCCTAGTAGAATTGATAAGTGAAACAAAAATGTACGTTTGACATTTTTTAGCACTGGATTACTCCTTTCTGTCAGGCTATAAACAGCACGTCAACAAAGTCCTTTTTCATATCACCGAAAACATCTAAAATCTGTTACAACAATATATCATCACAGTTAAAGAAGCTATGTCTACTGCTGGTCAGGTCATTCGCTGCAAAGGTAATCTGATACTGCTTGGCCATAACTATTATATTTGATCTATCTTATTATATTTTTTTTGGCTGGTATTCATTTCTAGGTTCTTTATGTTTGATTTGGGTTTTAGAATCTGTTTATGTTTTGAGGTCACTTTTTTTTTTGTCAGTGTTAATCTTCTTTTCCCTACAATTTTCATTTGATCTTGTATTTTTTTTTTGGCTGGTATTTTTTTGTTATTATTATTATCTTTGTTTTTTTTTATGGATAGAGTTCAATCGTGGATTTTGTGATGGTATGTTTCATGGTTGATCACCTGTCTGTTCATTTATTTACTTTTGTGAGATGGATTTGCTGGATTCTAAGGATACAGGGTCTTTCTTCCAATTCCATGGCATGCTGTTTGATTTGTTCTACTCTATTTTTTTTTATATAGATCTTTATCTTCAGTGACTTGAGCTTTTGATGGTCTCTCTCGTGACTATTAATTTTTTAATCATAAAAAGTGTTAAAATTTGTGATCATTTCGCGTTAAAAGAAGATTTTTTTTTTTATTATTGTTTAGCCCTGTGTTTTTTTTCACTTGCATTAGATCTTTGTTGAATTTGGCTAACTCTTTCTATTAATAGTGGTTATGGTCCCCAGATCACACGTAAGATTATTCTTCTATTCTTTGACTTCCTATCATCAGAGAGAGAGCAAGAGAAAACAAAGGATTATCTAAGAGAACGTATTGATCTGGAAGACATGCCACACGGCTCTAGAGAATAATTGATTGTCATGGATTCAAGTACACTTCCACATATTAATTTGTTCATTCTTGGTGATTTAACATGAATGTTTCCTAGATTTTGAGAGATGTTTTACATCCAAATATATTTTCTAACAAGTGGCATCAGAGCCTGTTCATGTTGAATCATTGGGAATCGGACTTTCATTCGATTACATGATGATTTGTATGTGTTTTTGGATTTAATGATTTCGGGTATGGTGTTGTTAAATTTGAGAACAATTTTGGTTGTTCTTTGTATAATTTTTCTGAAATTTGGTTGATTCAAAATGTATTTAGGGTTCGTTTAAAGAAAGTCATGAAATTGTATATTTTTTTGAGAATTTGGTTGATTTGCTGCCGTAGATCAGTTAGGAATTAAAAAATGAGCAAAACTCCATTTGAATCGTCGAAATTGGAGTTCTGGAGGCCAAGATATGGCCAGGTCAAGTTTTGGATCGCGCGACCTGGTTGGAGGTCAAGGACAACCAAAAACATCGTGTCGTTTTGATCAGGGGCAACCAAAACATCGTGTCGTTTCTCTGGATTGAGAAAACGACATAACATTTTTTTTAAAAACAACACTACGTTTTAAGGTAAGGGCATTGACTATGGTTGACCGCATTGACTTCGGTTGACCAATGTTGACTTTGACCCAAAAAAATTTGGGTCAATTTTGGTGCAATTTAATTTTACATATTAGTATGTTTATATATATTTTGGAATGAATTAATTGAAGCAACATGTCACCAAAGTGACTTCTCTTGTGGAAATTAATTTGTTTTGGAATATAATAGTTGTGTACATGTAACTTATGTGAATATTGACCGGCCCAAAGGAAGGTTGATATTTAACATAATTGCATGGGCAACTGTGGTAATAAACATGTGATGATTATTTGGTTTTTTCATGTGAAAAATACATCGACCCAAAGGAAGATTTATTGTTCGACATGTTTCTTATTATTAGTGTTTGATTACTACGCCAAGATATCACTTACAAATTTATATTTTGTCCAAAGACGAAATATTAATGGCATGCCCGGTATCTTGAGATGGGATTTACCTCTATTTAAATTTTATTGCTATTTCTGTTATGGGTAAGCTTGTTTTGTTTGTTTGTTGTTCTCTGGATTCAGCTACAACCACTCCTACTAATATTACTGCCAACATCAACTCTATTCTTATGCTAAATGGCACAAATTTCAAGTCATGGCAAGAGAACCTCTTGATAATTCTCGGAGTCATGGATCTCGACCTTGTGTTAAGGGCTGATTCTCCTGCACCTCTTACGGATAAAAGTACCTCTGATGAAAAGAGGGATATGGAAAGGTGGGAGAAATCAAATCGCTTATGTATAATGATCATGAAGAAGGCCATTCCGGAAGCATTCAGGGGCACAATGTCTGAAAAGATTACTATGGCTAAGGAGTTCCTTGCAAAAATTGAAAAGGGGTTTGTCAAGAATGAAAAGGCTGAAATAGGTACGCTCTTGACAAGTCTAATTTCAATGAGAACAAAGGCAGAGGCAATATCAGGGGGTACATCATCAAGATGTCTCATCTTGCTTCAAGGTTGAAAGCACTCAAGCTAGAACTTTCTGAGGACTTGCTAGTGCATCTGGTTCTGATATCCCTTCCGACACAGTTTAGCCAGTTTAAGGTGAGTTACAGTTGTCAGAAAGAGACTTGGTCTCTGAATGAGCTCATCTCCCACTGCATTCAGGAAGAGGAAAGATTGAAGCAAGATAAGACAGAGAGTGCTCACCTAGCCTCATCCTCTAAGAACAAGGACAATGGAAACAAAAGGAAGAAGAATAAGGAAGCTGCAGATACGACACCTCAAAAGAAACCGAGTCAACCGGGTCAATTAAAAGGTACTGGTTGTTTCTTCTGCGGTGTTGAAGGGCATATGAAGAAGCATTACACCAACTACCATGCATGGCGTGCTAAGAAAGGGTTACCTGAGTTGCCAAAAGCCAAGTGACAATGAAAGATACATCTATGTGGGTGATGGCAAGATGGTTCAAGTTGAGGCAATAGGAAGGTTTATATTATTATTAAAGACTGGAATTTATTTGGATCTTAATAAGACATTTATTATACCGTCTTTTAGACGGAATTTGATTTCTATTTCTGCTTTGGACAAATTTGGTTATTCTTGTTCATTTGGGAATGGAAAATTTAGTTTGTTTAATGATTCAAAATTGGTTGGTTCCGGTTCTTTGATGGGTTATGATAATCTTTATTTGATTGATATAATTGCTTCATTTAACGAATCCCTGCAATTAAGTACACGAGGTATAAAGAGAAAATTAACCAATGAGAATTCGGCTGCGTTGTGGCACAAGAGATTAGGTCATATCTCTAAACAGAGAATAGAGAGACTTGTGTCAGATGAAATTCTAGACCCCTTAGATTTCGCAGATTTTGATGTTTTTGTTAACTGCATAAAGGGGAAAAAAACCATATAAAAGGAGATTTGAAGCCAACAGGACTTTGGATGTCTTAAAACTTATACATACATACATTTGTGGGCCATTCCCTACGGTTGCTTGGAATGGTCAACAATATTTTATAATGTTCATAGATGATTATTTCAGATATGGCTACATATATATCATTCATGAAAAGTCACAATCACTGGATATGTTCAAAACTTGTAAGGCCGAAGTTGAGAACCAACTTAGTAAAAGGATCAAAACCTGTCAAATCTAACTGTGGTGGTGAGTACTATGGCAGATATGACGGTTCAAGTGAACAGTGTCCAGTACCGTTTGCTAAATTCCTAAAGGAATGCTGTATCATCCCACAGTACACTATGCCGGGTTCGCCCACTATGAATGGTGTTGCTGAAAGACAAAACAGGACGCTTAAAAACATGGTGAGGAGTATGATTTGTCATTCTGCCTTACCAGAATCACTCTAGGGAGAAGCACTTAAAATTGCAGCATATATCCTTAACAGGGTTCCAACTAAAGCGACTACCAAAACCCCTTATGAACTTTGGATGGGCAAGAAGCCTAGTTTAAAGCACTTGCACATTTGGGGATGTCCAGCTAAGGCAAGGCTTTATAGGCCCAATAAAAGGAAAGTGAACTCAAGAACTATGAGTTGTTATTTTATTGGATACTCTGAAAGATCCAGGGGTACAAGTTTTATGATCCCACGACTAAGTCGATTTTCGAGTCAGGAAATGCCCGGTTCTTCGAGGATGTCAAGTTTACGAGGGGAGATATAGTTAGAGACTTTGTCTTTGAAGAGGAATATGTTGATATTCCCACAGGTGTTATTGGCATTGATCGGGATTCCATTCCTGACTTTGTTCAAGACACAACAGTTCAAGACAATGTCGAAGAACCTCTCATTCAAGAAATTATTCCAGAAGAACAAACTCTACACCTCAAGAGCCTATGCCATTAAAAAAATCCACTAGAGAAAGGAGAAGTGCAGTGCCAGATGACTACATTTTATTTCTTTAAAAACATGAGGTTGACATTGGAGTGATAGAAGATGATCTGATCAACTTCCGTCAAGCCATGGAAAGTTCTAACTCTCATAAGTAGATTGATGCCATGAATGAGGAGATTAAGTCCATAAAGGACAATGACGTGTGGGATCTTTTCCTATTGCCAGAAGGTTGAAACCCATTGGTTGCAGATAGATATTTAAGACCAAGAGGGATTCGAAAGGTGATATGGAAATGTACAAGGCTCGTCTTGTCGCTAAGGGCTTTACACAGAAAGAAGGCATCGTTTATAAAGAGACTTTCTCTCTAGTTTCTTCGAAAGACTCTTTCAGGACTATTATGGCATTGGTGGCGCATTTCGATCTTGAGCTACATCAAATGGATGTAAAGACAGTGTTTCTCAATATTAACATTGATCAAACGATCTATATGGTGCAACTAGAAAACTTTGTGTCGGGAGATCCAAAGAATATGGTTTGCAAACTTAAGTAATCCATCTATGGGCTAAAGCAAGCATCTCGAAAATGGTATTTCAAGCTTCATCAATTGATCATCTCGTTCGGTTTTGAGATGAATTTGGTCGATGATTGCATATACCATAAGTTGTGTGGGAACAAGTATAATTTTTTGGTTTTATATGTCGATGACATTTTGCTTGCCAGTAACGATATGGACTTATTGCACGAAACCAAGAGATTTCTAGCTAAAAATTTTGAGATGAAAGATCTTGGTAACGCCTCTTTTGTATTAGGCATAAAGATACACCGAGATCGCTCTCGCGGTATTCTTGGATTATCACAAAATAGCTATATCAAACAGGTTCTCAAGAGATATGGCATGCAGGATTGCAAACCAGGTAATACCTCTGTGGCAAAGGGAGACAAGTTTAGTCTCAATCAGTGCCCTAAGAATGATTTTGAGGAAAAGGAAATGCAGAAGATTCCTTACGCGTCAGTAGTAGGAACTAATTTGAAATAGGTATGTTTAGATTACGTTGCATGAAATTTTCATGCTGCACATCCACATCATGATCCATGTCATTCAGTTGTATTGGCATGCGTGACCATTGATGGGTCGAGTTACGAAAGATGTAACGAATGCCGCTTTGATCCTATGTTGGTATGATTGATGGACCTGATTGGTTATAGATACATTTCAGTAATGACAGCAAAGTAGAGCTTATATGATTATTATTTTGCAATGCATAATTTTAAAGTTACATATTTAGCCCAAGTGGGAGCTTGTTGGATCCTTAATCCAACATTGGGCTTATATGTGAATAATTATGTGTTGTAGACTGTCATATAAGGTTAAGCCCATTTAAAGTGGTCCACTGAAGTTTAGGTAATTTGGGCTTTAATGTATCTAATAGGGTGTGGGCCTTTAATATATAGAGACTTAAAGGTAATTTCTATTTTTATGATGGGCTAAAATAGAAATTCCAAAAGATAATAGGGAAGTTATCTATTAATAGTGGTTATGGTCTCCAGATCACACCTACGATTATTCTTTTATTCTTTGACATCCTATCATCAGAGAGAGCAAGAGAAAACAAAAGATTCACTAAGAAAACGTGTTGATCTGGAAGACATACCGCACGGCTCTAGAGAGTAATTGATTGTCATGGATTTAAGTACACTTCCGCATATTAATTTGTTCATTCTTAATGATTTAACATGAATATTTCCCGGATTTTGAGAGATATTTTACATCCAAAAATATTTTCTAGCAAATACAACATAGTAATGGAATAAAGATGAACCAAAGACGCCCCTGGTAATGGAAAATACAACACAGTACACAGAAATGATGAGAAAAAAAGGCAGGGAAATCCTAGTAGAATTGGTAAGTGAAACAAAAATGTACGTTTGTCTTGTGGTGATAATTTTTCTTGGGAATTTCAGTCTGTTTCTGACAGTTTTTTTAGATTAATTATGTAGTAAAAAATTTCTACTAGATCTAAACTATTTTTGAGAAGAAAATTGAATAAAGACCACCAGAACTCGAATATCTTACTATGTATTATGTCACTGCCCCATTCAGCTGGTTTTGAATGGTCTATTAAGTCAAGCTTATTGTCACTGTTCTACTAGCACAGAACAGTTTTCGGCACTTGTCTTTCTGGGGTCCCCTCAATGTAGCATATAACAGTTTCGGGTACTTTCATCTTTTATCCAGGTTTGATAAGTTTTCATCTCTTATTACTTGTCTTTGTGAGTTTTGTTTTAATGGCACTTCATGTATGTTAAATGTTATGTAGCACAGTAGCACAACAAATAATCGGAAGTAAAAAGGCAAGTTACAAAAATTAAGCATTATATTTAATATAATTCTTTTAAAGAGTCATCCGTGGATTTATCCATAAAAAAATGAGTCGAGTGTGAGTGTGAAAAAATTAATCCGTTTAAAATTATACATTTTTCACTTGAACCCGTTTAATCCGTTACTCATATTGAATTACCCACACTGTTCGCATATGATTTTGTCACTTTGTCTTGTGGTGATAATTTTTCTTGTAATTTTCAGCCTGATTCTGACAGTTTTTTTTTCTTTTTTTCTGTTAAGTCTGATAGTTTTTAGAAAGAGAGTGAAAGAGAGGAACAAAGGAAATGACTAATTCTTGACAATCTTGATTAGACCAGGAAAAAAGAGACTAATAATAAATATCACTTTTTAATTAAATAAAACTTAATTTATCAAAGCACACGAATTACTTTGATCTTAACAATTTACCACTCAATAATATCATCATCCATGATTAAATATGATGACCCAGTTGTCTATTTGTTCTTGTATTGAGATGATGAGATGAAAATCATGGTATAGCTCTGCTCACCGACTTGGAAATCAAACCAGAACTTGTACGTGGAACTGTTGTTTTCATATTACCAAAGTGGAACAAAGAGAAATTCGATGCTTGATGATCACAGTAAGAACATAACTTGATCATCAATGTGTCAAATCCTCTGAAAGATAAATTAGTAACTAAGCAAAATTCTTCAATCAAGTCAAAAGTTAACAATTTGTTGCTCATTTCAACCTTTCTGAGACCTTAATATAGTAACCATTTCCAAACCCAACAATTGGTGCTCGAACAATTTCTCCTCCCTTGACTTTCCTCCACCTAAAATAAATCCAAATTTCAAAGATGATCAATCACCATGTATCGCACGCATAGTTATCAGAAATTCAGTATGTCATGGTTTGCAATACGAGTACAGGAATGTGGTATGTTACTTACCCCGTACGTGGTACGTTTAGGGTACTCTTAAATAATTTATATTATGTGTAAGTATATGTAAAAAATTAGGTTACTAGATATATTTATGAGTATAATTTAAATAGAACTATGAACATAATAATAGTTCAGAAGATGCTAGAGTTTTGACAAAATAATAAAATCAATAAACATAATATTTAAAACATAAATTTAAAATAAAGTATGAGTATTCTCTTAAATTCTTTATTATGTCTAGAGATCTTTCTTTTTTCAATTTTTTAGTTAAAAGTCTTAAGAAAAATTAGATCGCCAATTTAAGGGATCCGGTGTGGGATTGCACCATGAATCGGAATATAGGATCCGGATCGTGGTTCCAAAAGAATATAGAGATCCGGGTAACTATGATCACATGTGAATGAAGATGTATGCACAAAATTACTTGTATTTAGTGATCAATACATGAAGAAATACTGTCATTAATACTTTACTGAACTCAACTCCCGGACATAACCTTATTCCTGCACCAAAAGGCATGAAATTCTTCGCCACGATTGCTGCAGGATCCTATTGCAAATTTCACCTTGAGTCAGCTGAGGCTATATAATATCGAAATTAATTCAACATGTAAAAATTATGTTCATTGGATGATGCTACCTTCCATCTCCATGGATTGAAGGCAAGAGGGTCGTTATACGTTTCAGGGTTTAAGTGAGTTGCAGCAGGAACAACCATAATTGTCAACCTTCAGTAATTGTGTATCCTACAAATGTCTATCATTGATATCTGATTACGCTCAAACTAATACGTGGTTATTGTGTATAGTTAAGGTGTCAATCTCATGAGAAAAAGCGAACTACAAAGGAAAAGTGTAAACCTTAACATGAACGATAAAGATCAAGTGAGAGAATCTGAGTTTTGATAATGAAGTAATATGAGAAAATTGTGTAAATAGATTGAAGAATATAATAGAGAAACAACAAGGGTCCAGGAATCCTCCCTAGGTTTGTTGCTTTATTCCAGTCTTGATTCAATTGTTTATATCTCGATTACTAGTTTCACATCCCAAACAAGCAATCGGTAAATATTCAATCAAAGCACATGTAAACCCTAATGTAATTGATATGAATTACTCTTTACTTTCGATTTAAGCACACATGACCTATCCTATAGATTTAACAAGAAACGACAATATATCTTAATGATAATATCACAGTAATGGACAAACCTAAAAGATAAATCTACCGGACTCAATCACATCCAACAATCTTGACATAAGAAGAACATGATTAGACTTATATCAAGGAGAAAGATACAATCACCGGATTAAGAGAAAATCTTCTAATTAAATTAAAGAGTAAATCATAAAAATGTTTTGACAATAAATCCAAACTATAACTGAATCAATAATGGAAAATAAGAACAACTACACCTAGAGATTCATCCATTTGCCTTGCTTGGAGATTAGTTGGCCATGGGGTTCATTCTTGAACACTTTGATGGGGGAGAATGTGGCAGCCTTCTTGAGTTTTTCAACCTTGATGATTGTCCTTTATCAAACTTTAAGTGATCTATTTATAATACAAAAGGTCCAAGGGTGTTTTCGGGTTTAAACTATCATTAAAACCCTAATTAAGTCATGACTCAAAAACAAAGCATCGTGCTCGCGCCGTGGCTCACACTAATCCAGGCCGCGGCTCAGCCTTTTGTGGTTTTCTTCATGATTTTTTAGGCCACGACTTAGATTAATCCAGGCCACACCTTAGATTGATCCAGGCTGCACCTCAGATTTATCCAGGCCGCGGCTCACACTGATGACTTTTTTGGCTCTTTTAGACATGGTTCTGGAGGCCGAGGCTTGAACTTTCTAGACCGTAGCATGGAACATTAAAGACTTGGTTTCTCTTCATTTTGTCCTTCCGCAACCATGTCTTCACTCTGATGTGCATCGAAGCATCGTGCTTTAAGCTATGGTAGTTTTCCATCTCTTTTGAACTCAAGGTACCTGAAAATGCACCGAAATAGATCAATGATCTAAGAAAATCACTTTAGAGTTGTTAAGGTATAAAAAGTGTAATTCAAACCTAGATCAACCCTAAAATGCTAACAAATAAGTACTGTTAAGATGCATTTTATGACTCTCATCATGACCCCCAACTAGCTTATTACTAGTCCCTAGATATTCAAGCGAAAACAAGACAATATGAAATGAATTCTATAGTAGAAATCAAAACAAAGTAAAGCAATACTAGCGTTAATCTAAGAGTAATTCAACTTTTTGTCTAAAAAATCGCACATAACACACAGCACGTAGAACCATTAAATATCACCCAAGTCCAAAAGTAATCCAAACATCAATCTTAAAATTGTTATCGACCCTTAACATCCATCTTACTACAATCCATTAATCCAAACACTCGGATGATTTTATGCACAACATCCATGAATACAAGTCTTGGTCTCTAAAAATATATTAATTTGCGTGACATCAATCATAAAAACAGGCTCCATAGGCTCACTTTTCAAATCACTCTCCACTATTGTAGAAAAATCACACCACCTTGGATCAATAGGTCTTTAATAAGCTTGTAATGTTAGGCTAAGGTAAAGGTTAAGAAAGAACGGGAATGATTCAACAAGTAAAAGAACTCAATCTCTTAGTTTTAAACACAACCACTTTAAGCATTGGATAACCTTACTTCAACACCTAACTCTTTCAATTATTTTTTGAGCATTTCTCTCAATAAATCACCCCTTTTTTTTTTCTTTTCTTCTTTCTTGCCATAATTCACTTCTTTTTTCATTTTGGCATAAGACCATTCACCTCCTTTTTCATTTTCTTTTCTTTTCTTTTCCACGACCCCCAACTTATCTCCTTTAATGTACTTAGGTTATGGTAGTGATATTTTTTCATATTTCCATCCTTACTCTTCTTACATGCTTCTCAACAAATGTGTATAATTAAGTTCTTTTAAAAGAAAGATAAGGATAAAATATATTTTTTTTTGCTCATAAAGGTAAGTAAATGGGTTATCAAAAGAAACAAGGCTCAAATTCTTTTTCAAGAAAAGGCTCAAACAAGTGACTAGCGATAAATATAGCAAGAGTAAGTTTGAAAGGCTCAAACGGTCCAAAAATGACCTATATCATATCCTAAGTAATGTGCATTCTAGGAATTCGCCTCAAGTTATTATCAAATAAGTTCTATAGGTTGTCGAGACCGCAAAAGTATTCACAAAACAATCACACATAAAACTTCTCTAAATGTTTTAGACTAATCATGCAATCTTACCGCAAACTAGAGTCTCAAACCAAATGAGGATTGATACTTAAATTATTCTCAAACCGAAGCAAGATTTAACTTCTTCTAAATGTTATATGCTATCTCAATTAGGCTCATATCATTGGCATGTGAATTAACTCCAAGGCTAACACAAAGCATGCTAAAAACAAAAAGGGAAAATGACACCAAACAGTTCAATGAAAAAAAGAAATACGTTTCCTCCACCCCCAACTTAAAAATTGCATTGACCTCAATGTGAAAGAAAAAGTAAAGGAAAATCCCTTTGTAACCAAAAGTGCACAGAAGTTGAAAATTGTGCACCACCATTTGAACTGCATGTTGTTCTTCATGTTGAAATTTCAATCCATAACATAGAACAAAACAAACAAAAAGAAAGCAACTGCGGGGTAATATTAAGATTCCCACCGTATGTTAGGTTAACACATGAAATGGAAATAAATAACTAAAAATGAAAATAAAGTATGAAAAATAAAATAACGAAAAGAAATACACAATAAATGTTAGTACAATCATCTGATAATAAAAAAATAAAATAAAATAAGACAAACAAGATAGAACCCAAAACTAATCCTCTAAGTCTTCATCCTCCTCTTCGTTCTCTTCACCTTCCTCGGGAGCTGAATCAAAAGATAACCCCGGATAGGGTGGCAAAGTGGGAAAGTGATCCATGTCACAACCAGTGGCGGAGGCAATGTGTTGGTACATTTGACCCAAAAAATAGTACACCCTCGCTTGATAATCGGCTTGCCTAGCCAAGAATCGTTCTTGACGATCAAACCTATCATGCAAGAGTTTTTTATGCTCGTCAAAATGAATCTATAAACGCTCAAGGCGCTCTGCAACAGTGAAATGCCTAGAAGGAGGAAGGGGGCAGCAATTGCTGCTCTCTCTCCTGGAGGTGGCGGCCTTGAGACTTTAATCAGGTTGAGCATGCCATCATCGATGGGCTTTTTGGGTTGTTGGGCCTCCTCATCAGGACTGTACTGGACTCTGACTCGAATGCATAATTGGGTAATTAATGAAGGGAAGTACAATCCGAGCTTTTATCTTACATTTTGTATGATATAATTAAATATGATCTAGCCCACATCAATAGTCATGCCCATCAAAATGGCATAAATCAAAATAGCTCTCTCAACAGTAAGGTCACTATAGTGCGTAGCAGACATCAACCTCTGACGTACAAAATATTGCCAAGCCCGAGCGTTGACCGTCAGAGAAGTATCGGGCAAAGTTTTAGGGGTATCACTCGTCATTTTTCATGTTGTGCCCGGAATACAGAGAGTATGGAAAATCTCTTCATAATCAATATTAGATGCATATGTAATATACTCAATGTTTTCTATGTCAGGTAGCCCACAGAATCTATTGATAGATGTGCTGCTAAAAGAGACTGTTGTTCCTCTCACCATCACCTTACCATTCCTATGTGCTTCTGCGTTAGCATAGAATTCTCTAACCACATTTGTAAGGGAATGAGATGGTTGTCTTGTAAATGTACCCCAATTCCTATCAATAATCATTCTAAACAAGGTTGGGTTTCTCCTCTCTGTGATATTGAATCCTCTCTCAGGAATGGGTTTCCTAGCATTTATCAAGCTAACATATCTCTCACTAGCCTCGAAACTAACAAATTTGCTCTCATCATACTCTTGAGGTTGTTTCCCCCTTGATCTCTTAGTTTTAGGGGCCATTTAAATCAAATGTATAGAACAATAGAACTAATTCAAAATCAACCACCCAAATAGCACAAATGAACAACAAAGAGAAGAAATTGGTCTTACTTGATTCCCAAAGTTAGAGAGAAGAAAGAGTACCCACCAACTTGAAATCTTCTTGAAGAACCAAAAATCTTCTTAAAACCAAGCTTTTTGGAGAAATTTTCAGCAAAATCTGTAATATTAGTGCTAAATCCTTCAAGAAATGGTGTTAGAAGCAAGAAATAGTGAGAAAAAATGAATGGGTAAGTGAGGGTTTGGAGAGATGATGAGAGAGAGAGAAGAGGGGCTGCTGTATTCTCAAAGAGAAATGAGGAAGAAAGTGTAGAAATGGGTTTTTTTAAAAATCTAGATCACGAGTTAGCAAAAACAGGTGGCAGCTAGCGCCGCAGCTTGACCTTGGTTCGCACAACGGCTTAAAAACTTAAGGCATATTCCACGTTGCTGTGCGCTGCGGCGCTGAAGAAGTTGGGGCGCGGTGCGCTGATGGGGTGAGCTGGGCCTGCTTGCTGCTGGGCGAGGCGAGAATTGTATGCCGCAGCGTGAAGATTGAGCCTGCTTCAAATCTGTCTTGGTGTGAGGTGAGGCGCGCTGGGTTGGGCCTAGGTATGACCTGAGCTTGTTTCTAATTCTCAAAAAAAAACAAAAAACCTTGTTTGTGCACAAAACAAAATAAAATTAATAAAAAAATAACCCTAAAAATTATATTAAATCAAACTAAAAAAATCAAAAATTAAAACTGAAATAAACTTAATTAAAAGCAAAACAAACAAAAGAAAAAAAATAAATAAATACATACCTTTGTGGTGTGGTCAAGGTGAATAGACTGGATCCACAAGTGGAATGTGTTGTATGAAAATATACCTAAATTAATAAGCAAATAATCGTACAGTTTTACTTGCAAGTGCACAAGGTCAACAGTAGCATAGTGTGCGAATGCAAGATCATCTCCACAAGGATTGGTAAATTCAACTTTAGAATTAGTTTTGCAGTAATAAAAAGATATAAAGAGAAATAAATATTGAGTTTGAAATAATAAAGATAAAGGTGTAGGGACTTGATATCCACCACTAATCATGCTACCCCAACAAAACAGTATGCCAATGCTTTACTCATGTCATGAATACCTAATGTTTGTCAACCTAAGGGCATGGTATCTACTCCTTAAGCTATTGATTTCCCTAAGCAACGAGTTAGGCATGGTATCTACTCTAACTCTTTTCTTTCTTAAGGGATTTAGCATGGTATCTACTGAGTTGTTCCTTAAGAGAGCATAGGATCTGTGGAAATTGACAACCACAAGAGACCTAAGGTATGGTTTCTACTCCCGGTTTCCCATGTTGATTAACCCAAGAATCCGGTGTGGATATCTTTTGTTACTATTGTCAGACCCAGGACTCAGTTATCCAAATGGATCTAACCAACTAATCCATACCACAGGCATACGTTGATCAAACACACACATATGAGGAATTTAAATACACACAGGCATTAATCAAGTTAAGCAACACAACACGAATATCGCAAAGGCACCAATACTGAATTATTGGTTAAACATAATTAGGGCTTCAATTGAGCCCTTACTAGAAAATTAGTTAAACATAGTTGTGATGCTAAACAACATCATAAAGTGAAATACAAAGGAAAGAAGAAACCTGAAAACACTATGGAGAAAAGTCGTCAATTCGTCTCCACAATCTCTCCTCCGGGCTCGTCCGGCCTCCGGCCTCCCCGAACAAAAACTAAACTAAAAAGGGAGATACTATTTTTGTGTTTTACAAGTCTATTTATAGGGTTCTAAGGACACTTGGAAGTCCTAATTTCCAAAACGGGGCTCTAACCCTACTTTTCGAAATAGGAACTACCGTTTTGATGTTTTACTGATACGTGTGCGCTCGATCACATGAGTTTGCGCTCGAGCCTTCTCCTTCCTCGCATGAGTGCTTGTGTGCTCGATCGCACCAAGCACTGCGCTCAATCGCACTCTTTTGCAGCTCCCAGTTCCAGTTTTGCTCTTTCAGTTCCAAAATGCTTCATTTCTTCCAAAAACCTATAAAAACATAGAAAACACAAAAAGTAAGTAAAATGGAATAAAATACACAAACTAAGAGCTTAATAAATGTAAATTATGGGGCTTAAATATGAATATTTAAGCACTTATCACGCCCCCAAACTTACATATTGCTAGTCCCTTAGCAATACGAAACTAAAAACTAAATGAAAAATAAAGACGCAAAGATAAATCCATCATTCATGGTATCCAAAAATTTAAGTCTCACACAAAATCATGATATTTATTCATGAGCAAGCTTAAAATAAAAACACATCTTTGCAATGATTAAGAGTTTTAAAATCTAATCACTTACACAGGACTGGTTAAGGCATCACAAGTCTGACTTAGTGTGTGGTGAATTAGAATATAAAAGATGAAGCTTCCAAATAATTTTAATGTATAGTGTTTCGGTGTCCAAAATTTCATTGAATTCCTTATCAAATAGAACAAAAATGGCATAGTGTTTACTTCTTTTATTTTTCCTTCATCATGAGATTTTTGCCATGTTGAGTTCCATTAAGCTTTCTAATTGACCCTTGTAATGAGTGTTTAGCCAATGACTCCCAAACCAGATGGTCTTAGGGCATTAGGTGTAAAGACACCCCTAAGGACTTACTAACTCGAGTCAAAAAGGCTACGGAACCAACAGGTCTTAATGCTGCTAAGTGAAATTCTCACCTTTTGACGTGAACACTCATTGTTTACTGAGGTAAAAGGTCCAGTTACTCAATGGAAATTTTTATTATGATCATTAAATGTTTAATTCCCACCTTTTGACATGAACACTCACTGCTTACTGAGGCAAGAGGTTAAGTTACTCAGTGGAAAGTTTTTAATGATCATTAGAAGCTTTTTATTCTCATTTTGCATTATGGACATTTTTTTCTTTGTTTTTCTTATGTCAAAGTGTTCTTCTAACAAGTTATTCGATTACAGTTAGGTCATGGAAACATATACATAAGAATTATATGTCATACCCCACACAATTATGTGCTAATGTGCTCGTGTCAGATTTAGATCAAACTTGTGAATTCTTAAGTGCCTTGAGGTAGGTAACTAAACTTTTAAAATTCCTATTACTAGACTATGTGTTCTAGATTTTAAGCTTACTAATGAAGTTTTATCGTATTTGCTTTAAATCAACCAAAATTTTCAAAACAAAATGAACATGTGTTTATCTTTTTTTTTTTAAAAAAAAAATTGAGACAAAGTGTGTGAATGTGTCTCCCATACCCCCAAACTTAAATTACACATTGTCCCCAATATGTGAATAACATGAAAAGATCTGACTTGGGAGATGGAGAACCAGCTGGGCTGGTATGGCTCATAGCACACCCCCAAACTTGAACGGATGCACACATTGTCCCCAAAAAGAAAAACTAACATTATACGGGAAAACAAGAAGTACTAAAAATAAATAAATAACAATAATTATGAAAAACAATAAAAATAAAAGGATAAGCTGTGGGGTGCCTCCTATGAGCGCTAAGTTTAACGTCTTCAGCTGGACCAAGCCTTATTCTTCCCCAAAACTACGAGTGGCAGCAACTAGCACATGTGGTGTCTTATTCTCTCCCATATAAGCATAAGTCAAATACTTCGGCAGTTGCTTCAACTCCAAATTTGGTGCCTGGACAATAGAAGGAAAAAAAGTAGTATTAGTAGCCACAAAAATTTTAAATGGATCGGTATACTTACTTGGATGTTTTGGAGTGACCTCAAGGAGGTGCACAGTTTCAATGATGTCATCAGTAACATCCTCAGATTCTGGCTTTATATTCGATCTTGCAAAACTAAGGGTAGGGGTGGTCTCCAATGGATCAATGTGATGGAACTGAAAAGCTTGCTCAACAACACCTGGGGTAGGTATTGTTTGGGCTGGAAATTCTCCCTGTTTTCTTTCACTTAGCTCCTTAGCCAATTACCCCACTTGTACTTCTAGTCTTTGAATGGCTTGCTCATGCTTTGCAGTGATTTTCCTATGCTCAGTCCAGAATTGTCTTGTTTCTGCTATGAACTATTCTTGTGAAGCCACCAGCTATTGTTGCTGAGTTGCCAATTGCATCACAAGACTCTCTAGGTCACTCTCCTTTAATTCCGGAACTGTTTGAGCTACTTATTGGGAGTTTCCTTGTTGTCCTTGAAGGTTCGAGGCATTTTGATTGTTGCTCTATGAGAGGATGGGGTGGTTCCACCATCCAGGATTATAAGTATTTGCATATATGTTGTAGTTGTTCGGTCCCACATAATATGCTTGCTCTTGATCTGCAGATGAATACAAAGAGCAAGAGTCAGTAGTGTGATCAAAACGAGAACATATAGCACATACCCGAAGTTGTTTGGCTCGTGGACTAGGTGAGCTATTATGCGCAGTCATGGCTTTTACAAGCATATCTATCTTTCTTTCCATAGCAGCCAACCAATTTGGAAATCCACCATTTAAATTCACTTCATACATGTCCTTGCTCTGTATTGAGTGGAAAGAAGGTTGGATTTCTGGATCGAAGCCTGTGCATGAATCAGCTGAAATACTTTGGTGCAGCAGCTTCAGTACTGCTGCTCGGATAGTCTCTGCCTCAAATTCGCTCGATCGCACAAAGTAGTGCGCTTGATCGCAGACATGCGCTCGATCTCACTTTAGCTTGCACTCGAGCGCAAGGCCAGAAACAACACTGCTACAGACCTGAATCAAATAAACATAAAATGAAATGAAGAAAATTTTTTTAGAATTTTTTTGAATAAAACATAACCAAATAAAAATAAAATAAAAACTAACGAAAATAATTTCAAAAAGAAATTTAGCACAATCCTCGGCAACGGTGCCAAAAACTTGTTGTGCGAAAATATACCTAAATTAATAAGCAAATAATCGTACAGTTTTACTTGCAAGTGCACAAGGTCAACAGTAGCATAGTGTGCGAATGCAAGATCATCTCCACAGGGATTGGTAAATTCAACTTTAGAATTAGTTTCGCAGTAATAAAAATATATAATGAGAAATAAATATTGAGTTTGAAATAATAAAGATAAAGGCATAGGGACTTGATATCCACCACTAATCATGCCACCCCAACAAAACGGTATGTCAATGTTTTACTCGTGTCATGAATACCTAATGTTTATCAACCTAAGGGCACGGTATCTACTCCTTAAGCTATTGATTTCCCTAAGCAACGAGTTAGGCATGGTATCTATTCTAACTCTTTTCTTTCCTAAGCGATTCAGCATGGTATCTACTAAGTTGTTCCTTAAGAGAGCATAGGATCTGTAGAAATCGACAACCACACGAGACCTAGGGCATGGTATCTACTCCCGGTTTTCCATGTTGATTAACCCAAGAATACGATGTGGATATCTTTTATTACTATTGTCAGACCCAGGACTCAGTCATCCAAATTGATCTAACTAACTAGTCCATACAACATGCATATGTTGATCAAACACACACATAAGAGGAATTTAAATACACACGGGCATTAATCAAGTTGAGCAACACAACATGAATATTGCAAAGGTGCCAATACTGAATTATTGGTTAAACATAATTAGGGTTTCAATTGAGCCCTTACTATAAAATTAGTTAAACATAGTTGTGATGCTAAACAACATCATAAAGTGAAATACAAAGGAAAGAAGAAACCCGAAAGCACCATGGAGAAGAGTTGTCAATTCATCTCCACAATCTCTCCTTCGGACTCGTCCGGCCTCCGACCACCCCGAACAAAAACTAAACTAAAAAGGAAGATATTGTTTTTGTGTTTTATAAGTCTATTTATAGGGTTCTAAGGACACTTGGAAACCCTAATTTCCAAAACGGGGCTCGAACCCTACTTTCCGAAATAGGAACTACCGTTTTGATGTTTTACTGATGCGTGTGCGCTCGATCGCATGAGTTTGCGCTCGAGCCTTCTCCTTACGCACACAAGTGCTTGTGCACTCGATCGCACTCTTCTGCAGCTCCCAGTTCCAGTTTTGCTCTTTGAGTTCCAAAATGCTTCATTTCTTCCAAAAACCTATAAAAACACAGAAAACACAAAAATGAAGTAAAATGGAATAAAATACGCAAACTAAGAGCTTAACAAATGTAAATTAAGGGGCTTAAATATGAATATTTAAGCACTTATCAGAATGTCTTCCACTTTCGGATCTTGTCTCTCAATTAAGATTTTAAGGCATTGACCATTTACTTTAAAAATCCGACCATCTTTAGTATCCTCTATTTCCACCGCCTCATTTGCAAAAACATTCTTCACTACAAAAGGACTGGTCCACCTCAACCGAAGTTTTCCTGGATGCTTATGGAGTCTAGAATCATATAAGAACACCCGATCCTTAGGCTTAAATGTTTTCCTCAAAATATTTTTATCATGAAACACTTTCATTTTAGCCTTATAGATGCTAGAGTTCTCATAAGCATCATTTCTCAACTCCTCTAACTCGGTCAACTGAAATTTCCTAAGCTTACCCGCTTCTCCTATGTCAAAATTGAAAGACTTGATGGCTCAATAAACTCGATGCTCGAGCTCTACAGGTAAGTGGCAAGGCTTTCCAAAAACAAGCCTATAAGGTGACATACCTAAGGGAGTTTTGAAAGCTGTATGGTAGGCCCAGAGCACATCAACTAGTCTCAAAGACAAATCCTTGCGATCCAGGTTAACCATTTTCTCTAAAATTTGTTTAAATTCCCTGTTTTCAAGTTCTACCTGTCCACTTGCCTGAGGGTGGTAGGTAGTAGAGATCTTATGTAACACCTCATATTTTGTCATCAAAGCTTCAAAAGAACGGTTGCAAAAATGTGTACCCTGATCACTAATTATAGCACGTGGTGTACCAAATCGAGATAACACATTTTCTTTGAGAAATTTAATTACCGTTCTATTATCATTGCTTTGGCAAGCTGCTGCCTCTACCCATTTTGACACATAATCTATTGCCACAATGATATATTGATATCTGAAAGAAAGAGGAAATGGTCCCATAAAATCAATGCCCCAACAATCAAAGATTTCAATCACTAAAATTGGGTTTAAGGGCATCATATTACGACGAGACACAGCATCTAACTTCTTACACTTTTCACATGAGCGACAATAGATATTTGCATCTTTAAACAAGGTGGGCCAATAAAATCCACACTGTAAAATTTTTGCAGCGGTTTTTTTCATTGAAAAATGGCCCCTACAAGCTTGGGAGTGACAAAATTCCAAGACGCTGGCAATCTCTTCATTAAGGATGCAACGTCTTAAAATTTGGTCAAGGCAGTACTCAAAAAGACATGTTTCATCCCAATAAAAATTACGTACCTCATTCAAGAACTTCCTCTTCTCTTGAGCGCTCCAATCCATTGGTATATCACCGATAGCCAAATAACTCACGATATGAGCAAACCATGGTAGAGAAGTAATAGAGAGTAAATGCTCATCGAGAAAATCATCCTTGATTGGCATGTCATCAGAGTTGTCCTTAAATGTGAGCCTCGAGAGATAGTCAGCCACTACGTTCTCTACTCCTTTCTTGTCTTTGATGGTGATGTCAAATTCTTGCAAGAGTAAGATCCATTGTATTAGTCGTGCCTTAGCATCCTTCTTTGTAATAAAGTACTTAAGGGCTGCATGATCTGTGAAAATAAGAATAGGAGAACCAATTAAATAAGCACGAAACTTGTCCAAAGCAAATACTACAGCTAGCAATTCTTTTTCAGTGGTGGAGTAATTCATTTGAGCACTATTTAGGGTTTTACTAGCATAGTAAATGACAAAAGGTTTCCCTTCTCTTCGCTATCCAAGAACAACACCTACAGCAGAATCACTAGCATCACACAATATTTCAAAAGGTAAAATCCAATCAGGTGACTGCATTATGGGTGCTGAAGTAAGCTTGCCAATCAGTATTTTAAAGGCCTCTTGACAAGATTGTGTCCACTCAAATGAGGCATCTTTAACTATGAGGGCACATAATGGTCTAGATATGTTGGAAAAATTTTGTATGAACCTCCTATAAAAACCAGCATGACCAAGAAAGGATCTCACATCCTTTACTGTCCTAGGTGTAAGCAATTTAGAAATTAATTCAATCTTAGATTGATCAACCTCTATCCCCTTAGAAGAAACAATATGTCCTAAGACGATACCTGAAGGTACCATGAAATGGCATTTTTCCCAATTTAAGACTAATTCCTTCTCCTCACAACGAATTAATACTCTCTCTAAATTCAATAAGCATACATCAAATGAAGATCCAAAAATAGTTAAGTCATCCATAAAAACTTCCATGCAATTTTCAACCATATCACTAAAAATGCTCATCATGCAACGTTGAAAAGTAGCAGGTGCATTACACAATCCAAATGGCATTCTACGAAAAGAATAAGTACCAAAAGGACAAGTGAAAGTGGTTTTATCCTGGTCTTCTAATGCAATTTCAATTTGATAATAACCAGAATAACCATCTAAGAAACAATAAAAATGATGACCAGCTACACTTTCAAGAATTTGATCGATAAAAGGGAGTGGGAAATGGTCTTTCCGGGTGGCAGCATTTAATTTTCGATAATCAATGCACATTCACCACCCAGTCACAAGTTTTGTAGGGACTAACTTTCTTAGGTCATTCTTCACCACGGTGACACCGAATTTTTTAGGAACGACCTGTGTAGGACTCACCCATTTACTATCAACTATAAGATATATAATTCTCGCATCTAATAGTTTCAACACTTCATTTTTCACCACTTCTTTCATAGTGGGGTTAAGCCTATGTTGGGGGTCTCTACGACGGCTAGTTCCTTCATCCAAATTTATCTTATAAGAACATATCAAAGGACTAATACCTTTTAAATCAGCCATGCTCCAACCTAAAGCTGATTTATGCTCATTTAGGGTCCGAATTAATTTCTCACCTTGAGACTCAGATTATTCAGATAAGATAATAACAGGAAAAGTATCACCTGGACCGAGGAAAACATGCTTCAAACCCTTAGGTAGCGGCTTCAATTCAACTTTGGGCGCTTCCACACTTGAGGGGATTTGTTTCTCGCTTCTTTCAGGTAACTCCTCAAACTTTGGTTGCCATGTTCGAGTGCCATAATCTTGAGATTTATCAAAAATAGCACAAATATCAATTACATCAGATTTATCATTAATAGAATCAAACTCAGAATTAACAAGAAAATACTCAAGATGATCAAAATCATGAGCTATAGAAACTCCCCTATCGATGAGTAACTCAATCATGTATAACTGGTGGCTCTCGTCATCATCTTCTGGCTGTTTTGCAACATTGAAGATGTTCATCTCAAGGGTCATGTTTCCAAAGGGCAGCTTCATGAGTCCATTCTTACAATTAATAAGAGCATTTGCAGTAGCAAGGAAAGGTCTACCCAAAATTAAAGGAATTTTAGAGTTAGTGTCAACAGCAGAAGTAGTATCAAGGATTAGGAAATCAACAGGATAATAAAATTTATCAATTTGAATTAGAACATCCTCTACCACACCCCGGGGTACTTTGACTGAACAGCAAACCAATTGCAATACCATAGTGATTGGTTTGATTTCTCCCAAACCCAGCTGCAAATAAATAGAAAATGGCATAAGATTTACACTAGCTTCTAAATCTAGCAATGCTTGTCCAACCTCATTATTTCCAATGCTATATGCAATGGTTGGACAACCAGGATCCTTGTATTTGGGAGGAATCCTTTGCTCAATTAAAGCACTAACTTGCTCTGTTAAGAATGTTGTTTTCTTTACATGGTGTTTCCTCTTAATTGTACACAAATCTTTGAGAACTTTTGCATAAGTAGGAACTTGTTTAATCACATGCAAAAGAGGAAGATTAAGTTTTACTTGCCTTAAGTTCTCTAAGATTTCATTGTTTAGGTCCAGATTTTTCTTGTTTGATTTTAAGGCTTGAGGGAATGGTGCCTTAATAGGGCTCTTGGTAACCTCAGGGTCCTTGGGCAGCTCGGCATCACTACTACCTTGACCCTTTTCCACATCCTCTGATTTATTCGTTGTTGGGTTGTGTAATGACTTACCACTCCGTGTCACAATGGCATTCACATCTTTCGGATTTGCTTGTGCCATGTATTAACCTGGGGTGTGGACTGTGCTTGAGAAGGGAACTTACCTCACTCATTCACACTCAAGGAGCCCATCAATTTGGATACTTGGCTCCTTATTTCCTTGTTCTCTTCAACAACCTGTGTAAATAATACTTTACATTTTTGGTTTGTCTTACCCTGTGCCTCAATAAAAGCATGCAAGGTGTCTTTTAAAGAACTCCTAGAGGATGAGGGTGCAGGATATGATCTAAGGGGTTGTGCAAGCTGCTGGTTTTTAGACTTCCAGCTAAAATTGGGGTGATTGCACCATCCCAGATTATAGGTATTTGAGAAGGGTGCTAAAGACTTCTTGTACATGCCTAAGGCATTACATTGTTCTTCATACATCTCTCTCATATCAATAAATATGGGACACTCTTAGGCGAGATGGCCTACCTTGTCACACACAAAACATGGTTCCAAAGGTTTGGCTTGATTAGCCACGTGTGTTGGCTTTAAACCCTTAGTCTTTAACGCATCTAACTCCCTAGTGAGCATCTCAACCTTATCATTTAGGTTGTCCTCTTCCCTAAGATGGTAAATTCCACCACCAGTGGGGTTTCCTACAGGTCGTGACCTATTTGTGCTTTCAGTAGCACTAGGTTCAGTCCAAGTGTGAGCTTTTTTAGCAAGCTCATTGAGGTATTCTATGGCCTCATCAAGATCTTTTTGCAAAAATTCACCATTGCATATCATCTCTACAAATTGGTGCTTTCTATATGTAAGTCCCTCATAAAAATAGCTCACTAAATGCCAATTCTCATACCCATGGTGAGGACACATACTTAACAAATCCTTAAATTTCTCCAAAGACTGATACAAAGTCTCATTGTCCTTTTGTGCAAAGGTGGAGATTTGCCTTTTTAAAGCATTGGTCTTATGTTGAGAGAAGTATTTTTTAAAGAAGACCCAAGTCATCTCATTCCATGACCCAATAGATCGTGGTCTTAGCGAGTATAGCCAACTCTTAGCTCTATCCTTCAAAGCGAAAGGAAAGAACCTAAGTCTCACGATATCATCAATTGCATCTTGACTATGAAAAGTTGCAACTACTTCCTCAAACTCCCTAATGTGTACATATGGGTTTTCATTTTCCAAGCCATAAAACGTAGGGAGTAACTGTATCATCCCTGTTTTAAAATCTTGTTGGCGAGTATTGGCTGGAAACATGATGCATGATGGTGTGGCTGTTCAGTTAGGATGCAAGTAATCCTTAAGTGTCCTAGCAACATTCTCACTGGGGTTATCAGCTATATTAACAAAATCCTCTAAATTCTCGTTTAGGTGTACACTATGGTTTGATCTAGGCGAGGTTTCACTAACAGACGTGGAAAGAGAGGGTAACTCTATTTCGGGTCCTCTAATGAATCTACCTCGCGAATCTCTCGGTCTAAGCATACACCAAATGAGTTAAAGGGGAAATAAATAAAATCAGAAAATCAAAACTTAGAGAAAGGAACAATACTACCGTCTTGTCTCAAAGTTGACAATCTTCCTTGTACTTAAGTGCGTTTGCCCGACAACGGTGACAAAATTTGGTTACACTCAAACTAATGCGCAGTTATTGTGTATAGTTGAGGTGTCGATCCCACGAGGAAAAGCGAACTACAAAAGAAAAGTGTAAACCTCAACATGAACGATAAAGATCAAGTGAGCGAATCTAAGTTTTGATAATGAAGTAATGTGAGAAAATTGTGTAAATAGATTGAAGAATATAATAGAGAAACAACAAGGGTCCAAGAATCCTCCATAGATTCGTTGCTTTATTCCAATCTTGATTCAATTGTTTATATCTCGATTACTAGTTTCACATCCCAAACAAGAAATCAGTAAATATTCAATCAGAACATATGTAAACCCTAATGCAATTGCTATGAATTATTCTTTACTTTCGATTTAAGCACACATGACCTATCCTATAGATTTATCAAGAAACGACAATATATCTTAATGACAATATCGCAGTAATGGACAAACCTAAAAGATAAATCTACCGGACTAAATCACATCCAATAATCTTGATATAAGAAGAGCATGACTAGACTTATATCGAGGAGAAAGATACAATCACCAGATTAAGAGAAAATCTTCTAATTAAATCAAAGAGTAAATCATAACAATGTTTTGACAATAAATCCAAACTACAACTGAATCAATAATGGAAAATAAGAACAACTACACCTAAAGATTCATCCCTTTGCCTTGCTTGGAGATTAATTGGCCATGGGGTTCATTCTTGAACACTTTGATGGGGGAGAATGTGGCAGCCTTCTTGAGTTTTCCAGCTTTGATGATTGTCCTTTATCAAACCCTAAGTGATCTATTTATAATACAAAAGGTCCAAGGGTGTTTTCGGGTTTAAACTATCATTAAAACCCTAATTAAGTCGTGACTCGGAAACAAAGCATCGTGCTCGCACCGCGGCTTACACTAATCCAGGCCGCAGCTCAGTCTTTTGTGGTTTTCTTCATGATTCTGTAGGTAGCGACTCAGATTGATCCAGGCCGCACCTTAAACTGCCAGGCCACATCTCAGATTGATCCAGGCCGCAGCTCACACTGATGACTTTCTTGGCTCTTTTGGATATTGTTCTAGAGGCCGAAACTTGAACTTTCTAGGCCGCAGCATGGAACACTAAAGACTTGGTTTCTCTTCATTTTGTCCTTCCGCAACCATGCCTTCACTCTGATGGGCATCGAAGCATCGTGCTTTAAGCTATGGTAGTTTTCCATCTCTTTTGAACTTAAGGTACCTAAAAATGCACCGAAATAGATCAATGATCCAAGAATATAACTTTAGAGTTGTTAAGGTATAAAAAGTGTAATTCAAACCTAGATCAACCCTAAAATACTAACAAATAAGTACTGTTAAGATGCATTTTATGACTCTCATCGATATCATATTTGATTGATAAGTTGAATAATGGTAATAAAGACATCAAGTTGTGCATATCATTTATTTGAATATCTGTAATCGTTCTTCTGAGGAACCCAGGTATAAAATTTCTCATTCTAAGCAATTCATTGATAACCTACAATACTAATAAATCAAGTAAATTTTTGTCTGGAAACTTAATTACTAATGACCGAGACATAAAAGTTTATCTACTAGCTAGTAACTCTTTCAGCTTACTTGCATGTTGAAATTCAATGATTGCATTTCCTTCCATGTCAGGCTTGTTTTTGTGGTTTCTCTTTTTCGAAAAGTTTCATCGTTTTTCCTCTGATGTATGACAGAGGATACAAAAGATTTTCATCAGGGAAAGTGAAAGGAAACAAATTGTTAAAAGATTTGAAGCATTCATTTCGAAATCTATACCGCTAACTCTTGCCCGACTAAAGGGTGTTCTGTAAGTAACATGAGGGCTAAAGTTGAAGTGGTAGAGATTGTCTCAAAGGTAGCAAGTATAAGAGCAAACATTATGTGAGAAATTAAATCATCTGTTAAAAAATTGTTGGTTTTCATTTCATCTATGATATTATCAAGGAAGTCTCCTCTGCGTGCTTCAGGTGATGCTACCCTCCTTTCCGTTATCATGTCCCTCATTGTCTTCATTGTCTTCCTTTGCTTCTGAACAATATTGAAGCTGAAAAATTCAGACTGAACTTCGGAATTGCAATACTGAACTGAAAGGACTGATTATAAGGTTTTGAGGTATCTAAGATTTCAGAATTTTCCACGAATTACCTGCAAGCATATTTGATAAGTAGTGCCAGGGATGTTTAATGGAAAAGACATAAGCCCTTCAAAGAAATGTGTGAACTCTGTAGTCATGTCTTCTCCTAATTTTTCAGGATCATAACCAAACAACTGCCTTACAGTGAAGTTTATTATCATCTGAAAAACAAGATGGAGCATGGATGTTAAGGAAACATCTTTATATGTTTTTGGTTCAAGAAAATCTCATGGATCAGGTGTTGACCTGAAGTAAAAGGAAATACTAACCACTGAAATTGCATGTTTGAGTTCCACAAATGGATGGGCTGTCCAATTTGAAAGGGCTTGATTAGCAATTTCTTCCAATTGAGGGAGGAGTGTATCTTTCAGGTTCTGAGGGCCAAACTGGTCTAAAACCAACTTCTTTAGGTGCTTGTGAACATATCCGGCAATGTTGCATGAACCATCTTTAACAGTCCCTTCGAGGCCAACAAGCTTAGCAAAGGAGTCCATGTACCATAATTCTACCAGCTTCCCTTCTTGTTGAAGGATAAATTGATTGAAAACAGGGTCACATGATACTATTACTGATCGACCAACCAAGCTCGTTTTAAACAACGGTCCATATCTACCGTTAAAAAGATTAAATCTTAATTAAATCAAACGAAGTGGTAATTGATACTTCATATATAATAATATCTTAAATCAATTAATCCAATCAAGTGTGAAATTTAGCTTACTTTGACTATGATCAAAGAAAAAAAATAATAGATGGGTTATTTTGCTTAATTAATTACCTTCGAATTCGATTTCTGATGAAAGGTGGAATGTCTAAAGACTTGCTGGGGATGAAGAACTGAATAGTCTCCCCAATGAGTGGAAACCCCATGGAACCAGGAGGGAGCCTCCCATTGCTTGTAGGGTTCCTCCATTTGTATGTCCAGTAGGTCACGCATGCCATAACCATGGCCACAACATACAAGGCTAGACTCCACATTCTTAATTGATTGTTACTATTGGAACATGAAAAGAGAAAAGATGTCTGAAAAATAGGAATAGCAAAGAAGCAGTGAAGAAGGGCTTTCCTTCACAAATCAATGCATATAAATAAAATTAAAAGCCGGCCGTTTGCTGTTCATTGGATTCTTATGGAAAAAGGACGTATAACAATAATTAATCCAGCTTGTTGCTGCACGTGAAAATACGATGCAATTATTTAAATGCTTGTCTCCACGTGAAAGAAATGGGTATCTCGGTCTTTTTTATGGAAGAAGATTTATTTTAGTAATTTTATGAACTTTTTTTTCAAGTGCATCATTAGATAAATATCACATTATTCATAGTGTTAATATGACATTCATCCAGTGGTGCAGGTTGAAATTCATTTATAAATTTTATTAATTTTAATAGGATTTGAAACGAGCTAATTCAAATCCATAATGAATTCATTTACAAAAGAATTCTATAGTTTTTCTTACCTTTTCAATTATAACTAACATAGAAATAAAAATAAATTTATAAAATTCATTAATCCAAACATAAATTTGAAAAGAAAAAAACTAGGAACAACAACGTATCGAATACAGGAAAGAAATTATGTAACAACCTTTATTAAATGTTTAAACAGAGAAGGTAACAACCTTATTACTCTAATACACCGACATATAATAGTTGGAGTATATTACAGGGGCCTTGCACCAAAGTCCACAAAATCTATAAGGATACAAAAGGTAAAATTTATTCATCTAAAATTTAAATTTTTTTTATTAATAACATTAGTATAAATGTATAATTCAAAATAATATTATATTAAAACTATCAATAAAATTTTGTCCAGATCTAACCAAGAATTCCTCTATCTACAACAGGAGAGCAACACAGTGCGCACACGCACAATATAGCGCAACACTGCAGTACATTGCACTAGACATATTCTTTTGAGTTAATATTCGAAATTCCTTATCTACTTGTAATTAGATAGAATTCAAATTGAAATTCCTTATTTTGTAAATAGTTAGCCTGAACTTTGGGATTTGTTGGGAGCTTGCCTGCCAAGTTCCTCATTTTGTAAATACACAACAAGCTAGTTGAAAAATAAACACCTTATGGAGCTTTCTTAGCATTCTTGAGCTTTCTGTGGTTATTGTTGTGAGTGAATGATAATGAACTTAACTTCTCAAGAAGCAAGTGAGCAAGTTAAGTGCCGCACGGGTTAGTTAAGTTAAGAGCTAAACTTTTAGTCTATGACAAGTGGTATCAGAGTCAACCCTAGCTTTCATGTGGGGCGGAGAGGTCTCACATGTGTGTAGACTCCACACAAAAGGGTGTTAGTCTCCCTGAGGGTGTAAGGAATTGACAAGGGAAGCTGCCACCACAGTTACGTGGACGTGTATTACCCTACACCGGTTAAGTAAATAAAGAGAATGTGACATATATACAGGTTGGCAACTCCATTACTCTTTTTGGTTGAAGCCCAGCCCGTTACAATATGAATGGAGACCCCGTTACAATATGAATGTGTCTCCAAAGGCGATTGAAAATGGAGTGTATGTATGATGTTGTGTACATCTTAATTCATACTTGCGATTGGAGGGAGATGACACTTTTATTGAGAGGAACTAGCCTCAACCACCCCACTAAACCTTGATCGTCAATCAAAGCTCTTACATATATATTTGTATATTTGGTGTTTGCTGGAGTTCTGTACATTATTTGCATCAATACCAAAATGGGCTAAACTGCTAAAGCATCCAATTCAAAGATGGCAACGCCTAAAAACCCTCTAACTGAGGAAATAAACAATATTGGTACAGCTATAACATCTCGGCAGGCTAAGATCACTTGCAAAGTGATCCCACTACAAGATCACAGAGAACAGGTAATTTGAACAAAAAAAAATTGCTTCCATTTCTTCCATATGTTTCACGTGCTGTTGTGGAAGGAAAAGGCAGTAATAGCGTTCTATAAGATATTATGCCTTTCATTTTAAGGCACTGCACCAAATATAGTAACATCCCACCTCAGTGCAACTATGCAAAGCAAGCTGGGGCAACTTAATCTCTAGATTATTTCAGTTAATCAATTAAATATATAACCATTGAAGTAACATTTGATACTAGACAGTGTCCAATTGCAACTTTATTATCATAATCAAGAACAATTAAAGCAAAGTGAACATGAATTTAATCAAGTAAAGTGTTTTTTTCATTGATCTTAATTATTGACGGAGCATAAGATCTTCAAGAAAAGGAGAATAATTTATGTGACTTCGCTATATATAAGATCACGCCCTGTGTTCAAGCTGGTGATGTTCAATACCAGAAGATGTTCCTGTCTCAAGACTGCTAGGTGCAGACTCTTTTCCATGCAAACCTTCACCAAATTTCTCATTTTTCTTGATCTCTTCGTCGATATGGACATCATCCTCAATCGATAGTACCACAGCTTGCTGTCCATGAGGACCAGGTACAATGGCCTCCTTAACCTTCAAATGTTGATCAACATGTACAATATCCGTTTCTTGAACTGTCTTTTTCTTTTTCTTCTTGATGAAGCAACAAAGAGCAACTGCGAGGAATGCAAGGAAGAAAAGGCCACCAAACAACACAAAAACAATTACTATAACTGTTGTATGATTGTCTGGCGATGGAGAAGGTGGAGGAGGAGGTGGTGGAGTGAATGGATGAGGTGGTGGGTGAATAGGAGGAGGCTTTATTTGGGGTGGAGGAGAGAAATATGGGAAGTTGAAGTTATTAGGAGAAGCCATTTCAAAATATTGATGATGGAAATTTTGATATTAATGATTGATTGATTTGTTGCTGAGGAAAGTGGTAGAATTTGGTGCCTATTTGTAGTGAGAGGTTTGGTTTATTTTTAGCATTAAAATTGCTATAAAGTTTTTAGCGACTTGACTCTCATGCTAAGACTCGAGATGGCCATGGTTTGTTTGCATTGGAAAACACTTGCTTAAAGTTTCCTTGTTTTCCTTGTGAAGCTTAATATTTTATACCCTAAGATATTTCAATTTGACAGACCTTTGATTACTAACTGAATAGCTAGAAAACACATGTAATGTAGTAAGACTTAATACTAAATACATAGTTTTGATTGTTGAATCCATTAACTTTTGATTTTTTTAATTCACTAGAAGACAAAACAAATGTTATTTTAAAATAAACAAAATAGTGGATTCAGTCTCTAAAACTTTGTATTTAAAATCACCCGAAATTTAAAAGCAAAACGTGACAATCATCTATTTTGTCAATCAATTTGTCCATCCACGGACCACCAATGAGAAGGCGTCATGTCGTCCGTAGGTTTAGAAAAAATTTCGTTTTTGATCATACTCGAATCTACTCGTTACCACTTGAGTTTTCATAATTATTATTCGATAATTTACGTCTGTCCAGATGGATTAACTAGATGGTTAATATTTTATACTGCAACATATTTCAATTTGATACACCTTTGATTATTAGATAAAATTAAAGGACAAAGAGAAAAAAACATTTTAAAAATATTAAATGCAGGCCTTTGGTAATCAATCTCTAAAGACTTTAGTGTCATTCAAAATTTAAGAGCAAAATTTGATAATCATCCATTTTGTCGATCAATTTGTCCATCCAATGACCACTAATGAAATGGCATCATGTTGTCCAAAGATTTCGAAGTTTTTCATTTTTTTCCCATCTCGAATCTGTTTGTTAACACTTAAGTTTCGTATAACTACTATTCGAAAATCTACAGTTGTCCAGATGGATAAAATAGATGACTATGCATCACCACTCAAAATAAAATTTAAACATAAATGCTAGTTTCGTTTACTTCATATTTGAATTGGGTTTCAGACCAGCTTATGAATTATTAATGTCTCTATTACAAACCTCCTATTATGTTTCTCTACAAGGAATCAATGGAGTAAAAATGCAAAGGTCAACCACCTCTTCCAAATGCCAATGCCATATTTGGAATCAAGAGTAAAGTACGGTCTGATGTGATCTACGGATAATGTTCATTGTTGATGGCTTAATTAAAATACCAAGGAACAAAATGTTGCCATTTTTCATGGAGGTATCATATTGCACCCTCATGCGCTCCCTGGTTCTGCATCTATTGAATTCTCAGTGATCAAAGGAAGAAATGACTAATTTAGGAATGCAGTTGACAGATTTCCCTTCTTCCCCTTCCCTACTTTTGACTAGGAAAACTACATATTTACTAATCTTGTCGGTTTCTAATGCTGACAATAAATTCAACGAAATGAATTATTGATCACCAACCAGGAAACATACGTTTTCTTCCCTTCCCTTTCGCTTTTTCTTCAGTCAACAGCAAGCACATGTTCAGGTGACCAGCAACTTTCATTACAAGGCAGTTTCATAGCAAAAACAATCTGATTTTTACAACAATTTCCCAGTGAAAAAAATTAAAACGTATATATCATTATTTTTTTTACGGTCCAATAAATGGATTGCACAAGTGGGTTCTCTCCCTCTATCCCTTAAAACCTCCCAATCCGTAGTGAACACGAGAAACAAATCAAGGGATCTCGTGGAGTTGAACTTGTTGCTATATTTGTCATATCTGCAGAAAGTAGTATAGGAAAACTAAGTTGTGAGTTGTGACTTCCTGTTCATTGAAGTAATACCCCATTCTTTGACAGCAGATGCCTGAAGAGAATTTCATTCCACATGTCAGGGACTCCAGGTAGACACCAGTGGCTACAATCAGGCACAGACGGGTTGTCACTCCAAGTACCCAAGTGAGCGTCACTCCGGAATGCCCCCATAGGTGTGACATGGAAAACTGTTACAGGAACGGCTATATTATTTACAACCTTGATTATGATGTCTGAAATTTGGCTGCGCTCCCTGCCTTGGGTTTTTGATGATGGGCGTCGAGTCACTTTGCAAAACTTATGGTTTCGACCACTGGCACAAACATAAACATCGTAACCAATCAAGTTCTGCACCAACTTCTGTCTACACTGGGAATTTGGGATGCTAAATTAACACTGATAAAAAAATATACATAACATTCACAAGGTAGATGGGGTCTTAAAGATTAATAATTTCATTTAAAATGAGTGAGAACCTAAAGAAGTGAGGCTAAAGAAAAATTGAAATCCTTTCACTTTAAAACTATAACAACCGCATGAAGCTGCTAATAATTATTGGCAGAATATATGTGACTAGTCCATAGAAAGAAGAAAAAGAATATAGTGCGAGTAAACTATAAAACACACCTCCAATGGGAAGGCTCAAAAGTCCGGAAGAATACACGTGTCCTATTTGTGTTAATCGTATTCTCAACCCAAGATGCCCAAGTGTCTAATGCTGTTCTGAAGGCAGAAGTGATTGGCATTCCTAGCTTCAATGATCCACCTACCTGAAAGTAGCAGCCCCTGTCTGGAAAAATATGTTAAAAGCATTATGTGTACTAAAGGCCAAAAGATTATAACTTATAAATGCATGGAGATATTTTTGGAGATCCAATGACACGTCGATAAAGCTTGATCAACCAAAAAAAAACAGCAAAACACATCCAAAATTTGGAACACAAGGACATTTACACAAAAACAGTAGCATTGAGTCTATCCCAAACAAGACATACTTGGCATCACAAATGCTACACGCGCGTGCATGGGCAGGTGCGCATGCACAAGCTTATATACACAGTTGCAGATGTTAGATTTCATGCTGTGCTCACATCAACAAAAATGAAAATCATAGCTGGCTTTGCTTTCAAATGGTGGCTAAAGCCAAGTATATTTACTATTCAGGACTAAGAATTCTAGACATTCTTGACCATTCTATGATTATTGAAGAGCTTTTCCTTTCGTTAGTAACCAATACTAAATATAGGAATTCACAATTCAAAGTAAGAATTTGACTTTAGTTTGACTTGAAGGCTATATTGTAAAAACATTGAGTTCCCTGTAGGCACAGCATACTCACACAAATTTCAGATTCACAACAATGGAGCTTAAATGCTCCATAAGCTTCATCCAAGAAAATATAAATCGAAAAAAAAAAACTCTTATGAATTCTCCAATTCATTGAGATGTTCTTACCTTCTAAGAGAATCCAAATGTTAAGATTGTTGTATGTTAACAGCTTATGCTTTTACTTTTTAAGGAAATCCGACAGCAGAAAACAAAAATCAAGTAGAAGTGCTGGAACCAAGCACAGAGGAAAATTCCATCTCCATCTAGATCCTCTCAGTAAAGGCTTAACCTATACAGTGCTGTTAAAGATATTCAATCTTTGATCCTGAGCCCAAGATAACTAATGCATTTCAACATCTCAATTACATGCATTTTTTAACATCTAGTTAGTAAAGCATAAGAACTTAATAAGCAGTGAAATCTAGGAACTGAATATGGGAAAAAATCAGAGACCAACGTATCACATCAAAGTAGAATCATAAGGCAAACTTGCTTGCAACAATGAGCTAATTATTAAAACTGTCTTGAATGAGAACACATACCAAAATCATAACTTGAAAAGAGTTTCAAATAAAACAGTACTCATCAACTATGCAAACTAATGCTCAGAAACTTGATAACTTACATTTCAAAAAGCTTAGTTGGTGTCCACCAATGCCCTGAATTAAATATCAGCACATCTGCATCAATCCACTCTTTGCTAATATCATCCAATTTGTCAAGCATAAGTGTTAATTTAACCCGCTTTGGTGCATGTCTTGGCACTGGACCAGGCCGCACCAGAAATACCGACCGATAGAAATCAATGCTGAGGTTGAAGGAACTAAATCGCATGCCTAAAAACCTAATCTGTTTAGTGATTTTATTCCCATTGACTTCATAAACACTCTTCTTATCCTCCACACCCGTCATAAGTAAACATATCATAGACTCCCATTGTGTTCTGCTCAATGAATCACCAATAAAAACAATCCGCTTCCCACGAAGTATTTCAAGAATTTCAAGCACATTAAACCTCGGAATTTCACAGTTCTTCGGCTTCCACCTCCATTTAGTATAATCCCTATCTTTTCTCCCATTAGCTAAACAATTAAATCCATGCTCCACAAAAGGACATTCTGAGGCATTGTATAAAGGGTAACTCTCATCTTGGATCCACCTCCCTTCAAAAACATTGCATGTGCTAATAGAATCACTAGATTTAGGAATCTCGTAAATCTCATAACTATGAATGACTGGCTGAAATTTTGGAAATACATACAAATATGCCCATGTAATTGCTAAAAGGAAAGATATTAATGAGCCAATTGCAACAAGCCCATCAAATGATTGAAAACCCCAAAATTTAAAATTACCCTTCACTATTCGGTTGCGGAAACTCAAAACCCTCGTGCAAGAAGGCCTGAAATGGTCTAATGAACACTGCTCCAAACTGCCCGCCATCTCAACTATCTGCAAAGTGTTCACCCGTAACCAAAAACCCCAATTTTCTTCATCTAACTATGAAAGTGAAGTTAATCCAATTAAAAAGAATAACATCCACGCAAAACCCATGTAGCATCATTTATAAACACACATTTAACCGTAAACGAAACCAGTTAAGTTCAAATCAAGATCAATACTTGAACACTAACAAACAAATGAAATAACTTTTTACACCTTTGGGTGCTTAAAGAAGAGAAAATCTTACAGTTCCTTCAAGTGGGTACCGCAGAAAACCAAAGCTTTTGCGGTGCAGGTGAAGCTAAGGAGTTAGTTCAGGAGAGGAAAGTAGAGTTGGAGGGTGAACGTGTTTGATACCTGGTTGGTCTGTACAAGATCTACCAACTAATTGAAAGATTAAGATGCAAATGAAGTCGCTGTGTCCGTCCGTAGGTTGTTTTCTTGTAGGGAAAGGAAAGCATTGGAGTGTAGAATCACAAGAGCTCAAGCTTAGCGAGTTTTGATACGCGGCCGTAGACAATTGGCTAAAATATTGATGAAATACCACAAAGATTTGACTTTTGGCTTTGAACTATCATGCCTTAAGATTCCGATGTTTTAAAGTGATGATTATGTGTGTCATGAACCACACTACTTGTACTCACAAGGTTTCAAATGCAGATATCAAAGATAATCATTTTAAGGGAGTGTCTCTTGAATTTCATGCCCCAGCCTTAACCACTGCGCCAATTTAATTTCTTAAGATAATCATTTATATTTATTATGTTTTAATGGATTTAATAATAACAAGTAACAACTTTCAATTTTTAATAAGTTACAATAATATAAAAATTTTATTTTTATTTATGTTTTCTATACAATTATATGTTTATATTTATAATATTAAAATTATATGTATATATATATATATATGTTTTGGAGATGCTGTTGTTTTTTTTGTTTTTTTTTTTTTTTAAATAGAGCCATCTCGTGCTCCCATTTATCGCCTCTTGTATCTTAAGATTGACCTTATCACGTAATTGAAAGTTACCACTAGAGGCTTGAATTGTATGTAGTCCTGCACTCCTGCCATTTAGCAAGTTATTCTAGTAAATTTTCCATCAAATACAATTTTGGAGACCAGTTTCCTTCAAACTAAACCAAGGCTTCTCATTTTCCTTCCATTCACGATCCTCCGAAATAACTGTACAAGGTGAGGACTGAGGCAGCAGACACGGTCAAGCCAATTTAAAATTGAAATGCTCATTGAGCATTTTCAATAAGAGATCTCTGATCAAAATCTTTCATTGAAATGTAATAAATTCTCCCATGAATCACGAAATCGCTTTGAATGGGAATTCGCTTTGAAATCGTCCAGCCAGCCTCTAATATGCTTCAACAGAATCACACAAAAGTATATTGATACAATATAAACTAAAATGAGAAGCTAATTCACTCTTTCGAAAGAATTCATGTTCAGCAGCACAACAACTCAAGAAAGATCTTACATTTCCAGGTCTACAGTTCCAAGTAGATGCAAAGCACAGATAAGGCATGAAAACAAAACGATAATCAATGCAAGTGGGGACTTCATAACAATTCTGTTGAAATTCAGATAAGTTTCTCAAGTTTAAAAAACAATTTGCAAGAGCCTCAAAATATCAAGCAGCAGGAAAAACTGCATCTACACAAATGCTTTTGCATTTCATTCTAACAACTTGTGCATTCATTTAAAAAAAAAGGAAATGACATCAATTTTCATTGAAAATTAAAATAAAATAAAAAAAAGTGCAATGCAATTCAACTACTGAAATCCTATGAACTAATTTCATTTCCTCTGATCCATACAATTGAAATTCTCCTTTCTTCCTCATTATTGTTGCTGAAAATCATGTTACTAACTATTGCTTTGGGAAGGGTGGGGAGAAAAGATTACTGTTTCTTTTTCTTTTTCTTTTTCATTTTTGCCTTTTGGTTAAGGAAATAGGAAATTATAAAATTTGTTGGAACTGCAATCATGTTATAGCTACTTGTAATCTTCTTAATCATCAATTGAAGGACGCGTCGTATTCGGCAATCTCCGGCCACGAACAAATGAACTGAACAAATGCAAAGCTCTTGATGGCTGTGCATAAGGTACCATATGGGCTGCACCCCTTACCGTGGCAAAAGTCAGCAAATTTCCATATTCAGTTGCCCAACCTCCCACCTATTTATACAAATAAAGAAAATTAATTAGAAAAAAAAATGTGAAGATTCATCAGCGTCACAAAAAACCTGCAACTCAACTCAACCTTAATCCCAAACTAATTGAGTTCGGACACATGAATCTTTTTATAGTAGGGTGCATCAATACCTGGCCTTTGTGAAACCAGGATCCATATGGAACGGAAACCTTGAAGTTCATATCATGAGCTAATTCACGGATGAGTGTCCGAGACCCCAGTAACGGTACAACAGAATCTTGATCACCACTGCAATCAAATCATTATGTACTTAGCAACCAGATTTACGGCATAAAAAAGAGAGAAAAATATTTTAACTTAAGAATTCAGAAGAAAACCAAGCATTTTGCCTCTATAACATACCTGAACACCCAAACTGGAATACCATTTTGGATAATCCTTCTGAGTATAGGAAGGATGTTGATATTACCATCAGTATCGCTATAATTTAAAACACTGTCCAGCACAAAAAATCACAAAGAGTAGTTTAGTACATAATGCTAAACCACATGGAGGATGATCGCCTGAAATATTACTCACTGATAAAAAAGAGTGTAAATATGGCCTACCCACTGCACATAGACCAACTGTAAGGTAATCCAGTCCTATTTGCATGAAGAGCTTTTTGGACCTCAGGAAGATTGAAATAGAAGCGTCTTTCATAACTCATGCACACATCAACCCCAACACTTATCTTAGTAGCCTGTGTGTATTAGAAAACCAGATAATTACAATGATAAACAACAAAATAGCAAGAGAATAAGCAAGGGAAAAGAAAAAGAAGAAGCTGTTATATGAGTAAAAAAGTATACCATCTTCCGCAATCGCAGCTCTTGCTCTACTATGGACGGGTAACAAACATCAAGAATTACATCATAATAATTTATATTATCACCAACAATGCGATTTGCCTCAGCTATAGCTTGGTTGCATGACTGGGTTACATTGTGGGGATTTCCAAAGGTATAATCATCAAAATCACAGTCATTCATGATGGTGAGGCCAATTTCATCGGAAATCATTCCATGTGACCAGAAGTATTCATATGTTGCTGGAACATCTCGATCGAGTCTGAGAAGTGGATTTCCAATCTAATCAAAGAGAAGCCAAGTGAAAGCATTAAACAAATTCCACAAATAGGCAGGGAACAGAGTTCTTTTTCATAAATGAACATAAGTAGGGAACTTCAGTTTCAAATTTTCTTACTGCAACTCCTTTGATATTGAATTTGAAACCAGTTGAATGCTTATTATGGTCCAGTAGGACATCAGCCAATTGTGGTATGTAATGCCCTGTAAAACAGCATTTATACGTGTAAGGATACTGTTAAAAGTGATAACTAAGGAGCAGAAAACAGGGAAAAAGTAAAACGATTAAGATCCAACAATGTGTTGACAAGTTAGAAAAGGTGCAATATCTATAGTTATGCTTCTTGTGTCAAAAAATTAAACAAAAGCTCCTGTTTCTCCGTCAACCAAAAACAATCATTTTCCATTAGCATATTCCTTGATTTGGAAACTTCCGACATCATATTGCCAATTCTTCTCATTTTTCACCATCGAATTGCTAGATTATATTTTAAAAATTATGCTCCCATGTCTCATTGCAGATATATGTCTATTACTATATAGATAGAATCAAAACTTCCATTACTATTTGTCACACCTGCATAGCTTTCTCCCGTAAGAAACAATTCTCTGGTTTTCAATTCTGGGAACTTCTCGTACCATTTCAACATAAACACATGCATATCCATCGCTGCCAAGAACAAGAAGTTTAGCTTAAATTAGTGCAAAATGAAAAAAAACCCAAAAAGTCTTGAGCTTTATTTGGTCAATTGAGAGACATTATTTGGTCATGAGCCTTTCACTTTACCAGTAGAAGCATCCCCACAAGTGTAATCAGAAGATGTATTTGAGTATGACCATCCTACTCCGGCAGGCGACTCAACAAAGAGGAGATTTGATGCTAGAAAAGGTAATAAGAAACAGAAGTGAGTGTAAATAAAATTTTGTAATAATCAATATTTACAGCCAAAAAGCATGGTAGGTGTGATACCTTTATTCCAAGACATAGAATTTTTTCGAAGGCCTCGACCATCACCTGTCGGGTAAAATGGACCCAACTCTGTAAAGGCACCACCACCAATGGAGGAGCAACCGGGGCCTGAACATGGAATGTTCATATCAATCTTTGGTTAACAAATTAACAGCAAAAGAGGGTTATTCTTAAAACCTTTAGATCATAAAATTGATGGTTAATAGAGATGATCTAACTTTACTAATATCCTAGAACTGCACTTACTGAATTGATAGATGAGATAACATAGTGGCTGTTGCAGGTTTTCAAATTCAAAGTTTTCTTTCCCTGATTTTTACTTCTCAGTAATTATCCAAAGCATTTGTTCACACATCAACAAAATGAATAAAACCACATACATTCCTCATATTGAATTTAGCAGGCTCCTTAGATGCAGTAGAGTCACAAGACGCCAAACAGTGCAGTTGAGTTCCACAGTAAAGTGAGGTCAAAGATGCATTTTGAATAATAAATCAAATTGAAACTAAGAGGGATCTATAAAAATATAAAATATATAAAATAAAAAAAAATAAAAAAAACCACATGTATACAGAGAACAAAGTACAACAGAAAAGGGAAAAAATGTCCAAAAAAGGAAAACTTGTGGACATGAAATTTTGAAAAAAAACGAATCTTCACTATGGAATGCAAAAAAAGAAAACCAAAGCAAAAAAAAGTGTAGTAAACAAAGCAACTAGAACTAGAAGTTTGTGAAATAAAATAAAATAGAAAGAACCCATCACAAACTATGTGGCAGAGTCCAAACAGAAATTAGAATTCACTCAAGAAAAATAACGGATCTCAATATGACAAGCAGATTCAATTGAAAAAGTGGGGAAAAAATGAATTAGAGAGCAAACCTCCATTGAGCCAAAGAGCAAGGGGCTTCTTGTCAGGATCCTTGTCTGCCTCAACAAAGTAATAAAACAAGCTCCTACCAGCCTTGACATCCACATCAATATACCCAGCAAATTGCCTGAACTCAACCTTTGGTTGACCAGGCAATCTCACCACCAGATCCTCAACTGGATGCCCTTCCACCACCACATTACTATTACTCACAAAAAACAACCCTACACCAATTAAGAACCCAACAAACCACCACCTACCCATTATCTCTCAAGATACCCCAAAGATCCTCACAAAGAACCCAGCCCTTTATCCAAATCTCCTCCACTAGTAGTATTTATACACAAGGAAACCAAAAAGAAAAAAAGAAAGAAGGAATATTTATATTAATAGTAATAATGATAAAGATGATACCATGTACATATCTTTATCAAACAAATTCCGTTACAACAACAGGCACGTGAATTCTGGCTTCCTTTAACAAAAAGGTAAGCTAGATTATAATTATAAATACCCCAGATCTGATTTTTCGTATAAAATTTGCTATGTATGTGCACAACATAATAATAGTCAGTGCTTAAAGAGAATTAGACATTTAAGAAGTTGCAGACCAGCCGGCTACTGCTGGGGTAGTGCTTTCTTGGTGTCATTTTGGCAGTGCGTTTACTATCTACCAAATTTTTTTTTAAAAGAAAATTCAGGGGACGAAACAAAGCCAAGAGTTTTTTTTTTTTCCTTGTCAAAACCAAGAGTTTTGCTTTTAATATGTTAAAAAGATTCACTTTGGCATCATCCAAGTTTAGATAAGAAAGTAAATAATTGTCTAGTCAATAAGTCAAACCACAAAAAAAGAGTATCTTCCCTTCTTTGGCTTACTTTAGCCGCTCTATGCAGTATTATATCATATTTTGTTAATATAATGATCACGCGCAGTTTAAGAGAGTATAACACACGGATCCAATCAGTGAACAGAAGCGCATTGGAATCTCTACAGACCTAAAATTGATAGAATCAAGGCTTAAATTAAACTTTTACCATCAAAAGTCACAACAAAAAGAGCCGTCCTTTTTTTAAACTTTTTCTTAATTTTTTTTCTGTAGGTTCTTTCTTTTTGGGATGTTTATTCTTTAACCATACTGTATGTTTGGTCGCGTGATAAAAGTTGATGGAGACCACACGCAATTTTCTATTGTCCTACACCCGCGGGGCTCAAATTAAAGGAGGCAAGTGGGCAGTAATAATTTATATGATAAAAAGGTAAACATTGAATTATAAATGAAAAAATTAAATAGATTACGTTTAAGATAAATTTAAGTAAATTTTAATCTGTTTATTTAAATTTTTTTAAAATAAAAATTATCTGATCATATTCAAACAAAATAATTTAAGTTTTATTTAAATTTGACCTCAAACAATACTATTTATATCCTTGTTTGATAAATATTTTAAATGCAACTTATAATAAAAAACAAATCTAACAAAAACTTCTTTTTTTTGCTTTTAAAACATATGCCAAACAATGTCATAGTTTACATATTAATCAAGTTTTTATGATAAAAAAATTACATATTAATCAAGTCTTTATTATATAATATCCAATTATTTTCAATCCATTAGTTTTGGCAATGCCTCGTATTTACAAGTTTGCAATAAGGAAAGATAATGAAATAAGTTTCATATTGCTAAACTGATGGTTTTTCCAGAAAAAAAAAAGGAAATGTACAACCCAATTCCCATATAGATGCCATGAAACGAATTAAAGCTCTCTTCTAAGGTCGCTGATATTAATTGTGTCCATGATAAGCCAAAACCTAGATTTGGTAGGTCTACATTTATGAAAAGTAGTTGTTTTTTGGTGGGGGGCATGCCAATTATGCTAAAACTTGAGGCTCATAAATCAAAATATAATAACATAATAATAGAGATTGCCATACAGGATATGCAACAATCATAAGCATAAGGATATATTTAAAAATATGGAAATTGTTCAAAATGATACCATTGTATAGCTTTTCAAAATTTGAGGGTTTTTGATTTTAAAATCCTTTTGAAAAGATAAGGCGTAATCTTTATCAACGTCTTCACATGTATACCGTGCACAAATGTTAATTGAATATCATCTTATCAAGACACCAATATAATGAAAGGATTAAAACTAAGAGCGATCCTTAATCATCCCACTAAAGTATCGATTGTAAAAAAAAATTCCATGTAAAATAGAAATGATTTTCATAGACAATATAACATGGCCCTCGTTAATGTGCCATTATAAAAATAGAGATGATCAAGGCAGAAACAACTACTAACACATCAACAACAACAAGGCACCCAAAAGCAGAGAACACCTCCAAGCACTTGCAGTATGAGTTTTTCAACTGTAGAAAAGTAACAAGTGGGCAACATCAGTCTTCTTATGTCTTCATTGAAATGATGCACATCTTGAATTAGGCAATATATAAAATTTGGATAACAATCCTAAAAAGCTCTTGGTTAGTTGGCATCTAGGATATTCTCTATCTTATGAAGCTTTTCCACTTTTCCCTTCAAGGCTCCCCACACTATATCACATTTAAAGTCTCACATGAATGTAGTAGGGGAATGACAAGAAAAAAAAAAAGAGGAAGAAAAAGGCAAAGAAGAGCAAGTGGGTAAAGACAATTTAGAGAAAACTATTCTTTCAGTCAAAGGCAATTACATAACATCACAATTTAAGACTTCCAAAATCCTAGCAGATGCAATAAAAAATTATGCTACTTCTCATACTTAAACGTTAATGGCTGCTTATTTCAGTCACTAATCAGTCTTGTAAAACTCAAACCCAAGTTGAACAAATGATCATGTTCTATAATTTGATTAATATTCTTCTCTCTCTCTTCTTTTTTCACCATACTTTACTATGACTACCATTCCCCTAAAGTTCATGCATATTCCAAACAAATTAGCAATTTAAATTATCATTAATAAAGTAGAAATATTTCAGAGTTCCAAGTGGTCCTTGCTATAATAGAGTAGAAATAATCGTGAAAGTTACAGGTACATTGCACTCTCCATTTCAAAGTTCCCAGTGATCCAAGAGAAATAAGTTATGCAACTGAGTAAGAACATGAAGAAAAGACCCAAAAAAACAATAATATTCCCTTTTCCCTTCTCAGAAATGCCATGCACTAATTATGGAAGCTCTGAAGATAAGGAGCTGAGTAGGTAAAGGTCACATAAACAAGGGGGCCTTTGAGGGGTTTGTTGACTTTGCGAAGTATTTTGATTTAGAGTCAATTGAAGGCTAAATACCAACTTACCCTTATATCCACCATGAAATACACAACCAGAAAACAGAAAATTTTTCCTTCAGAAAAAGAAGAGATGAAAGTTGCATAAAGGATGTACTTACATATACATGAGACATTACAAGCAACTAAAATCTAACACGTAGCCGTCCTACATGATTCCTGTATCATTTAGGTAAAGAATAGTTGCTCCTCTTTGCTCATATTCATCTCACCTAAATTGTTCAAACATTTTCACCCCAAATCAGTAAGATATGAACAAAAAACTTCCCAAATCCCAATCTCATTCACCCGTAACAGTTGAGCTAAAAGCCCAGGAATACAATAAGCTCATACTTATCCCGCACAATCCTGTACTTCATCCCAAAAGAACGGAAGGCAGAATGAAATAAAGAACGAACTCCACCACTTCATTTTTCCTTTCATTATTTCAGTATCTAATGTATTCTTCTCCATCCAAACTAATTTCCAAATCTTAAAAAAAAATTAGAAGTTTCACTTGCCTTGAAGATAAGAGGGGGTAAAATATTTAAGAAAACATGTGTCTCAGCAACCAAATAGTTTCCCTAAATGTCTCATCAAATTTTTGTGAGATAGAAGAAAACTAATACAATAAAATGAAACAAGTATTTGCAAGCTTAGGTAGTACCTCAAACCATGCATACATCAAGGTCAAGAGAAAGTTATGTATAGAAACAGAACAAAGGAAAACAAAAAGGCAAAAAAAAACATCTTCAGGACATCTGCTTACAAAGACTTGAACATATTTATTGAAAACTTTCAATTTTTTTTTGATTTTCCAACAAATAATGGGTGAAGAGATAATCTCTCAAACAAAAATTGACAAGAATAAGTGATATAACAATAAATAAACAAAAAAGACGAGTGCGTACCGATCACATGGAATGATGTGATGTAAAATGTGCAGACAATTAGAATAATCATGACATAAGAAAGCTTACTCGTGTAATCAGAACTCCGTCTGAAATGATGCATTAATTAATTTTTCTAACCCGTTTGTGCAAGAAGATCCCACACGATCAATTAAATGGACCTTTACTATTCCCAAAAGTCTGGGTGTGTCCTGCATCTAGGCAACCATGTTATGCTGTTAACAAGTAAATCAATGATAGCATTAATATTTGAGCCTGTTCGGGTATTTAGCCGGATCCAAATAAATGGACCTAGCAAACAAACAAATTTGGACACTTACGGTTCTTGGTAACAGGGTAACAACAATAACCCACCTTCTTGTGTGCTAATTAAGCATTGCTACCCAAGACAGCTACTTGTCAAGAAACAATTTTGCCAAACCTAAATGAGAAACTGTTGAAAGTTCCAACGGAGAAATCATACCTTGATCCCAGGCGGTAAAAAGGACACCAAAAATCATTTGTGCATTGATTAAATTGAAACTTAACGACTTGTGGCATCATGTGGGTTGGAAAAACATGAAATTTCATATGCAAATCACTGCATTAAATTCTAGACTCTAGAGAACACAGAATCCTTGAACTTCAACAACTAACTCTCCACATGCCAGCTTTATGCTTTTACCAAGCCTGTAAGATAATGAAGAATTGTGATACAAGAAGTTCTTACTTTTATTTCTTAGACTAGAGAAAGAGGTTAAGATGTTCTTGAATGATTCGAGTCTTGTCAATTACGAATAATAAATAGAAAAAAATAATAAGACACAATATACTCCGTTCACCCAGAACAATGCTACGTCTTGCCAGAAGTTCCATTGCAATCGACCTCTCAAATCTCTCGTTACAATGTGCACTCAATACATAAAGAGTATGTATAAGCAACTTAAGGTACCCTAATTGCAAAACCACGGCTATTCATGGATCCAAGCCCAAACTATCAAGCAAAAAACCAGATCCAAAACGTATACAGGGCCTGAATTTTCGAAGGCGTTGCCCTCTACCCAGTACACCCACCAGAGAGCAAAACCCGATGGTCATCGAGGGTTCTACAGATCTGGACCCATGAAGTATACACCAACTCTAACAGTTCCAAGCTCAAGAAATGATAACCCCAGGTTCAAGGTACAAGTGCCATTTCCTCCATATATCTATCAATTTGTCCTTTTTATTTAAGTTTTCACTATTCAAGTAACTCATTTAGAGAAAATAAAGAGAATTAAATTCATAATATATACAGTGAAAGAATATCTTTACAGCTTATATATGGAAAATAGATTGGTTTGCCAAAGATGACAAATTCAGAATGATGAGCATATTTATCTTGCTAATACAAGGATCTAGTCTGCTGTATCAGTCACTACCTCCAAAACTTCCTACAGAAACATAACCTTAGGGATAAATGGGGACAAAAAAATCTAACATTCATATATCAGAATAAAACCGGACCAAACGTAAGGAGTCGAAGGTGGTACTTAAACGAAAATCCCTCTGCTTTTTGCTAAGGGGCCTTCCTTTCCCTGCTTTTTCTCTATTTATCTTCACATCTGCTATGCCCCAGGTGCAACATTTTGCATCCATGTCAAAAGACACAAGCCGGAAAACACCATCACTTTCTGCGGATGAACCAGTTGCAGCTACCTCACTGACATATTTCACATACATAGGCCGATCCTTGAAACGATCCAGCTCTTGTGGAATCTGGACTACCCTTTCAACACCAGGAGATGACACCTGAGGGGAAAAATGGCTTTTTTTATTAGTAAAATTGTAATAAAAGGCACCAGGGGGGTGCAACGCAAAAAATATAGATTATCTACACGATAGTAACTCCATAAAATCTAAGAGATCTACATCATTCACAAAACATTTCCCTTTAAACCAAAAATTACAGATATTGAACTATCTATCTCTAATCACTTCTATAGATCTCTCTTTGCCATCAAAAGCTCTTCTATTTTTTCTTAATCTCCTTAAAAGCACGGGTACCACTCCAAGCCCACACTCTATCTTTTAAGGGAGCCGTCAGCCACACAAGAAACACCCAAAACACAATAAACCATCTCCCACAAGCTTCTAGCATAAGGACACTTTATCAAAAGATGACACAAGGACTCAGCACAACCTTTACAAATGTAACACCTATTAACGGGTACTTTCCCCCACCTTTGTAGATTATCCATAGTAAAAAAATCTTCCTCCAAGTGGCTTCCCACACAAAGAAACTTACTTTTTTAGGGGCACCAAGACACCAAATAGCTTTCTTATAGAAATTGGGTGATCCTAAAAGAGTCTCATAAAAAAGTCTTATAAAAAGATTTCACCTCAAATCCTTTATCCGGATTAGCGTTCCATATAGCCATATCCTTTCTTGCCACATTGATCCTAAAACTATACAAAGCCTCCAAAAAAACTTTCAACAGTCTCAAGCTCCCAATCATAGACATTGCAAATAAAAGACACGTCCTAAGAAATCACATCATTGCACAAGGAAATGCAAAAACTAATTAAGAAATCTTTATCTCTCACAATAGCATCAAAAATTGGACTTCAAAAGAAGTTTCTCCAAACCACGTATCGTGCCAAAGACAAGTTTTTTTCTCCATTGCCCACCATCATGGAAACAGAAGGAAGGAATCTTCTCACCCTTTACGAATCCACCCCCTCTCCATAGGCCCCCCTCCCCTTCTTAGACATCCACCCGTTAAGATCCAATGTTGCATTGTCTCTCCATGTGGCAACCCTTATAGACACTGATTATATCTCTACCTAATCAAACATTTGGAGGGAAAAAAAGAGAAACAAGAAAATGTTAATCAATGAAAAAAAATCTTTACCTCCAAAGACATGTTGTCGGGTATGGATTTAGCAAGCTCAGCTTCATCCAACCGTGCCCTATAGTCTGTAGAAAAAGCTTCAATGTCTTTCATACTAGGGGAACCAGACCTGTTATAATTCATTATGACTTAAAAGGGGTAGAGGCTACCCCAATCTTGACTAAGTGATGGTGTACAAAATTTATGGAAGAAAATTGATTGAAACAATGAGACAATCAGATAGTATGCAATATAAAATACGATGAATGTGACTAAACCATACAAGAAAATCTCGATGGCATAGTAATTGTGTCTGTTAGGTAATCCTTTCAAGAGAAATTATTAGTTAGACTCTGCATAACACATGAATTGTAGACTAGACCAATCATATTTCATCATTTTAAAAAACTTTCAAATATCAACTATCTAATAAATTTTGAAGTGAAAACTTATGATTGGTTTAGTCTATTAGGCATAGTCCATCAAAGAATTACTCTCCTTTCAAACAAATTTTTGAAAAGCGTGTGTAAATCATATAGCCACTTACTCGCTCTTTTCTCCTTTAGTTGACTAGAGAGAAATTTTTCCTTCCAGTTGAAGGCAGGGAAGAATGTATTCACTTCTTAATAAAACCATACAATCACTAAAAAACTGCAAAATATGCCTTTTTTCAACTCTAAAATTATATTTCACATCTATTTAACTTGGACTCTTCACTTTACTCTGAAACACCCGTGACATAACACTAATACGGCGTGGTTGCTGGGGACTTCAAATTAATAAAACAAATCTACAGAACACAACAAATTCGAAGGTCGGACACATGTCTACCCTCAATATAAGTACCTGAGTCCAAGAGACATAGTTTTATGTGATCCCATCTTTTGTCAAGAACAACTTTTGAGTAGCTGTTGATTATGTTCTGAACCCAATAGTAACAGACTTAAAATTATTGATCAGCTTCAAAAGTCTCTTGAAAAATTAAAAATGTCGTAGATCAGTCTCAAAGAATTTATTACAAGGAAAGGAAAAGGTTGCAGAAAAGTTTACGGAGAACTTTGAGGAGTTATTTTCCCATTACAAGATTTCAGGGGATCTTTTGAATACAAAATACAGCCAGCAATCCCATCAAATTCACATTAAACAATATACGTTACTGATAAAAGATTTAGACACATCACAGTTCATTCGTATTAAACCTTAAATATCACTTATCAGAGATTTGGACATTACAGACTGACATAGAAAAAATTCCAGTAGGCTGAGAGACTGTGAGAACTACAGTGAAGTTTATGAACAGGCTGGTTATATTTTTCACATTTGAGACAATACAGAACTCAATTTTAAAATGATAGTCACTTATTGGGGAGGAGAAGAGACTAAAACTTTTAAAAACAACAAGAATAAGCATAAGAGGGCAATAAAACACATACGGCAATGTTCAGAACAAGGAATATCACCTCTGTTATGACAGAGGCTCCCTCAATATTGCAGTTTAATTTGTTCAACATTAATCTCAAGCGTTCTTCTTCAACCTTAAGTTTCACAAAAGAAATTATAGAACTCAGAAAATTACAACCTCCACTTCCACGAAAGCCCCATTGTATTAGCCATGGAACAGTCAAGTCTTTTTTTCACTTAATTTCTCGGCCACCGTTTGATATCATCAATATCAAAGATAAACCCACTAACTAATTCATATAACATATAGGTACGATAATTATCTATTTCTAACATAAATGGTTTCAGAATATGCTTACTTATTTGTAAGCCTCTCTATACGCACTTGAATGGTGGAATTGGACAGTGTCTTGAAAGCATATATTTTCAAGTCACCATCAAAGGACTGACAAACCTCTTGAGCTATTGCCAATGCTTCTTTGTCCCACCATGTTCCCGCGAGTTTAATTCCACCTCCTCCACCTCCATCCCCAGCCTTCAGAAAATAAAAGACAAAAAGAAAAGAGGATGAAAATCGTTTTGAACGAAGTTTCAATCCATTTAATAAAATAACATAAAGAAAAAGGCAAGTAGTAACACTTACATAGAGTTCAGTCTCATTTTCGATAAACTCGTCCTCGAAATAAGAACCATCATCAATTAATTCCTCTATACGATCAAGAAACTTCCACTTAGAACATTGACGTCTCCATTTCGGTATATACACATTATTCTACACATTTAGAAAGTCTAGATCTGGCAAAGTAACTCCAGTACTTGGACTGCAGAAGAAAAAACTGAGCTCGAAAAGAAAAGAATAGAAAATAGAGCAAAAGGGTATGTAGTACCATCGTCATAGTCATCAAAAAGATCCTGCTCCTCTCCTTCTTCTACTTCTTCGTCTATCGATACTTCTTCAACTATTGTTGGTTTCAGAACTGGCTCAGCAGACTCTGGCTTTCTCATCTTGGCATGGATCATAATGGACTTGTTTGGAATTCTAGGAAATGGGTAAGTCCCAAATGGGAATTTAAACTTATGGGCTGAGCTAGAAGGCTTGTGGACGCTGCTACTTACGGTGAGAGCCGGCTCATTTGAAATTCCAGGGACTCGCAAGCTCCAAGGTGAAATCAAATCCATTTGTTGTTGAACTTGAATTCCGTGTCAGTTTCTTTTTAGTGTTTCAGAGTGTGGAGTGAAAACAATTTTTTAGGATGAGAAAAGTGATAACAAGTTCTCAGGAAATCGGTGTTCGGTTCGCTCTTCTATTGACATCCGAGGTGTTTCGAACGGGAAGGATCGCCTTCTGAAAAGTGAAAACGGTGTCGACTTATGATGGGATTGGTTTGATAGCCCACCCTGACCAAACGTCACCGTTTATATGTCCCTCGCGCATCACACTCACGCCAGCTCCTTTTCAATTTTGCTCTTTTTCTTTTGACGGCTGGAGATGCTCAACTTGCCTTACGACTGAGAAAGAAATACACAACAATCGTGATGAATTGTCGAGTTCTAATATTTGAAGGCGTACAAAACATTTGTAGTAATTTTTTATCTTTATTTTAAATATTTTTCTTTACAATTCGTAAATTTTTAACATATGCAAAAAAAAAAAAAATTAATATTATTTGAAAAGATAAAAGATAAAAAAATCTTACATTTAAAATTTTATTAAAAATGTACAAATTTTTAAAGAAAATGCTATTTCACAACTAAACAATAAACATCCATAAACTTTTCAGAAAGCCGGTAAAATTTGAAAAAAAAAAATAAGTGAACTATCTCACATTTCTCAAGGAGACCACAACAACGCCTGCAGCCAAATTTTGTTTTAAAAAAAAAGGAATTCCGAGGCAGCAAAGCTAAATCATGATGTATACCATGACTTGCATCCAGCCCCAAAAGCATTACAGGTGTGCATAAATCTGTTATATTCATAAAAAGATTGAAGAATGGGTTCCAGATTTTCACATGAGAAGTATGGTGTGGAAGTCATTGACCTGAGCACACAAAGTTGTTGAATTAAAAAAGAAGATACACTTCCTTATGCTCCTAGTGACTGGAACTTTATATGTGTTGAACTATGTCATCTACACAGAAAATATAAGTATGAAGAACAAACTAGTCACGATGAAGAGAGAGATGCTTTAATCACAGCAGGTGGTGATGGAGTAGAGGTTGCATTATCCGTCCAATTTTTTTCACCCCAATGCCATAGCATGCTCTCCCAGAAGCAGAAGTCTTCAAAGCATGTCTTTAAACGCTCATCTTTTATCTTGATTTTCCAATGGCCATTAGTGTAATTTCCTTTTTCAGCTTGCCTCCTATCCCACTCTAATTGCGCCTTCTGCTTGGACCTTAGCAAGCAGAACTTTTGCAAATTTTCTGGCATGGCATCGTGCACCTTCCACCACCTTCTGTGAGCAACATCACTAGCAAACTCCTGCAAAATGTCCACATTCCAGTTGCAGTCATAGTCCCGGAAACATAGCCATGGTTTATTACCCAGATAGTGGAGGACATAAAGGACAGGAGGATCAGCCCCAAAGAGGCGAGTTTTCATCTGCTTCTTCTCCACCTCATCCCCTTCCCAAAAGTGCTTCAAGAAGTTCATGTGTTTCGGAATCCGGTGCCACCACGTAAATATTTCATTCAGATACCCCTGATCCCCACCATTGTAGGACTCAATCTCATTGATGTGATCCATTAGAAGCTGGAATGTACAATTTGATGGTTCAACAACCATCACACCAGAATTGAACAGTGTAGCATTGTTCCCTGTAGCAGATATTTCAGGCATCTCAAACAGAAAATCGATATTCCTAAGTATAAGCAGATCAGCATCGATGAAAATGATCTTGTCATACTCTGTCAATTGCCAGAGACGGAATTTGCTATAATTCCATTCATTGTATGCATCTGGTTCAGCCTTCGGGTTCCTAATTCTTTGAATTGTATGAATCTTCCACCCAGCAGCTGCCAAGCCACTTCTATGATACTCACTAATTGATTCATCGACAAGTATCACAAGATCCCGTGTTGAACCTGCCATGCGGATACTCTGAGCTGCAGTAATGGCCCCACAAACATATACATGCGCAGAATGCAGGATTGTCGCATATGCTTCTCTGTGCGCTCTTGCTGAGTAGAAATGTTCTGTTCAATAAAATTAAATTAGTTTCTTCCCCTCCTACCATGTTGCACTCGTTCAACCTGATTTTTCTATTCCTCTGGCATATATCAAGAAGCGATGGACTAAATACATACCACCAAAATGGAGATTTTTCAAATTACCCAGATGAAATTAAATAAAACAATGAACAAATGACAACAACAATACAAAAATAAAACCAACTCCACTCATGAATGTGAAAGAGGTTGTTCAGATGGTTAGCAAGAATTTTATAAGCCTCTTGCCAATGTGCACCATACAAATGGGCACAGGACAGATTTATACTTAACCAAATAATCAACTAATATTAATGAAGACATAAATTAATAGTCTTAGCCCACTAACTTAGATTCTTGATGTGTAAAAAGATCAAGAGGTAGAAATATTCAAACCAGCTAACTACCATTCCACCAAACACTTTATAGAAACAAAACAACAAAAGAATGTAATTAAAAACTGACCTTTAGCATCGAGAGGAACTGCGAGTTCACATGACCCAACTGGGAGCTGTACCTTTTGTCTCAACCTATTCAGGCTGGGTTTGTACAGCCATGCAGTCCCCTCATGTACAACAAGTTCCTTGCAAGTAAAGAGATTTGGCATGGGAAAGCAGTCAGTCACCAAAAGCACCTGCACAGAGTGAAGTCCTTTAGAAGAGGCAGCAAGCCTTGCTGCTGCAAGTTGCAAGTGCAATCGAGCCACATCCCTTGACCATTTCCCCATTTTGTTGCAGGGAACCTTGACAGCAATAAGATCAATCCGTGGCTTTCCAGGAACTTGAATCCAAGGCAGAGAAGGACAAGTGGGAACCTCAAATTCTTCTTCTTCATCGATCCATTCAGGGTATAGGGATTCCCAGGTTATGTTATTTGACACATAGTTCAGACGCAGAACAACATGCTCAGCATCTGGTATCAGATGCTTCCAGTGATCAATCTCGCTATCATTAAAGTTCAACAAGCCAATTCCCTGATACTCATTCTTGTCAGTCAAACTCTCAACAATATTTGACATTTGGTCCCAGTCGATATCTAAAGTTGATATATAACGCGGATTGCCAGCAACAGTCTCTCTTATCCATCTGTCTACAAAACTAGCCCTGCATGCAGTAAACTTCCCCTTCAAGATATTGCAACAATGAGGACAGGGAAAAATGTTCTTTGCTTCTTAATTAGGTGACTCAATTTTAGAATAGAAGTATTAGGATTGTATTTGTGGTTAGTCTATTTCCTAACACTAAAGCAATAAACTACCAAAGAGAAATAGACCCAGAACAAAAGCAGGTGAACAGCCAACAAAACATACCTAGACCCAGAATTGGATGGACGATCTGCAATATAAACTGCTGGAGAGCGGAAAAGCGTAACAAAAGTTCCCAACAAAATAATAACCAACACAGCTTTCAATGTAGATATCTTGCAATTCAAATTTCTATACTGAAAAGGAACATGAAGAGCCTTTTCGACATCTTTAAGGTCCTTAAATCTTTGGGACCTTCTTCTGTTTGTCTCTTCACTGTAACAAGGCATTCACAAGTACAAGTGTAAGTCCTTGTGCACAGAGTAAACCAAAGTGAGCAAAAAGTCAAAAACTAAAGAAAGAGTAATATTCAGAAAGGAAGCACAAGTACACATGTAAGACAATGCACGCAAAGTAGCCCGGAGTACACATTCACAAGTACATGTAAGTCCATTTGATGTCGAAAGCAATTTGCTTCCCCAAGGCCTTTTCCTTTCTTTAATTTTTCTATCATAATAATACATGCATAGCAAGCATTAAGCTAATGCCAATATCACTCCACTGTAAGGCATTGGTCTATCATTAAACGGCATCTATCTGGAATTAGATATATATGGACATGAAATATTAACACTTCTAGAGAGTTCTCCTTGGCCCACCACTTGCATATTCCACTCATGTTTCTTATATAGACATACAAAGAAGATAAAGCTCTGAGCTAGAACAAATGTTCTAAACTAAAGAGTTTGGCAGGGAAACAGACTCGTATTCAACAACGGAAATTAAATTCCTAGCAGTATCTTGTTCTTGCCCATACAACACAAGGAAAGAACCAACAAAAAATGATCTAATAAATATGAATGAATGAATAAAATCTAATAGCTGATCCTTCAGAGAACTATGACATAACTTTCACAAAGAGTAATTATTTTGCTTTTTTCCACTATCTCATGACTTTGCTATTAATCTCATTGGATCGGAGAAACACAACCTAGGATAAGAAAAACAGCCAAATTGGATATACCATTACTTTCAGTGTTTCCTGCATATAAGAGACATTTTCAATAAGCGCATGTGACAGGGAATCATTATGTGGAAGCTCATTACCATACTGCAAACAAGAAAGATAAACGTTTGTAGTCTTCAGTACTTCACAATTACTGTTCCAAACTGATTAAAAAAAATCTTTTTCAAACATGCTGTTCCACTTTTTCTGCTGAACTCCATTTTAGCGGTTCTCCAAATTTTTCTCAAAGTTCTAGCCAAGGTTCATTTTCTGACTTCATTTTCAATTAAGTTTTTCCTACATTTGTCCAGGTTAATACCCAAACTTTGATCATTATAAATTCCATCATTCCATGCAGTTTCAAAATCCGTGCCGAGTCCAAAATCCTTACAGGCAATGTTTGGAAGAGATTTAAGCTAGCTTAAATCCTCATAAGTTACCTTGGAAGAGATTTAAGCAACCAAACAGCCCAATAGTCTCACATAACCACATTTGAACTGTAAAACCCTACTACATGTTCATTCTATAAATTGAATAACGAATCAATTTAAGAAGAGGAATGCACGGAGGCAAGAGAAACAACAACAAATACTTTGATATGTAAACTTAAATGAAATCATAATAGATGCTTAAATGCCCATTGCATGCCAGTGTTTTCTATAATTAGAATTGAACTATTATTTTCCATTTATCTATACTCAACAGTCTATTACCCTTTATTTTTTTGCACAAGTACTCATCAGTCTATAACTAAGATGCTTATGGCAAAAATTGAAAGAATTAAACACGGATATAAGAAGAGGTTTATTAATACTGCATTACTTACAGTGAACTAAAAAAGGAAAACTATAACCACATCGAGAACACAATTATACAGTTTTTGCAATAATCAAATCAAAATTAAGTTAATTAATCAAATCATGATCAACTTTGACCAAGATGTTAAACAATAGAACAAAGAAGAAGCTAAAAACGCAACTAAAATTCAAATCTAATATATAAGTAGATCTCAGTTACACTTCATTTCAAAGTCAAACAGAACAGTATATTAAAACATTGCTACTTAGACATTCATGAAGCTTAATCCACATGCTAATTTGGTTAAAATGATAACTATTAAGCTCGAATCAGCTACTTCGAAGAACACGATAGCTAGCTTTTTAATAATCCGATCAAACCACACAAAAAGAAAGAAAAATATACAGAGAGAGAAACTGACGCTGAAGCAGACAATCGGTGCCTGGCCTCGATGGGACTGGGGGAGGGGCCTCTCATCTTCTTGACTCAGTTGCATCCAAGGAAGGCAGCATCTGAGTTTTCTTTTTTTTTTCAGAAAACGAAAACAGAATCGCAAAAGTCAAAAATGAGACAATGAAAGCAGTTTTCGAGAACTAGAAAACACAAAAATCAAAATTGAGGAAGGAAGGAGAGTGTGAGCTGGATTAATCATTTGTTTTTCTAATTGATATAAGGCTGGAATCGGGTGTGTGAGTAGAAGGCGGTTTAGTTAATTTGTGTTAGAATAGTGAATACATTTTCTTTATTTTTTTTTTTAGGTTGATGGTTGTTGGCTTGGTCCCCAGTCAAGTTAAGATTCTAGTCAAATGCAACAGAGGTACAGTTATTTCTAATTGCGTTTGATTTTGTTTTGTTTATTTCAGTAAATCATTACCAGTCGGCATGTGGTTTTGTGCCCAATTTCCTTTTCTTTTTCTTCTAAGCCAATAAATATACATGTGCGGAGGAAATTTTAATTGTCCTGGTAATTTCATATTAAATAATATATTAAAAATTCACATATAAATTATGTGATTTTTATAATAAAATATTTAATAAAAAAAATACTTGGTTTCAATTTAGTAGGAGGAAACTTTTTTTGACAAGAAGTGATAGAGTTATGTATTAAAGAATTATGTGTAAATCATTGAAATATTTGATTTATTTATTAAATATTTCAGTAAGAATGTAATGTGATTTGCACGTGATTTTTTAATACATAACTTAGTGTAAAGTTATTGCGTCAATGTGTAAGTGGAGGTTATTTCATACTAATATATAGATGAGTATTATTTTTTAATAAATAAGTTAAATATTTTATCATGTGATTTATATATAAATTTTTAAAATATTATTTTATGTAAAAATAACATATTATTAAATAAAAAGAGGACAGCGTGGAACCAAATATTATTCTTAAATTTATTCCTAACAAGATTACTCTTTCCCAAAAATTTGTCAAGCTTAAAAAACACACAAAAAAAAATGAGAGAAAAAGAGAGAGAGCACTTAATTTGATGGATATGTTATGAGATGCTTTAAAGAAGAAAAAAAGGTTGGCAGAGAATTGGTTTTTTATTTAATTTTGAACTTGACAAATGTTTAATGAATTTCTTTAATTAATACTTTATATCATATGGGCTATGATTCTGCTGTGTTGTTAACTTATTTTTTTAAGAAATATTTGATAATCTTACTGAAGTTGTTAATTTTCTTTTTTTAAATTGTTAGGTTGTTGGATGGTTTTACTATTCATATGAAAGCGTCGTACATGGTAATTATGCAGGGGTGGTAATAGGCCTAGTTGATCCATTTGTCGGCACAATTTGAAATAAATTAGATCGTGTTGATTCACACTGTCACGTGGTGTATTGTACTTGACATGATCTAAATAAATAAAATTATGTTGGAACTAGTTTTTGAGGTTTAGCATGACACAATATGAAATTCAGTAGGATACGACACATGATTTATAATATTTAATAAAATTTAAAATTACATATAATTTGATACTATTAAAATTATAAGTTAATAAGAATTAGATATTGATAAATTTAATATTTTAAAATGGTGAAATAAAAATAAATATTATTACTTTATTCTTCGCATAATGATATGTAATTTATTAACTGTTCTAATGTCTAACATAACATCAGAACAAACATTTAGTGCAAGTTCTAAAACGTTGGATGAATTGCAATCAAGATTATTATTAGAGACATTGCAAATGCTAGTACGCACAAAAGATTGTCTAGATGCAAAAAACCGTATAAGCAACATATTAAAGAAATATCAATATAACGAATCGAGTGACGATTGAAAAGATCAATAATGAATAAAAATTTGTAACTCCTAACCTGCAAAAATATAAATTGTGAAAGGCTAAAAAATAATAATAATATGTCTTTCTAATTTTTTGAATTTCTAAATTATTTTTTATATTTCATTAATTTGTAATAAGTCATTTATATTCTTTGTTTATTTTAATTTATTTGTTTATTTTAAGTTATTCATTTTGAAGATTTTTTGAACTTGTAATTTTTAAGTTATTTTATTTATGTTATCGTTTTTGTTCAATTTTTAAGTTAATTGTAATATTTAACTTCATCAATAAAATAATTATTTTTCTATACAATTATAAGCATTAAATTAAACATTTATAAGTTTTTTTTAGCATTTTCAACAAAAACAATAACAAAAAAGTCAATACATACCTATAAGTCTCATGAACTAGCACGATACGATATAATCCAATAACTATGCGAGCCTTTGACCATATCGAGCTTACATTATTAAAATTTTGACACAACATTATTGATTAATACTAATGCAAATAAATGATGATTTGTTTTATGTTTTGATATCGAGATCAATACTCCTCTTGCTTTAAAAAATTCTTAAACTATTCAATAAAAACTTAAGAGTATGCTTAATATCATTGCAGTTTTTTGTTTTAAAAAAATTTAAAACGGCAAAAAAAACTGCGTTTGATTACATTTTACTGTTTTCAAAATAATGAAAACAAAAATGAAATCACAACAAAAAAAAAAACTGTAAACTTAAAAATTTGTTTACATGATTTTTGAAAACAAAGTGAAAGCAGAAATACGAAAATTTTGCATTTTTGTTCCTTTTTCCCTGGTTCGAGCCTTTCCTTTTGCTTTTTTATATCAAATGTACTAAACAACATTTTTTGAACACGTGGGACATGATCACGTTCTTGTTATGATACTTTTGGTAAGAGTCGGTGGTAGTAGTCTGGCAGTAGCTGCCCTAATTCTTTTTCATATACTTCTCTTTTTCTGCTTATTTATATTTTCTTTTAACAAAAGACGTGAAAGAAAAATAATCATTATATCATATTCAACTATTTTTTTTTTATGTAAAAACCAATTTCAGTAGCAGGTATGAGACACATGCTTGTTTTTTATTTTATAAATGATGCGTATGTTTGTCTTAAATTATAAATTTATTAATGTTACTTTGAGGTGAAATTATTGTTTTTCTTATATTTTCAATTGCTTCGTTTTATTTTATCAATATAATTTTTATTACGTAGAGATACACACGTAATAAAGTTATTATTTTTAAAATAAAAAATAAAGATTAAAAACAATTTTCTCTTGTCAAAAATGTTTTTTCATTTACAATTTTGAAAAACTCGTATTATTTTTCATCTCAAATATATTTTTTGTTTTCAAAAAGTCTAAAACAAAAAATAAGAAACAACAAACTAAAAATTGATAACGATACCATTTTTTTTCTCTCATCTCTTTATCAATTTCCTCCTACCTGAGCAGCAACGTGTAAGTGATAAATTTTTTTCTTTAAAAATTTAATCAAGAAACGCACACACAGATAGAGTTAAAATTGAGCTGAGCTTTTATCGAGCTATTCGAGTTCGAGTTCGGTCAAAACTCAATTCGATCGAGCTCGAGCTTGAAACTTGGATTGAAATAGTTTATCGAATTGAGTTCGAATACTTTAATGTTCGGCTCGAAAAACTATTGAACAATTCGATAAAATATTATCGAGCTTGAGCTAAAACCAATATTTATTTAATATTTTTATTTATTAAAATTATAATTAGAGCTTAAGTTGGAGCTTGAATAAACAATCCAAGACTTAAGATCAAGTTTGAATAAACTCGATTGTTATAGAGCTCAAATCGAACTGAGCTCAAGCCTTCATAAAATTTATCGAACTCGAGTTCGAACCTGTTCATTTAAACTCAAACCTACGGGCTCGAATCTACCTCTACACACAAAGAAAAAGAAATAAGATAACTACATGTATTAGACTGACTCAAAACACTAACTCTAAAAGAGTAGCCAACTTATACTGATATGCAACTTTTCTTGATTACATCCTACAAAATTTGGTTACATTTGATATATATCTTTCTTGTTTTGTATTTTTTTTCCAGATTTTTGGTGTTTACACCTTTGTAATTTTTTATCTTAATTTTATTAACTTTAATTTAATCATGATTTTGTTTAATTTTGTTCTTGTAAATTCATTAAAAAAATTTGTTCTTGTAAATGAAAAAAAAAATGACATTTTAGAGCATACGGGTAATTTTGTTGTTTTACTTATTATCATATCTCAATGCCAATTCGAAACTCGTCAATCAAACATGATCGCAGAGAAATCCTCCTCTTTCAAAAATTTTCATCCCCGCGCTGTAGGTTCTCTTTGTTCTTCTTGCTTGGTGGCAACGACGGTGGTTCCTCTCGTGTGGATTTCAGGTGTGTGTATTTTTTGCGATTGAAAGAAATTTCTTGAAAACATTTTGTGGTGTGGAATTCTTTGTTGTTTGTAGAATTTTTGTAGAATTTTTCGATGATTTTGGTTGTAGGGTATTTTCTAAATTCAAAAGAAAGTCCCCAAACAATGTGATTGAGAATGATGAGGTTTTAAGTCCATGGATTTCAAATTGCTAATTCCCTACCCAAACTCACTCTTGCACTATCACGCTTGACCATCATCATCATCATCATCATCGGAGAATCAGCAATGCTATATGTATCTTTTCCGTTTTTCTCTCCATAATGCTATATTTTCTTTCATTTTTTGATCAATATTTTGTCTCCCTCTCATCTTTCCTTGTTTGCTGCCTCACAAGAGCTGATCCGAATTTCTACTAGGTGAGCTTCCCGTTTCTTTCTTTTTTTTTTCTGTTTTTTTCTTTGGTGTTCTTCAATTCAATTAGGCGTTTTGGTTTTTTCCTTAATTGTGATCGCTACAAGACTAACGTGTTGGGACGTTGAACACGATGGGGCTGGCGAAAAGAAGGTGAGAAAGATTTTTGTTGAGCACCATTAAAGAGATACAAGGTACCGATTTAGTGTTACTTTATTTTTTTTTTACCCAGCCGATTTTATTTTCCATCCATTAAGAGATTCCTGATATGATCTTTTCATAAGCTTTGAATTGAATGTGATTTTCATCGTCTTTAATTTATGTTTCATTGAAAGTTCAGTTATTATTTTCATTGGTCAGATTGTTTATGCATGTTCCTCTTTCTTCTATATGAAGGTGTTAGTCCCCAATAGTGCTTTTGGTGTTCCACAAAAAGCTTAGGTGAGGTGTTAGAATCAGTGTTTCTTCGTTGTATCTATATGTTAACAGGCTTTAATCATCCATATGGTATTTTTTAATCTACTAGCATATCATTGTTGGTTTCATTTGTCTTTGGATCTTTTACTCGATATGTCTGATCTTTTACTCAATATTGAATCATTGTTGGTACTCAATTTTGTTGAGGTTTAATCAGTGGGAAACATTTGGAAAGAAAAATAATGTGAGTTGAATTCATTTTGACCTCGAAGTGGAAATAGGATACCTCTAACAGAATATTCGGTGGTAGTTTTAGTAAATTTCAAGCTCTAATTTCCGATTCTTGATGCTACAAAAGTTCTGAACTTTATACATTTGCAGATGAACAGTAGATAGAGCAAAACTGTTGCAATATGAAATACAAGGATCTTGCATGATTCATTGAACAAAAATGGGGTGCCCATGGGTGAAGATTTCCATAGACTTAACTAGATTCCTGCTATCTTTTTTTTTATTTATTTTAAATAAAATACTTTAGTTTGAATTATTTTTTAAATCAGCTTAAGGTAACAAATGTGAGTGAAATGGAAGACGGTTACAAATGGAAAGACATGGGTGGGTGAGGTAGGTTCTTTTTTTACCCCTTCACCCCCCCCCCCCCCCCCCCAAAAAAAATTTCTTTACTTCATTCAGTTAGTTGAAGAGGTAAAGAGCAAAGAGATAGGGGTGCCCATGGGTGAAGATTTCCATAGACTTAACTAGATTCCTGCTATATTTTTTATTTATTTTAAATAAAATATTTTAGTTTGAATTATTTTTTAAATCAGCTTAAGGTAACAAATGTGAGTGAAATGGAAGATTTTACAAATAGAAAGACATGGGTGGGTGAGGTAGGTTCTGTTTTTACTTTTTTTGACCCCTTTCCCCCAAAAAAAATTTCTTTACTTAGTTCAATTAGTTGAAGAGGTGAGTGATGTTAAGAGGTAAAGAGCGAAAGAGATAGGGGTGGGGTGACAGGTCTTATTTTTATTCCCCCACCCCCATTTTTTTCAGGAGTAGTTGAATGGGGAGTAAGATGAATGAGAGTGAAAAGAAAAGAAAGAGGGAAACAAGAAGAGTTTTTTTTTTTTGTCTGGGGGGGCGTAGTGGTGATCAAGGAGCTGTGTTGTGTGCAAGTGAGTGTGGAGAAAGTGTTGAGGATTTGTTTTCATTTTCTTCTTTTCTTTGTTGTACATTGTTCAATTTTTAACTTCGTTCACAAGCCTCATGCCTTTTAAGTGTTTAATGGAGTACTTCTTTTTCAAATGTGTATCAAATGATATCTTTTTGGGATAGTTAAATAAATGACACATCATTATTACTGTTACTATTTCTGATTTGACTTGCTAAGGCAACAATTCTACACAGCGACTAATTTTAAAGTAATCCATATAAACAAGCTATATAACAGAAGCTGGGAAAAACAGCTGTAGGGGATGGTGATTTTATAAACACCCACGCTTAGGTAGCGGGTATGGAATGCATAAGAATTGCGGTATGTAGATGAAGTATTACCCTACTTTATTTCTTTGATAAATTATCAGTATTAATACAGCTAAATTTTTTCCCTGTAGGTGCAGGAAGTGGATCTAAGACAACTGATGATGTGTCATCACTCATCAGATGGAAATTCCACTATACTCTATCTTTTTATTTCTTGCTCATTAATCAGAGCTCCATTTATATGGTTTTTCAGAAAACTGCAGGTAAGAAAATTGAATTTTTTACTGCCTGTTTATTGTGTTTTTTTTTCCTTTTCTCCTGTCCTAGGATTTCTTTTATTTCGCTTTTGTATAATATTTTTAATGGACTTGGGTTCTAATTAGATTTATTTTCATTCTTGCATAGATATAGATTCCATTCCACAAATATACAATTTGAATGTTCCTCTTTTTTTATTTTTCATTCTGTTTTGGCTTCTTTTCAAGCACTAACTTTTGAACTATTATTTTTATGTGCTCATGCAGAGAAAGTAAAGTGGTGGAAGAAAAAGAATTTACGTTTTGTTTCATGGAGAATTGAGATGGATGACTGTTAGATTTGTGAATGCGAGTGAAATTCACAAAAATACTTCTTTCCAAATATCTGTTCTTGCTGATAGGATTGAAAAGATGGATGAATGCTAGATTTGTTGAGCAACATTGAAGAGAGACAAGGTCTTGATTTAGTGTTACTTTATTTTTTTATCCCATCAATTTTATTTCCATCGATTAAGAGATTCCTGATATGACCTTTTCAAAAGCTTTGAATTGAATGTGATTTTCATGGTCTTTAATTTATATTTCATTAAAAGTTCAAATTTTATTTTTCAAGGGTCAGTTTATGCATTTTCTTTTTTCTCTTTTCTATATGCAGGTGTTAGTCCCCAATAGTTCTTTGGACCGGAATCGTATCTGGACTGTCATGTGACCTGAAATGCATGCACTAATTGGGATCAAGAGGTAAGTTAATTTGTTCTTCTTGGGTAAGTATATATGTGGTAGCCTTAATTACACTGCTTTGCATACATTTTGAGAAGGTAAGGACCTTAATAACATGGAATTTTTCTACAATTAATTTTGCATTTTTGAGGGCATGGATTTTAGCCGGAATGTGTCAGTTTCCAGTGAATACCAACATGAGCAGGTCCTTTCACCTCCTTGTGCCAATCTTGGTGCCTTAATCCGTTACTGTATTATTTTACACTCTTTCGCTTTCTTGAAAATGAGACCCCCAGGTAATCTTCATTATATCAATCATTTTCTCTTTAATTACATCAACTTGAGTTGTGTGTTTTATTACAACTTTGGCATTGAAATGTAAAAGCTCTGACTTTGGGCTTCTGGTTGATAATTTGATCCAATTCTGTAGTCTTTTTGTGCATGTGTGTCTGGAAGTTTGAAACTGTGTTCATTGCATTTTGTGACTGCAAATTTGGATAATAAGTTTGAATGGTTATTTTTTTGTAGGAATGCAAGGCCATATGCTTTGATTTAGTATATCCTAAGCCATAAGCATTTGAAATGTTCATTTCTTGTTTATGTTGTTTTATTCAATATTTTTCTGCTCTAGCATGTGTTTTTTTTTAAATAGTGGTTATTTTTGTTCGATTTTTTTTTGAAACATGACCTGTTGGAGTTATCCCTTGATTGATTTTTTTTATCATTGGTGTTTAAACAGTGAATGCTTTTTTAAGAAGCAGAAATGGAAAAAAAAAAAAATTATGCATTGATGAAACTCACACTATATCAATTCTAGTCAAATGTAAATACACACGATGAGATAATAAGTAAATTCAATTCCATGATATTATGATTCGATTTGAAGAATTTAGATTAACATAACTAAGGGCATCGAGAAATGATCATGGAGCTAACATAAGAATGTTTTTCTCCAATGCCAAATATTAGTTATGCTAGCTTGTTATTGGTCTTTAGGACTTTTAAAAGTAAATGAAGAATGCTGATAACATGTTTTTAGTTAGCGAGGTTTCGTGACTAATGGAAGTATTATCTTTTGTGGCCCCAGAAGTTCTCTTTTAAAGGAATGAAAGATTCAATCATAAAATGGATTCAGTGTTTGGTTATTGGTGACCGATTTTTTTGGTACTGTTAACTGATTATCATGAAGCTGTAAAGATATTTTTTAGATGTTGTGGTTTTATTGTGCAACATTTGTAAAAAAAAATTCTTATGATTTTCTTGTCCTGTCCTCATGTTTTTCCAACCTTTTTGTTGCTTCTTGTTATCATATATTTTAAGTCCTCAAGCTGTTCCCTGCAATGGGTTTCCATGAGAAACTTGCACTCCATAAGGTTTCTTCGTTTATAAATGCTATATATGGTTAATATCTTTCCATATATTTGTGTATCGGTATTCCATTTTCATTGTTGTTGCTGATTTCACTAATAGAGATGGTGTTATTTGGAACCTACTTTATATTAGATAGGGGCATGCTATAGGAAAAGACATTTGAGGTTCTAAGACTCTTTATCCATTTCAGATATGATATTCTAAGTGATGAAAGAGATCAGATTTCTTGTTAGGGTTTTGAGGAGATCAGATTTCTTGTTTTTTTCTTGGTCTTTATTCCTTGACAATATTCTAATTTAGTTGTGGGTATAGAGAATGTTGTTTGGTCAAAGTTTAATACAAGATTTTGTGTTGCAGTTTTAAATTAAGAAATGTATTTGATATTCATTTTAAAGAAACCTTATAGTTTGTGTTGCAGTTTTAAATTAAGAAATGTATTTGATATTCATTTTAAAGAAACCTTATAGTTTAAGGATACCCATTCAAAACATAGGCTCACCCTTGAACACTTATTCGAGAGGGAATAATTTAGAATCAAAGTGTGGATATAACCAACAGGCATATTTCTCTAAAATGTAATCAAGTCTTACTTCATCTGTTTCTCCATTTTTTTATAAACAAACTATTTTTTAGAATCTATATGCTTCCTATTATCGTGGATATTTTCAATGTCGTTCTTTTTTTTGTGTGGGGGGGAGGGGGGCATTAATACGGTTTTCATTAATGCTTTTCTATTCTTAATCAGGGGTGTGTTGATTTGCTCTCATGGACTTTAGTGTGATATTCTATGTTTGTTCATTATTCTGGAATTACCAATGATTTTCTCTTATGGAGTCTATTGGCATTTTCTACTAGTTCTGTCAGTGGCAGTAGCCTTTGCTTTCTGAATCTTTTTAAGTTAATAATGTAAGTTTTATTTTCAAAAGTAAAAACTGTAGACATTTATACTAAAACAAAAACTCACCTTATTCAAGTTTAAGTTTTCCCATTTGTTAGGATTTCTTAGATTATTTATTTATTTTATATAGTTGCATTTTGTTGGCAACTAGACAAATTTTTACCACTGAGGTTTTTATTTTGTTGGAGGGCAGTAAAAAGTAACCCTTTTTGTTGACTTTTCCCCCATTTGAATATATTTCCTGATTAAGTGGGCTTATCATTAATTTCAGATTATTAATCTCTAGATCCCCCTTCTCCCTTCTCCCTTCCCTCTTCCCCCTCTCTCCTCACTCTCTCATATCTTCCTCTGTCCCCACGCGATATGCAACTAGGTGAGCTGCGTGGGCCCCTCCAACTTTCTCTTTTCCGTTTCTCTCTCCCTAATGGTATATTCTTTCATTTTTTGTTCTCTATTTTTGTCTCTCTGTTTGCTGCCTCACAGCTGACCCGAATTTCTGCTAGGTGGGCTTCTCGTTTCTTTTTTGTTCTGTTTCTTCCTTTGGTCTTCTTCAATTCAATTAGGTGTTTTGGTTTTTCCTTAATTGTGAACGCTAGAAGACTAATGTGTTGGGACACTGAACTCGATGGGGCTGGCGAAAAGAGGGTGAGAGAGACTTTTGTTGATCTTTTCATAAGCTTTGAATTGAATGTGATTTTCATTGTCTTTAATTTATGTTTCCTTGAAAGTTCATTTTTTTTATTTTCAGTCTAATTGTTTATGCGTGTTCTTTCTCCTCCTTTTTATATGAAGGTGTTAGTCCCCAGTGGTGCTTTTGGTGTCCGACAAAAAGCTTAGGTGGGGTGCATTAGTGTTTCTTTGTTGTACCTATATGTTAACGTGCTTTAATCATCCATATGGTATTTAATCTATTAGCATATCAGTGGTGGTTTCGTTTGTCTTTGGATCTTTTACTCAATATTATCTAATCTTTTACTCAATATTGAATCATTGTTGGTACTCAATTTTGTTGAGGTTGCTTCAGGGAGAAACATTTGGAAAGAAAAATAATGTGGTTTGATGGTTGACTCTATCTTGACCTCGAAGTGGAAACAGGATACATTTAACACAATATTTGGTTGTAGTTTTAGTTAATTTCAAGCTCTAATTCCGATGCTTGATGCTACATGAGTTCTGATATTTGCAGATGAACAGTAGATAGAGCAAAACTGTCAAAGTATGCAATATGAAAGGATCTTGCATGATTCATTGAACAAAAATGGGGTGCCCATGGGTGAAGATTTCCATAGACTTGACTAGATTCGTGCGATCTTTTTTATTTTAAAAAAATTATTTTAGTTTGAACTATTTTTGAAATCAGCTTAAGGTAACAAATGTGAGTGTGAAATGGAAGATAGTGGGTTGTATTTTCAAACTCGTATTGAAAGTGGTTACTTCTAGATTGAAGGGTGTGATGCGAAAAGTGATGAGCCCTATGAAAAATACTTTTATAGAGGGAAGACAAATTTTGGATGCCGTATTGATTGCCAATGAAGTGGTGGATGCACAACTTAAGATTGGAGGGGTGATATAGAACAAATAAGGAGAAATGATAGAGATAGAAACCAGGCTACCCTAGTGTTTGGAAGAGAAAACCAAGCTATTCTGGGATAGGAAAAGAAGCCAGTCTGCCCTGGAGGTTGAGAGGAATTGATACCCAATATCAATATGATTTTATTTATTCAAATCTAATTCAAAAAGTAACTTAAGGATCTTTTAAATAGAGATCTCTTGAACTGTAAATAAAAAACCCTAATCCTAATACATATTTGCCCCATATTATAAAATTACAAATTTTCCCCCATAGTACAAAATTACAAACTTGCCCCCATACCCTTCTATACCCCATCATATACCAAACTGATGTCGAACAGAATAGGAATAAAAAGAATGGAGAGATAGAAAATCAAGTTACCCTAGGGATTGGAACAGAAAACCAAGCTACCTTGGGATAGGAAAAGAAGCCAGGCTACTTTGGAGGTTGAGAGGAATTGATACCCACTATCAATATGATTTTATTTATTCAAAACTAATTTGAAAAGTAACTTAAGGATCTCTTATATAGAGATCTTTTGGACTGTAAATAAAGAAACTCTAATCTTAATACAAATTTTCCCTATATTATAAAATTACAAATTTTCCCCCATAGTACAAAATTACAAACTTGCCCCCATAACCTTTTGTACCCCATCAAGGGGGAGGGGTTATTTGCAACTTTATATGAAAAATGCTTATAATAATGTGTGTTGGACCTGTGTTATCTATTTCTTGAAACGTATGGGGTTTGGGGATAGATGGTGTAAGTGGATTCTAAGTGTATGTTTCTACTTCCTTCTCCATTTTAGTTAATGGGTGTCCCTTGAGGTTTTTTCGAGCTTCTAGAGGCCGTAAGCTAGGGGATCAATTATCTCCGTTCATGTTCACTTTGGTAATGGAGGCTTTGAGCAGGGATTGTTCAGCGATTTCAGAGTAGAAAGGAATGATGGCAGCGTAAATGTTTCTCACCTTCTCTTTGTCCATGATATAATTGTTTTTTGTGGGGTGGACGCCACTCAAATATTGCATCTTCAGGGTATTCTTCTATGTTTTGAGGCAGTGTCAGGTCTCAAGGTTAATCATGCTAAAAGAGTTTTATTTCCTATTGGTGGAAGTGGTAATGAAAGTCTCCTTGCTAGCTTGTTGGGGTGTAAGATGGGAACTCTTCCTATTACTAATCTTGGTCTTCCCTTTGGGGCTAGGTTTAAAGATAAAAATATTTGGAATCCGATTGTAGAAAAGTTCGAGAAACATTTGGCTAAGTGGAAGAATCACTACCTTTCGAAAGGGGGTAGACTCACTCTCATACAGAGTACTTTTTCAAACCTTCCTATCTACCATATGTCTGTTTCCCAGTTCAGTGGCTTAAAGGTTGGAGAGTATCCAACGGAGATTCCTTTGGGGTAATTCGGTGGCCAAAAGGTTGGAGAGTATCTACAATATGTCTCTCATCCAAAGGATTTTAAAGTCTATCTCTTTACTTAATAAGGTCCTTCTCGGTAAATGGATTTGGAGATTTATTGTTGAGAGAGATCATTTGTGGAGGAAAGTTGTGGAAGCTAAGGTTGGGTTGGATCTTGATGGTTGGATGTCCAAGGAACCTCGAGGGGGCTATGGAGTGGGTGCATGGAAGTGGATTAGGAATGGGTGGGAGGATCTTCGACAGTTTACCGAGATTTCAGTGGGTAATGGAGTGAGGACTCGGATGTGGTTTGATACTTGGTGTGGGAATACCGCCTGAAGGGTAAATTCCCGAGCATTTTTAATTTGGTGAGAGATAAAGAAGCGAGGGTTAGCTCTTGTTATTCCTTGTAAAACGAAGAAGTCTCTTGGGTGTTGTGCCTTTTATCCGTAATGTTCATGATTGGGAAGTTGTAGAAATTGCAGTGTTTTTAGATTACTTGTATTCTTCTATAATTGAGATGGGTAGGGAGGATGTGATGAGATGGGGACCTAACCCAGAAAAAGGTTTTAAGATGAAAGATTTTTATAAAATTCTCGTTAATAGAGCTCGTGCCAATGAGCTAACAAACTTCCATTGGAAAGCTATTTAGTGCCTTAGAGCTCCTAAGAAAGTTAACTTTTTTGTGTGGGAAGCCTCGTGGGATAGAATCCTTACTATTGACAATCTACAAAAGAGGGGGAAGATTTTGGTCAATAGATGTTTTATTTGTAAGGAGAAGGCCAAGTCCGTTTATCATGTCTTGGTGAATTGCTCTTTAGTTAGAAGCATGTGGGAAATGGCTTATAGAATTGTGGGGGTTTCTTGGGTGATTGCGGGATCTGTGAAGATGAGATTGGGGTTTGGAGTTGTTTGAAGACTTCAAAGGCGGTCAAAAAGGATTTAGAGATAATTTCACATTCTATTTGGTGGATAGTGTGGAAAGAGAGGAACCGAAGGGCTTTCGATGGTTTAGAAATACCGATTGCAACCATTAGAGATAGTTGGTTCAATACTCTTAACTTTTGGGTTAGAGGAAATTTCTTTGTAAATAATGAAGATCTTGTAGATTTTGTAGCTTTTTTGCATTGTAATTAGCCTTTGGCTTTTTGGTGCACCTTCTTAATGCTTCTTAATAAACTTTTACTTATAAAAAAAAAGGAAATGGAAGATGGTTACAAATGGAAAGACATGGGTGGGCGAGGTAGGTTTTGTTTTTACTTTTTTTTTTACCCTTTTCACCCTCAAATTTCTTTACTTCGTTCAATTAGTTGAAAATGTGAGTGATGGTGAGAGGTAAAGAGAGAAAGAGATAGGGGTGAGGTGACATGTCTTATTTTTAGTTGAATGGTGAGTAAGATGAATGAGAGTGAAGTAGGTTCTGTTTTTGCTTTTTTTTACCCTTTTCACCCTCAAATTTCTTTACTTAGTTCAATTAGTTGAAAATGTGAGTGATGGTGAGAGGTAAAGAGAGAAAGAGATAGGGGTTGGGGTGACATGTCTTATTTTTAGTTGAATGGTGAGTAACATGAATGAGAGTGAGAAGAAAAGAAAGAAGGAAACCAGAAGACTTTTTTTTCTTTTTTGGGGGGGGAGAAGTGGTGGTCAAGGCGTTGTGTTGTGTGCAAGTGTGTGAGGAGAAACTGCTGAGAATATATTTTCATTTTCTTCTTTTCTTTGTTGTACTTTGTTCAATTTTTAACTTCATTCACAAGCTTCATGCCTTTTAAGAGTTTAATGGAGTACTTCTCTTTCAAATCAGTATCAAATGATATCTTTTTGGGATAATTATATAAATGACACATTATTATTATTTTTTTTCATTTGACTTGCAAAGACTACAATTCTACAGAGTGACTAATTTTAAAGTAATCCATATAAACTAGCTAAATAATAGAAGTGGGGAAAAATAGCTGTAGGGGATGGGGATTTTTTAAACACCCACGCTTAGGTAGCGGGTATGGAACACATAAGAATCACGGTTTGTGGATGAAGTCTTAGCCTAATTTATTTCTTTGATAAATTATCAGTATTAATACAGCTAAAAAAATTTCCCAGTATGTGCAGGAAGTGGATCTAAACAACTGATGATGGGTCATCACTCATCAGATGGAAATTCCACTATACTCATCTTTTTATTTCTTGCTCATTAATCAGAGCTCCATTTATATGGTTTTTCAGAAAAGTGCAGGTAAGAAAATTGAATTTTTTACTGCCTGTTTATTGTGTTTTTTTCTTTTTCCTATCCTAGGATTTCTTTCATTTCGTTTTTGTATAATATTTTTTTAATGGACCTGGGTTCTAATTAGATTTATTTGCATTCTTGCATGGAGATGGATTCTGCAAATATACAATTTGAATGTTCCTTTTTTTTTTTTTTTTTTTTTCATTCTGTTTTGGCTTCTTTTCAAGCACTAACTTTTGAACTATTATTTTTAATACTAATGCAGAGAAAGTAAAGTGGTGGAAGAAAACGAATTTAAGTTTTGTTTCATGGAGAATTGAGATGGATGACTGTCAGATTTGTGAATGCGAGTGAAACTCACAAAAATAATTTTTCCAAATATCTGCTCTTGCAGATAGGATTGAAAAGATGGATGAATGTTAGATTTGTTGAGCACCATTGAAGAGAGACAAGGTCCTGATTTAGTGTTACTTTATTATTTTTACCCCATCAATTTTATTTTCCATCGATCAAGAGATTCTTGATATGATCTTTTCATAAGCTTTGAATTGAATGTGATTTTCATCGTCTTTAATTTGTGTTTCTTTAAAAGTTCAAATTTTATTTCAAGGGTCTGATTGTTTTTGCATTGTCTTTCTCCTTGTTTCTATATGCAGGTGTTACCCCCCAATAGTGTAGCACTGGTGACCTGAAATGCATGCACTAATTGGGATCAAGAGGTAAAGTTAATTTGTTCTTCTTGGGTAAGTATACATGTGGTAGCCTTAATTACATTGCTTTGCATACATTTTTAGAAGGTAAGGACCTTAATAAATTGAAATTTTTGTACAAGTAATTTTGTATTTTTGAGGGCATGGATTTTAGCCAAAATCTGTCAGTTTCCGATGAATACCAACATTAGTATGCTCCAATCTTGGTGCCTTGACCCACGGCTGTATTATTTTACATTCTTTCGCTTTCTTGAAACTGAGACCCCAGGTAATCTTCATTATATCAACCTTCTTCTGTTTAATTACATCAACTTGAGTTGTGTGTTTTATTACGAATTTAATGGCATTGAAATGTAAAAACTGGGTTTAGGCTTATGGTTCATAATTTGATCCAATTGTGTATTCTTTTTGTGCGTGTGTTTGTCTGGAAGTTTGAAATTGCATTCATTGCATTTTGTGAGTGCAAATTTGGATATTAAGTTCGAATGTTTTTTTTTTTCTTTTAAAGAGAGAGGTGATGGAGATTGGAAGAGATAATCTCCATTTATCCCATCCAAAAGTCAATTTTAACATTTCAAACTTATTACTTTAATCTATTTCCTTCTCTTTTCTTTTCTAATCAAATAAGATCATATAAAAAAATCAAACAAGATGAAAGTACCTTACTCTCTCTATCTTTTCATTCTTTATTTAACATCCAAACAGGAGAAGGGCTTATTTTCTTATCGTATACCTTTTTTCTTTCGCTAGTTAAAATATCCCTCTTTCTTTCTCTTTTGAGAAAGAAGATGAATTACGAAAATTAATTACATATCCCCTTAAATCCGAAAGATGCCAGATCCAAAATTCTAGGAAATGGATAATAAGATACAACAAAATATCTATCAAAAGCCTTAGCTCCAATCTTGGCGAATGCATCCGCATGTCCGTTAGCTTTTGAGTTTAATCATACTACTCCATGAAGGTAGCAAGCACCCTCTCTCTCCACTTTTAAACTCATAAATTCAGTAAATTTAATTGGTTATAATACGATTTAAGATTTTTTTTAATATTTTTGTTTTGTTAACGGTATCATTATTAAAAATTTTGATGAAAAAAATGATTTTGAATCGTGATCAAATAGATCACATCCCAAAACATTTAAAATTAAAATAATTTTTAACTGAGTTAAATCAGATAAAAAAAAATAAGTCTCTATAAGACATCAAAATAGTAAATATTTTGATAATCCAAATCCGTCATGAAAAAACGATCATCGACAAACTCAACGTTAATTATCAAAATTGCTGGGATGAATATGAAATATATGGATCAGTATCAGCGTTCCATAATGAAATCATTTTACTTTGGCTAAAATTAGATACGCAAACAAAAAGCTGCCTACTAAAAAATATGAAACCCCTATGCGGCTATGCTTTCAAATGATAAACCTTAACAGCGTTTGTCTGATCTCAGGAAGCAAATAATCCGCATTGAGTACATTTGTGAGGCCATCAACCCCTCAACACCCCGTTAATGGCAATTTTAAGACTCGTTCTATCTTATCTAAGAAATGAACAAATTGGGTTCTTCACAGTAGTAGTCTAGCTAGTGATGGGGACAGTTGTAATGATGTAAGCAGTTGGAGTTTTATGTACTTTGGGGAGTGTAACCTAAGTCGGTAGCTGCTGCCATATGGGGTGTCAATTACTATGGTGAGCTTTCTCTCATCAAAGATTCTCTCTAAGTTTGCAGTACGTATATCCATCATCCCAATGTATCTCAGCAGCATTAATTATTTATTATCCTTGTCAAATCATTGCTTTTTATCGGGAGTTAAGGATGAGTATGGATCTATCAATTATATTTGATTGAAAAAGTATCGATTTAATTTAATTCATAAATCTATTTAATTTTAGTTCAATTTAATTTAAAAAGTCATTCAATTTTAATTTATTCAATTCAGTTTGAATTATTGTTTTAGTAATTTTTTTAAAATAATAAAAATATATTACGTAAGAAAATATATTTTATTATAATTATTTGTCATTCATTACATCTAAAATCAATATTAAAACAGAGTTTTTTGTTATTAATTTTACTAATATAGAAACCATTTTGTTAGTTATGCTAGCTGGTACAATTGTATTAAGACAGAGTTTTTTGTTATTAGTTTTATTGATATAGAAACCATTTTGTTAGTTTGTTATGCCAGCTGGTACAATTGTATATTAGTTGGAGTCCAGGTGGCTTGTTTATATTGATTTAGGCTTCTTGCATATAAGAGCCAGCTTGTACAATTTTGTTCATTCAACGAGATTTGTTTCTTTTCTTCTCTTTTGTAATATGGTATCAGAGCACCATTTTGGCTCAGCTGTGAATTGCAGAAATTGCGATTTCGTTTATTCTCATTGATCTTCGTTCTTCATTTTTCTTTGTTTGTTCTTGTTGATCTTCAATGGCTCGTGGAGGAGGAGCTCGGGGAGGCAACAATGACGGTAATCGAAATAACGAAAATTCCTTTTCAGTCTTGGATCTTATTGATCGCGTCCATGAAGATTCAAACAGCCCTTTCTATCTCAGTAATGGTGATCATCCAAGTCTAAACTTGGTTTCGAGTCATTTGACATGTAGCAACTATAACTCTTGGCATCGTTCTATGGTGTTGACCCTCGCCCGTATTTTAATGATGGCAAAACACAACTGTTATTTAACTAACATGTCTAAACTAAGTTGTATTAAGGATCAAACACATTCAACCAAGGAACAAAGTGCAAAAACTCGAACCAAATCAAGTATCAAGTGAAGACTGAAGATCTAGTATAGGTCTTAAGGTTTAGAACCAATGTAAGTCTCACTCATACATTGTATTAGCTTGTTCAATGGCTCAAACACAAAAGGTTTTTCTAAAACCATTAATTTTAAATGTTTTTAACAAAAAACAGAAGAAAAACTGGGTTGGAAGACAACCCAGTCGACTGGGTACATATACCAGTCGACTGGTATATGGGTCAGAAGGTATCCAGTCGACTGGATGAATTAACCCAGTCGACTGGTACATTGACCAGTAATATCCCAGTCGACTGGATGATTCAACCCAGTCGACTGGTAAAATGGACAGAAAGTCCCCAGTCGACTGGATGATATATACCAGTCGACTGGATACCCAGAAGGTCTGAAAACGTATACTTTTCAAGTGAACCCAGTCGACAAGTATCTCGACCCAGTCGACCGGTAGTTCAAAAATATGACCGTTGGACTCCAAATCTGAACGTTTTAAAGTAAATCTTTTTCAAATTAAAGTCCAAAACGGCCATATTAATTGATTGCTATATAAAGCCATTCAGAAAAGCATTCAAAAACAAGAAGCAAATATTCAAAAAGAGTTGATCTCATATAATCAAGTTTTTATACTCTTGAAACACAAAAAGCTTTGAGATAATCTTATTGAGCCATTTCTTCAAGCTTTACTTTGAAAGAGAGACATTTCTGTTGTAATAAGCTTTCATTTGTTGTCTCTCTACCTTTTACTTTACACCATCTTTGTAAAGGGATTACTTCCGAGAGGAAGGGGAAACTTCCGAAAGGAAGGGGATTTTTCGGTTTAAGCAATTCCTGTAAATTGCTTGTGTACGGTTTGTGCAACACCCGGCTAAGTTGTGCGACTAAGTTTTCTTAGTGGATTACTTCAAGGAGTTCCTTGAAGAGAGTGGACGTAGGGTCGGAACGAATCCGATATTGCCGAACCACTATAACTGTGTTTGCATCCTCTTTCCTTAAACTCTTTATTTACAGCTTTTTACTTGTATTAATTATTTGTTGCTTATCAGTTTTTATAAACTTGTATAAATTCCGCAAAAGTTTTTAAAAACCCAATTCACCCCCCCTCTTGGGTTGAAACCTCGAGCTACAATTGGTATCAGAGCCTCGTTCTCTTTATAAGGCTTAAATTCCTAGAGTTGATCCAATGGCAGCAAATAGCTACTCTGAGGGACACTCTTATACTAGACCACCATTGTTCAATGGATCAAATTATAACTACTGGAAAAATAGAATGAAAATCTTCGTCGAAGGACAAGATTACAATCTATGGAGAATTATAGAAGAGGGACCTAAAATTCGCTCAAAAGAAATAGTTATTGGAGAGACTCTTCATACAATGCCTAAACTCAAAACTGAGTTTACTGACGAGGATTATAGAACGATGTCTCTCAATAGCAGAGCAACAAGCATGCTACATTGTGCATTAGATATTTCTGAATACAACAAAATATCTGCATGTGTTTCTGTTAAAGAAATATGGGACAAATTGCAAGTCACATATGAAGGAACAAGTGAAGTAAAAAAGTCTAAAATTTACATGCTAATTTCTGAATATGAATCTTTTAAGATGTCTCTTAACGAAACCATTTCTGAAATGCACTCACGATTTACTACTATTATAAATGGTTTAAAATTGCTTGGCAAGAATATTGAGGAAGTTGAACTAACCAGAAAAATCTTGAGATCTCTGCCACCAGAATGGAAACCAAAGAGGACAGCCATTCAAGAGGCCAAAAATCTTGACAAGCTTGATGTTGAGACGCTGCTTGGGTCATTATTGACATACGAGATGGAAGAAATGACTCCCATCGTCAATGATGATGAGAAGAAGAAAAAACAAATTGCTCTCAAAGCTTCTACGAGCAACAAAGAAAAGGAATTAGAACAAGAAGCAGAGAGCAGTGAAGAGGATGGTGAAATGGCTTTAATCACCAGACGATTCCATAGGTTCTTGAAGAAAAGCAAGAAACCTTACTCAAAGGATCCCACCTCAAAAAGGGAACCACTTATGTGCTATGGCTGCAAGAAGCCAGGACATATAAAAGCTGACTGTCCGGTTTCAAGCAAACCATACAAGGGCTTCAAGAAGAAAGCTATGGTAGCAACTACCTGGAGCGATGACGAAGAAGATGAGTCATCAGACAAAGAAATCGGATACGAAGAAATTGCCAACCTTTGTTTGATGGCAATCGATGATGAAAGTGAGGTAACTTCTTCTCCCTCTTTAAAAAATAATATTGTTACTAGTAGTGAAGAACTTCTAGAAGTCATAAATGAAATGCATGAAGAATTAAAGAAATTTGATTCTAGAAATTCTGTTCTTAAGAAAGAAGTATCATCTCTTTCTAAAGAAATGATAGTTCTTAGAGAAGAAAAAGAAAAATTATCATCTTTACTGTATAATTCGTCTCAAGATTTTCTTAAAGATGAAAATGAGAATTTGAAAAATAAAATTTCTGAATTAAACAGCACTGTGTCTAGACTTATGCTTGGTAAAGAAAAACTTGATGAAGTGCTTTCTTCCCAAAGATTAAGTGGAGGAAAATCTAGTGTAGGATATTCTCCATTGGGAAAACAAAAAACAAAAGAGAGCTTATTCATGAAAGCCTCTTGTGTAGATGGAGCTTCTACTTTAAAAGCTCCTAACCTTGTTGAAAGCACTCCCTTGATAAATCCGAGGAAGTCTAGAAACTTAAATGATCATACTAAATTGAAGCATCCTAAAAATACTCATGCTTATTTGTATGCTCATTCTAGAAATGCTCATACACACCCTAGAAATAATCATCATGCTCTTTCTAGGAACAATGTGTATAATCAAAGAATGCATTCTGCTCATGCTCATCCTAGGAATCACCATCATGGCTATTCTAGAAATAACTTGCATACATATGCTAGCATGTATCCTAGAATGCATCATCGTTCATTTTCTGGAAATGACATGCATTTTCATACCCCTTACCATAGAATCATGTATCCTAGGAACTATCATCCTAAGGATTATAGGAATGCACATTTAAAATTTCCTAGAAATTTCTATGACTATAATGCTAGGATTGTGCATCATCAACATGTTCATAGAGCACCATATATTGTTAAGAAAGTATGGGTCCCAAAAGGAACCGTATTTTCAAGGACTAACCCCAAAGGACCCAAGAAATTTTGGGTACCTAAAAATGCTATCGTATATCCTTGTGTGATGTAGATTTGCCTTCACACCAAGGAGAAAGGTAACTGTTGGTACCTTGATAGCGGTTGCTCGAAGCATATGACCGGTGATAAAAGCGTATTCAAGGAGCTAACTCTAAGAGATGGTGGACTTGTGACCATTGGAGACAATACTAAAATAAAGATCGTCGGGCATGGAAAAGTCGGTAATGATTTCTCAACTTTAGATAATGTATTGCTAGTACAAGGCCTAAAGCCAAATTTACTTAGCATTAGTCAATTATGTGACAAAGGATATAAAGTCACATTTGAGACCTCTCATTGTCTAGTTATAGACATCAAGAGCAACAAGATCAAATTCATTGGCCATAGACATGAAAATGTCTATATAGTTGATTTGAAATCCTTACATTCCAATAATGAAAAATGTTTTCCTGCTTTTAGTGAAAATCAATGGCTATGGCATAGAAGGCTTTGTCATGTAAACATGAACTTGCTAAAAATTGTTTCAAGAAAAGATTTAGTTATTGGTCTTCCTAAAATCAATTTTGAGAAAAACAAAATTTGCAATGCTTGTCAAATGGGAAAACAATCTAGGATATCTTTCAAAGCAAAAAATGTTGTCTCAACTACTATACCTTTGGAACTTTTGCATATGGACTTATTTGGTCCAATTAGTACCATTAGTCTAGGTGGCCATCAATATGCTCTTGTTATTGTTGATGACTATTCAAGATATACATTTGTTATTTTTATTGCTTATAAGGATGAAGCTTTCAAAGGATTTGAAAAGTTTTGCAAAAAGGTACAAAATGAAAAAGGTATTTGTATTTCAAGCATAAGAAGTGATCATGGCAAAGAATTTGAAAATCAAAGCTTTTCAAAATTTTGTGATGAAAATGGAATTAATCACAACTTTTCAGCTCCAAGAACTCCTCAACAAAATGAAGTTGTTGAGAGGAAAAATAGAGTTCTAGAAGAATTTTCAAGAACAATGCTTTGTGAAAATAATTTACCAAAATATTTTTGGGCTGAAGCCGTGAATACTTCTTGCTATATTTTAAATAGAATTTTGATAAGGCCCCTGCTTGATAAAACACCTTATGAACTATGGAAAGGGAGAAAGCCTAATATTTCCTATTTTCGTGCCTTTGGTAGTAAGTGCTTCATCTTAAATAACAATAAAGCTAACTTGGGTAAATTTGATTCCAAGACTGATGAAGGGATATTTTTAGGATATTCTACTACTAGTAAGGCTTATAGAGTTTTCAATAAGAGAACTCTAGTAGTAGAAGAATCTGTGCATGTAACTATTGATGAAACTAACCCAATGAGTAGTGGAGAAGTTTCCTTTAAAGATGATGCAGATTTTATTCCAAGAATGGAAACTCCTACTCCCATTGTTGACCTAAAAGAGAGTTCTACTCAAACAAATGAAGGGATGGCAACTCCAAACTTGGACCAACAATCCTCAAGTCAGCAAGAGGAAAATCTACCCAAGGATTGGAGGTATGTAAATCATCATCCAATTGATCAAGTAATTGGTGATCCTTCACAAGGGGTAAGAACTCGCTCTTCCATAAGAAATATTTGCAATTTTGTAGCTTATTTGTCTCAATAAGAACCTAAGACATTTATAGAAGCTGAAAAAGATAATAATTGGATAATTGCAATGCAGGAAGAGATAAATCAATTTGAAAGAAACAATGTTTGGGAACTAGTTCCAAGACCTAAAGATCATTCAATTATTGGAACTAAATGGGTATATAGAAATAAAATGGATGAAAATGGTATAGTAACTAGAAATAAGGCTAGACTAGTTGCTAAAGGATATAACCAAGAGGAAGGAATAGATTTTGATGAAACCTATGCTCTCGTAGCTAGATTAGAAGCTATTAGAATGTTATTAGCCTTTGCATGCTTTAATAAATTCAAGCTGTTTCAAATGGATGTGAAAAGTGCCTTTTTAAATGGCTTTATAGAAGAAGAAGTTTATGTTGAACAACCTCTTGGATTTGAAAATCCTAGTCTTCCAAATCATGTCTATAAACTTTCTAAAGCTCTATATGGGTTGAAGCAAGCTCCAAGGGCATGGTATGAAAGACTAAGTAAATTTTTGATTGATAATAAATTTGTAAGAGGAAGAATAGATACAACTCTATTCACAAAAACTCACAAAAATGACACTTTGATAGTTCAAATATATGTTGATGATCTTATATTTGGTGCTACTAATGAATCTATGTGTCAAGAGTTTGCAAAGTGCATGCAAGGTGAATTTGAAATGAGCATGATGGGAGAACTTACCTACTTCCTTGGACTGCAAATCAAGCAACTAAAAGGAGGTATCTTCATCAATCAACAAAAGTACATCAAAGATCTACTAAAGAGATTCGGGATGGAAAGCTCAAAGCCTATTGGAACGCCTATGAGCACAACCACCAAACTTGATCTTGATGAAGGAGGTAAAACTGTAGATTCTAAATATTATAGAAGCATGATAGGTGCTTTACTGTACTTGACTGCAAGTAGACCTGATATAATGTTCAGTGTATGCATGTGTGCTAGATTTCAATCTAATCCTAAGGAATCACATGTAGTTGCAGTAAAAAGAGTCCTTAGATATCTACAAGGGACCCAGACCATAGGATTATGGTATTCTATAGAATCATCTTTTGATCTAGTAGGATATTCGGATGCTGATTTTGCTGGATGTAGGTTAGATAGAAAAAGCACAAGTGGAACATGCCAATTCTTAGGTGCTATGTTAACTTCTTGGTTCTCCAAGAAACAGAATTCAGTTGCACTATCAACCGCTGAGACGGAATATGTAGCAGCTGGCAGTTGTTGTGCCCAAGTACTATGGATGAAACAACAACTAGAAGACTATGGCATGAGTCTCAAAAATATTCTATATTTTGTGATAATACTAGTGCCATCAACCTAACCAAAAATCCTATTCAGCACTCTAGAACCAAGTATATAGAGATTAGACATCATTTCTTAAGAGACCATGCTCAAAAAGGTGATATAAGATTAGAATTTATACCTTCAGAAGATCAAATAGCTGATATTCTTACAAAACCCTTAAGTGAAGCTAGTTTTTGTAAGATTAGAAAGTTAATGGGATTGCTTGATTTTGATAAATTGAATGTTTGATTGCATCTCATTTCATCATTTGCATGTTTGACATTGAGTGATAGAGTATTAATCCATGTTTAATTATTCCCTTCACTCAAAAATGTCATAGATAAACAAAATCGTGCTAAAAATTCAGGACTGGAAATTTTACTCAGGATCCAGTCGACTGGTAAATGTTCTCCAGTCGACTGGTAAGTCTCTGCTTGTGTTTCCAGTCGACTGGTAATTTTGACCCAGTTGACTGGTAACTCTCTGTCAAAACTTCCAGATGACTGTTAAGTCTTCTCCAGTCGTCTATAAGATCAAATCCTGCTTGGAGCCATTTTTTTGAAAAATCCGTGTCCTCCAGTCGACTGGTAAAAATAGCCCAGTCGACTGGTAACTCACTGCCAGTTTACCCAATCGACTGGTATGTTTACCCAGTCGACTGGTGAAGAAACTGTTCTTCTTTTCAAAGGACCCAGTCGACTGGTATATCTACCCCAGTCGACTGGTATCGCGATTCTATAAAAGAGACTGTTCATTTTCGCCATTTTTACGCCATTTTCAAAGAGCCCAAGCTTTCTCTCTCTAGAAAAACTCATCTTTTTGATCTAAAAACCATCCAAATCCCTTCTAAACACACCGATCTACTCATTCCTAAAGAGATTTTTAACTTTCTACGGTTAAAATCTCTCATTTTTACCAAATTTCCTTTTTCCAAAAACTTCGAATTTCTCGAAAATGAGTGACAAAATCCGTATAAAACTCACAACAAGTGGAACTAATGCGCCCAAAAAGCCAAGTTCTTCAAAACCTTCGGCTTCGGAGTCGAAAGGGAAGGGAGTAGCAGGGTCATCCAGCAAGGAGCCCAGAACAGAGTTGGAGCAGGCTCTGTTTTTCAGCCCAGCGGCTCATAAGAGGTATAACTCTATAATCCGTCACAAGAAAATCATGATGGGTAGAGTCGTTGATTTCGACTCCATTCGTCATGGTAATTTCGATATTCTACCAGCCTTTGAGGCAATAAATCTGACCCCACTGGTCAGAATTCATGAAAAATATTACCCGCGACTGATTCACCAGTTCTATGCGAACTTGGTGAAACCCAGTCCTCTGGCTCTGAGATTCAGAACCAGAGTTAGCGGTGTGGAGTTTGAGGTCAACACTGACCTCTTAATGAGCATTCTGAGAATCCCTATAAGGGGGGTTCAATGGAGTCTGGATGGATGGCCAGACAACTTTGAAGTTGAGGAGGCCTGTCGGATAGTCAGGGGCGACCATAACTATGTGTACAGACCTACTACATTTCACACATGTAATGACTTGCCCCTCGACTCAAAAATATTTCAATTGATTGTCAGTTGGACCATCCACCCGAGACTCGGGAGTCGAGGGTATCTATCTAAAATAGATACGGTATTGATTTGGTGCCTAAAATCTGGGCACCACTTCAATATATATCCTCTGCTGCTCGCCAACATGATAAACGGCGAAGCAAACGACTCCGGGTGTCTTCCTTATGGGATGCTCATTACACTCATCCTCCAGCACTTCCGGGTACCTTTGCCTGCCTCCGAGGCTCAGGATATCGGATTGACGGATATCATCAACATCTCATCTCTGAAGAAGATGGGATGTACTGTTCGTGAAGGGTTTCTCTATCCTAAGGCCGGAAAGCGCCTAAGGATTCGAGAGGATGCGAGTGACAGTGATGAGGATGCTGATACGGCTGCTGAGATGGAGACAGATACCCGAGCACCTCCCATTGGTGGCTCGAGTACTGGTCAGACTGGATATGGTGACATCCTACGAGCTATCACGAGTCTTCAGATGACTATGGAGTCCGGTTTTCAGTCCATGCAGTCCGATTATCAGAGGCTGAGCTCCTCCATAGACCACCTACGGGATGACTTCGAGTTACATCGAGAGCACACCGAGGGTTCCCTAGCTGAGATTAGGGAACTTCTTCGTGACAGCTCGGACTCTCCCGCACCATGAGTCTCTTTCTTTTATCAGTTCTTAGCACTTTTCCAGTTTTTGTCACATAGCACGGACATCTCATGTTTGTTTTTCTTAGCTATGGCTCTATGAGGCCCTACTTGTATTGACTTTTTCTCTATGATGATGTAATACTATTAGCCATATTTCTTGCATTTATTTACGTTATTTGTGATATGTTAGAACTGTTTTAAATATCTGTTTGGTCACTAAAACTGCTATAAAATACTTATATGCTTGAAAAAACTTCCGGTTCTTCCCGGGAAGGCTTCTGAAATTCAAAAGAAACCACATCTTCGCGTACATATTTGTATTCTTATAACCTATTTGACTGTATTGGCTAAGTAGCTTATTTTTTATGTTATTCCCCCTTTGGTTGCTATTGTCAAAACGGGAGAGAAAAATGAGAAAAACGAGAAAATCTAAGTAAAACGCAACCAATGCATAGATTTAGGGGGAGCATTGCTCCATATCTGTTAAAAATGTTTATTGAATGGTTGAGTTTAATTCTAGATTGGTTGAAAGAAATATAAACTGTGTTTGCTTGTTTACAGGGTGGTTTTACTCGAAAAACAGGGGAGACTCTGTCCAAATTTTTGTAAAAATTTAACACTTAGTTTTTAAAACTGTTTTTACATTATTAGTTTTGTCATCATCAAAAAGGGGGAGATTGTTGACCCTCACCCGTATTTTAATGATGGCAAAACACAACTGTTATTTAACTAACATGTCTAAACTAAGTTGTATTAAGGATCAAACACATTCAACCAAGGAACAAAGTACAAAAACTCGAACCAAATCAAGTATCAAGTGAAGACTGAAGATCTAGTATAGGTATTAAGGTTTAGAACCAATGTAAGTCTCACTCATACATTGTATTAGCTTGTTCAATGGCTCAAACACAAAAGGTTTTTCTAAAACCATTAATTTTAAATGTTTTTAATAAAAAAACAGAAGAAAAACTGGGTTGGAAGACAACCCAGTCGACTGGGTACATATACCAGTCGACTGGTATATGGGTCAGAAAGTATCCAGTCGACTGGATGAATTAACCCAGTCGACTGGTACATTGACCAGTAATATCCCAGTCGACTGGATGATTCAACCCAGTCGACTGGTAAAATGGACAGAAAGTCCCCAGTCGACTGGATGATATATACCAGTCTATTGGATACCCAGAAGGTCTGAAAACGTAAAGTTTTCAAGTGAACCCAGTCGACTGGTATCTCCACCCAGTCGACTGGTAGTTCAAAAATATGACCGTTGGACTCCAAATCTGAACGTTTTAAAGTAAATCTTTTTCAAATTAAAGTCCAAAACGGTCATATTAATTGATTGCTATATAAAGCCATTCAGAAAAGCATTCAAAAACAAGAAGCAAATATTCAAAAAAAGTTGATCTCATATAATCAAGTTTTTATACTCTTGAAACACAAAAAGCTTTGAGATAATCTTATTGAGCCATTTCTTCAAGCTTTACTTTGAAAGAGAGACATTTCTGTTGTAATAAGCTTTCATTTGTTGTCTCTCTACCTTTTACTTTACACCATCTTTGTAAAGGGATTACTTCCGAGAGGAAGGGGAAACTTCCGAAATGAAGGGGATTTTTCGGTTTAAGCAATTCCTGTAAATTGCTTGTGTACGGTTTGTGCAACACCCGGCTAAGTTGTGCGACTAAGTTTTCTTAGTGGATTACTTCAAGGAGTTCCTTGAAGAGAGTGGACGTAGGGTCGGAACGAATCCGATATTGCCGAACCACTATAACTGTGTTTGCATCCTCTTTCCTTAAACTCTTTATTTACAGCTTTTTACTTGTATTAATTATTTGTTGCTTATCAGTTTTTATAAACTTGTATAAATTCCGCAAAAGTTTTTAAAAACCCAATTCACCCCCCCTCTTGGGTTGAAACCTCGAGCTACATATGGTAATAGCTTTTATTGCTAAGAACAAAATTGGATTGTTGATGGATCAATTGCTAAACCAGAAATTGGTGATAATCTACACAATTTTTGGTCTCGTTGTAATAACATGGTTATGTCATGGATCTTGAATGCTGTTTGTAAAGACATAGCATATAGTATAATGTATATTCGTGATGCTGAAAGTATGTGGATTGATTTACATGATCGGTTTAATCAAAGCAATGGTCCTAGGATTTTTCAATTGAAGCAACAAATACATGCTCTCACACAGGGATCAAATGATGTTAGTACCTGTTTCACCAAGCTTAGGATTTTTTGGGATGAATTACGTGATTTTAGACCTGCATCAGCATGTCATTGTGGAGGAATGAAGAGTTTGACAGAATATCAACATTAAGACTAGGTGTTACAGTTCCTTATGGGTTTAAATGAGTCTTTTATTCAGATTAGGACTCAAATCCTTATAGTAATCCATTGCCTCCAATTAACAAAAAATTTTCCCTAGTTAAACAAGAAGAAAGGTAGCAATCCATGAATTTCTCTGGTCCAAATATGCCTCCTATTTCAGCTTCTTATGGAGTAGCTACTAGCAATTACTGTGCCTATAAGGGAAAGAAGGACAATCCAATTTGTACGCATTGTGGTTTCTTTGGTCACACAATGGATAAATGCTATAAGATACATGGATATCCATCTGGTTTTAAACCAAAAGGTCGTTCTAGAGACTTTTCTAAAGGGCAAACAAGTTGTCATTCAGGGTACTCAAACTAGTCAGGATATTCAAAGCCCCAAGCTAATCAGACCAGTTTTGTTCCTGAGGCTAAAGTTAATCCTGAGAACAATCAGAATCTTAGTAATAATCCTCCTTTACATGCTTTGACTGTTAATCAATATCAGCATTTGATATCTTTGTTGAGTACTCAGTTGCAGGGGATTTCTCATGATGCTCAAGAACAGCAGCCTGTAGTGTCCAATTTTACTGGTATTTCTTCTCTTATATCAGATAATGTTTGAATTATTGACCCAGGTGCCACTCATCACGTATGTCATAACTTGAGTTTGTTTGATTCTTTTGATAACAATTATACTTCTACTTTTGTTGTTCTACCTACTGGACATACTGCAACAATTTCTAAGATATGATCAGTTCGGTTATCTCCTTCATTAGTTTTATCCAAAGTTCTCTATGTTCTTTCTTTCAGATACAACTTGTTGTCTGTTAGTTCACTCACAAGGAGTCTCTCTTGCTCTTTAATCTTTCATGATGATGGCTATGTGATTTAGGATATTCAGGGCATGAAGATCGGGATGACTAAAAGAGTAAGGCATCCCTATCATAGTTCTAATGTTGCTTGTAATGCTTCATTAATTTTGTCCACTGAGACATTATGGCATTATCGTCTAGGACATCCTTCTTGTTTAATTTCCCAGCATACAGATAAGACTCCTGTTTTCAATTTTAGAAGTGATAAAAAGTTTCTTTGTAATGTTTGTTCTCTTGCAAAGCAAAGATGTTTGGCTTTTACTTCTAATAACAAACTTTCAGCATTGTCTTTTGATCTTATTCATGTTGATGTATGGGGCCCTTTTCGGGTTATATCCAGTGAAGGTTTTAGATATTTTCTAACCATTGTTGATGATGCTTCGAGATATACTTGGGTTTTTCTTCTGCATACCAAAGCTGAAGTTCAAAAGGTGATTCCAAATTTTTTTATAATGATTAAGACACAATATGGAAAGCATATAAAATGGGTGCATTCAGATAATGCTAAGGAGTTAGATCTTGCTCAATTTTATAATTCTAAAGGAGTTGTACACTAACGATCTTGTGTTGAAAGGCCATAGCAAAACTCGATTATTGAGCGTAAAGACCAGCATTTGCTAAATATAGCTCGTGCTCTTTTGTTCCAGTTAGGTATTCCTCTATTCTATTGGAGTGATACTATTTTAACTGCTGCTCATCTTATGAATAGACTGTCATCTCCTGTTTTGAATTCAAAAACTCCTTTTGAAGTGCTGAATCACAAGTCTCTTTCTTGTAGTCACTTACGTTCGTTTGGTTGTCTATGCTATGCTTCAACTTTGTTGAGTGAACGAGACAAGTTTTCATCTAGATCTTGGGCTTGTATCCTCATTGGTTATCCTTTTGGGATGAAAGCATATAAGCTTCTAGATTTAGAGAGTAACAAGACTTTTGCATCTCGCGATGTTGTGTTTCATGAGACAGTTTTTCCTCTGCCTGTTAAGAGTTCCTATGCAGATATTACTTCCTTGTTTCCAAACAGTACTTTTCCTTTACCTATTCTTGATAATATTTCACCTAATTCTGAGATTTCTATTATTCCTAAGTCTATAGAATCTGTTGTTCCTGCAATTTCAGCTCATTCTACAGATACTTCTGTTTTTGTTTCTACTAGATCACAGCGCACTGTTAAAAAGCCTAGCTATTTACAGGCCTATCATTGTGGTTCTGTACTGCGTAATTCTCCTGAAGCTCATTATTCAACTCAGCATCTTCTTTCAAATTTCCTTTGTTATGACAAACTTAAGAGGGGGATTTAAAGCTGCTGTTATGTCCATCTCTAGCACATCTGAACTTGAGTCTTTTTCATAAGCTTTTGGTATTTCTGAGTGGGATAAAGCTATGGCTAATGAGTTACAGGCATTAGAACTTAACAATACATGGTCCATTGTCTCCTTGCCTACTAGACATCACACTGTGGGATGTAAGTGGGTTTATAAAGTCAAGTTTCGAGTAGATGGGACTGTAGAAAGACACAAAGCTAGACTTGTTGCCAAAGGATATACTCAGTAAGAGGGAGTTGATTTTTTTGACACATTTTCTCCAGTAGCAAAGCTTGTTACCGTGAAGCTTTTGCTTGCTTTAGCTTCCAGTCATGGTTGGTCTTTACATCAGTTAGATGTTAATAACGCATTTTTCCATGGTGATCTATCAGAGGAAGTTTATATGATTATTTCTCAAAGGGTATACTTATAAGGGGGAGAAACTATTACTTGTTAATGCTGTTTGTAAGCTTAACAAGTCGTTATATGGTTTAAAACAAGCATCAAAGCAGTGGTATGCTAAGTTTTCTAGTGTTTTGATTGAAGAAGGATTTTGTCAGTCTGCAACTGACCATTCATTGTTTATCAGGAGTATAGGGTCGAATTTCATGGCAGTATTTGTTTATGTTGATGACATTATTATAGCTAGTAGTGATGACATGTCTGTACAAAATTTGAAGTACATAATTGATGCTAGATTCAAGTTGAAAGACGTTGGAACCTTGCGATTTTTCCTTGGTTTAGAAGTGGGAAGAACATAAAAGGGCATATATGTATCACAGAGGCCTTATGCTTTGCAACTGTTGACTGACACAGGGTACTTAGGATATAAACTAGCTATTACACCTATGGAACCAAATTTAAAACTAAGCCAAGATTAAGAGGAATTACTGGCAGATGCTTCACTTTATAGGAGGTTAATTGGCAAGTTATTGTATCTTATAATCACTAGGCCAGATCTGTCTTATGTAGTTAACATACTTAGTGAATTCTTGGCTCAACCGAGACTTCCTCATTTCAAGGCTGTGCAAAAAGTTTTGCAGTATGTGAAAGTTACACCTGGAAAAGGTCTTTTCTTCCCTTCAAAGACTGAAATCGAGCTAAGAGCTTATGCTGAGACTGATTTGTCTACTATAGCTGAAGTCCAATTCAAAGTATTTTCATATGTTGATTGGGCTAGTTGTCCTGACACTAGACGTTCCATATCAGGTTATTGTGTATTTTTAGGTGACTCATTAATCTCCTGGAAGTCCAAGAAAAAAGCCACAGTGTCACAATCTTCAGCAAAGGCTGAGTATAGATAAATGGCTAATGCTACCTGTGAATTAACTTGGTTGTTGTCCCTGTTGAAGGAGCTTGGGGTAAGTCATTCTAGGCCAGCCTTACTGTATTGTGATAATCAAGTTTCCTTACACATTGCAGTGAATCCTGTTTTTCATGAACGAACTAAACACGTAGAGATATATTGTCATGTAGTTCGTGACAAAATTCAAGTAGGAATTTTAAAGACCCTACATGTTTCTACTCGGAATCAATTGGTTGATATATTTACCAAAGCTCTTCATCCTTCTCATTTCAAAGACTTATTGGACAAGATAGGATTAGTTAACATCTACACTCCATCTTGAGGGGGAGTATTAAGACAAAGTTTTCTTTTATTAGTTTTACTGATATAGAAACCATTTTGTTAGTATGTTATGCCAGCTGGTGCAGTTGTATTAAGACGGAGTTTTCTGTTATTAGTTTTACTGATATAGAAACCATTTTGTTAGTTTGTTATGCCAGCTGGTACAGTTGTATATTAGCTGGAGTCCAGGTGGCTTGTTTCTATTAGTTTAGGCTTCTTGTATATAAGAGCTAGCTTGTACCTTTTTGTTCATTCAACGAGATTTGTTTCTTTTCTTCTCTTTTGTAATAATAAAATACATACAAAAATTGATTAATTTTTACAAACCATCATTTATAAATTAATATCTTAAATCACTTCAAGTTCAAACAGTTTTAATTTAATGCAAACCATATAAAAAAAATATAATCTCCAAACTTTAATTTACTAGAGTTATGAATATCTTAATGAGTTTGTATTTTGGCCAAAACCTTTTTCAGTGAATGCTTCTTGATGATAGATTAATTAGGAAATAAAGCAAATTGACTAAATAGGACTAATATAAATGGAGTATCAGCTAAATTGTTGGAGTATGCTTCACTTGTGTTGATTCATAAACACGTGTCATGAGTTGATGATAACCCATCTTCATCTATGTAACGATCAATTTCGGGTTGGTCACCCCCGAGACAGTGTTGTCATATTTTGAAAATCTCAGCATGACCCATATATGCAACAATAAAAATAATACCAACATAAATTTTTACATCAATCATCAACCCTCAACAGGGGAAATACATAATTCTGATCTTGACTTAAGCATTATATACAACGTAATATGCATGAATACTCGTTAGTCTGATGATGTGGACACACACGTGGCTTACAGATAATGACTTCGTCTGAATCTCAACTCACCAAACTATCTGTCCTGCCTGCTACCTAAAATCATTGTACAATGAGGAGTGAGCTTCACAAGCTCAATGAATTAAATTTACTGGAAGTATTCAATTTTATACTTCCAGATACATCTTATAATTCAATTATTTCAAAAAAAAATATTTCGATATTCATTCATATTTTTCCTCAAATAATTCAATAACAATATTCTGTAATCACTACTCAATTTCATAATTCCCCTATTACACAATATCTTCTTAAGTTACTCATAAGAGATATTTTCATATTTCTTCCTTAGCATATTTGTCTCTCTGTGAGACTCATTCCTCTATCAATAGATTTACAATCATAAATAACGTTTTAACATATCAAACAATAACAATCAATATTTAAAGTAAATGCAATGCATGAAGTTAAATGTTATTATTATTGGGAACTTCTTCCTACATGTCGACATGTTTTTATCTTAGACCAACTCTCTTCCTGGTTCTTTCATTCTCATTTAGACCGACTGTTTTTCCGGTTATTTTATTCTCATTTACATCGGCTGCCTTCTCGGTTCTTTTATTTTTATTTATACCAGTTACCCTCCTGATTCTTTTATTTCATGCATATGCATATGAATAATAAAATAAAAACTAGCATGTATTCAGACATTTAAACTAATTATCATGATTATTCTCAAATTATTATTTGAAAATTTTCATTAAATTATTCTCCTCATAAATCATATCAAATTATCAAGCATAGCTCGTCAAGAATTTCATTTATCACATTTATCATTAAATCGACTCATTATTCTAATAACATTACTTCTTAGATAAAAAATTTCTACACATCCATTATTTCTATTATAACTATTAACCAATTTTTCATCTACCATCAAAGCATAAGTTAATAATTTATTGTAATATTATCACTATATATTCATATTTATCTTGATTACTTAAAGTAAATCTAATTCACCACGTAACACTTAGAGCTACTCGTGGATCACCTCCTTACCTTTTCTGCTCCTCTCAACAATTTTTCCCGGTTGCTGATTGTCAACACCTGACATAATATTTATATTAAATTTCTAATTTATTCTTCAATTCCTTCATAATTCACACATTTTGAAAATTCTCACATTGAATTCCGAGAAATTTCATGTATGTTAAATTTCAAAAATAAACTTCACGTTATTACCTTCTATTTTTCTTAGAGCTTCCTATGCCTCTCTATAAAATTCTTCCGTAAACCCCTTCAAAATTTTACTCAATCTTTCTTTTAGTCCTAAAGTATTTAAAGAAATGTATCAGTTTAAATTGAGGAAAGAAGAAAACCAATAAGGATTTGATAAGTAATGAATAAATAAAAAGAAGAATTTATATATATATAAAACCTACCTCACTGTTCCCGCCACCAATTCTAAATTTGTTTGCTCAGTGAAAAGTGGTGTTGCGCACCAATTTTTTTTCTCTTTCTTATCTTGCTGGATCCTTTTTTTCTTTTCTTTTTTTTTCTTTATATCTACACTACCATCACGCGTTCAGTTTTTTTTAAAAAATTATTTTATTCAAATAATAAACTTTTCACGTATATATTATATTATTTTAATTTTATATTATATTTATCAAATTATTTTTTTATCCATACTTTAAAAATACGAGTATTACAATCTATCTCTTTGTGATTATCAATTTGTCACTCACATGATAAAGAGATTTCTTCAGGACAATCAAATTTTGATACTAGAATTTTACAACAATAGTATTTGTTTCCTCAATTTATCCACTCAGAATGATTAATCTATCCACACAAATCAATAAGGGATATAAAATTTTGTATCTTTTTCACCATACAGTTATTGCTCAATTTTTTCATATAATTAATAGTGAGTATTAAAAAGTTAAGGGCATGTTTGGATAATAGTTTTCTATTTTCAGTTTTTAAAAATTATTTTCGAAAATGAAAATTGAAAACAGTTTTCTTATGCTTTCTGAAGAAAAAATATTTGGATAACTATAACTCGAAAACTGTTTCCAAAATAGAAAACAGTGAAATGTTGTTTGGATAATCTTATTTTGAAAACTGTTTTGATACACCTTGTAATTATTTTTAGTTTTGAGTTTAAATTTAAAATCTATATTAATTTTATTTATTGTGTTTACTAAATACTTAAAAACAATTAATATTATTTTATTTTCAAAATTTTAATATTTTTTATATACCATGGATGAAGAATGAAACAGAGAAGTGAACATTGATTTTAAGGTTATTTTTCAAAAATTATGCCATAAAACACCAATTTAGAGTTTTTTGAAAACAGTCTTAGAAAATTACTTTTAAAAACTGTTTGTCAAATATAAAAAAGAGTTTTTAAAAATCGTTTTTAACTTTTAAAAATTGAAAATAATTTTTAAAAACACTATCCAAACATACCCTAACATTTCTATCACCCGTATGTCTAAGACAGAAGCTTTGAGTAAAGTATTTTTTTCTCTATGAAGTAAAACTTTTTGTCCAAGAATTTAGAGTGTTTTTGTTGATTATTATAAGACTGTACGAGGAGAACACTCATAATAGCCATTCATTTCAACCACCTATTCAACAATCAATCTAAATAAGCAATCTCACTTGTTAGAGTGTAAACATAGTTTTCTTAATATTAAAATGGTCATTTACAAGTCAGAGTATTACAGACGTCACTCGGTTATTAATCCGTTAATAGAGCATTACAATAGGATGGCTATTTTAAGTACTCATTTATTTTTGTTCTTATTATAATTTTGTATGAATTTTTTTTCCTTTTAAAAAAAAGGGAAAAAGGGGTTAGAGTAGATAATCTCCATTTATCCCATCCAAAAGTCAATTTTAAACTTCACAAATATATTAATTTACTTTATTCGTTTTTCTTTTCTTTTCTAATCAAAGGAGATCTTATGAAAAAAAATCAAACAAAATAAAAGTACTTTACTCTCTTTATCTTCTCGTTCTTTATTTAACATTCAAACAAATGAAAAATAACCATCTATCTTTCCATCACATCTCCCTCCTTCCCTTTTATTAAAATCTCTTTTTTTCCTTTTTTGGTAGATAAAAGATGTATTAAAAAAATTATTGTCTAGAAAGACATACTTTTTAAATTAGAAAACTATAAATCTAAAATACCATGAAATAGATAATCAGATACGATAAAAGATCCATAAAAATAATCTTAGCATCAATATTGATGAGTGCATTCACAGATCGTTCCTTATATTTACAAGTTTAAACTTATTATTAAATGAACGCAACAAACACCTTCTCTTTCTTACCAAACTTGATGTCCATCTCTTTTCTCATTCAAACTCTTAAACAATGTAAATTTAATTGGTTATAATACAATTTAAGTTACTTTAATATTTGTGTTTTGTTAATGACAACATTATTAAAAAAAAATTGATGAAAAAACTGGTTTTGAACAGCAACCAATTGACTACATCCCAAAAACATTTAATATGGTGAAAATTTCCAAAACGAAACAAATCTCTCTCTTCAAGATTAGATACGCAAACAGAAGCTGCCTACTAACGAATATGAAATCCCTATGCTTTCAAATGATAAACCTCTAAAAGCGTCTCTGATCTCAGAAAGCAAAGAATCCACGTTGAGTACATTTGAAAAGCCATCTACCCACTCAACGACTCAACACCTCATTAATGGCAATTTTAAGAGTCACTCAATCTTATCTAAGAATTGAACAAATTGGGTTCTATGCAGGAATAGTCTAGCTAGTGATGGTAACAGTAGATTTAGCAATTGAGGGGTGTAATGATGTTTGTACTGAACATTGCCAGCAGAGTTTTATTTACTCTGGGGAGTGTAACCTAAGTGGGTTGCTGCTGCCATATGGGTGTCAATTGCTATGGTGAGCTTTCTCTGATTCTCTCTCAGTTTGCAGTACATATATCCATTATCCCAATGTATCTCAACAGCATTGATCATTTATTATCCTTGTCAAATTATTGCTCTTTACTAGGAGTAGAAGATGATCTTATAATCTCTGAACTTTAATTTACTAGGGTTAGGAATGTCTTACTGAGTTTGTATTTTGGCCAAAACCTTTTTCAGTGAATATTTCTTCATGACAGATTAACTAGGCAATAAAGCAAATTGACTAAATATGCCTAATACGGAGTATTAGCTAAAAATTTCAGGAATATGCTTCACTTGTGTTGATTCATAAACATGTGTCATGAGTTAATGATAACAAGTCTTTATCTATTTCCTATGTGACTGTCACTCACAGAGGAAAAGGATTTTTTTAGTAGAATCAGATATTGATAATAGAATTTACAATGATGATATTAGTTTTTCAAATTTATCCACTCAAAATGGTTAATTTCTCCACACAAATCAGTAAGTGATAGAAAGTTTAGTATTTTTTTTTATCAATATCATTATTACTCAATTTTTCATATAAATACGAGTGATTAATGAGTTAACCTTTCTATCACCTATACTTATAAAACGAATATATTAGATAAAGTAATTTTTTTCTTTATAAAGCGAAACGAAAGCTTTTTAAGTATTTATCTTTTATTTTTAAAAATTATTATTATTATTATTATTATAGTTAAATACAATTATATTCTTTTAAAAGTTTAAATTGATATAATAAGTGATTCAAGGTAATTAATAATTAAAGTAAAAATTAACAAAAATAGTTTTTAACAGCCACCTAATATTTGCTCAGTGCATGTCCGTTTAAAAATAAATTACATATTACACATATGTGATGGATAGATGTCTTCTCATTAATAAAACTATAAGATATTATTCACGTTTTTAAAACTTTGTCTATCCCGTCAACAAATTAAATGAATTTAACTTCAGTGAAAATTTAATGGACAAAATAGGTGGGTAATATCATCGCCGTTGAACTCAAGTCACTGCACCAACGTATCAATATCTGGGTCAGTTTAGATTTGGGCGGCTCTGCACTGGTCATGTCTTAATTCAAGGGCAAGCAGATAACCGTCAGTCGCACCATTCATCAGTATGGTTTCTTTTCCTCTTCACTTATGGCAATTATGGGTAGCGGTAACTTATAGACAAATTGGCCGAAAATGAAGAGAATATTTAGTAAAGGAAGGTAGATAGGTAGAGAGAGAGGGAAAATCTGATTACGAGCTCTGCCTCTTACTTGATTTTTTTGCTTCAAAGTCTTTTGTAGGTTGACTTATAGCTTCTGAATGTCGAGCCTGCAAATATACCGCAATTCATTCATGAATTTTTTACTGTTTCTTTCATAATTTGCACTTGCAGCCAAGAATTTTTCATCTATGCTCTGGATTAAGAATTCCTATTCAATATATTATTCACCGTTCCATTTTTAATTAATTTCTTTGCTCTCTTTAATATTTAGCTTGAAGTAACCATCCTGGGGGTTACCAGATTAGACTCGATACACAATGTCAACAGTCAATGCCAATGATTCTCCACGTTAGCACTCTTATCATTTGATTAAGTTAATACTACTACAATTTTGTTAGAAAAAAGGTCAAGAAAAGAAATTGAAGGAAAGTAAGCATTGATGTAATGAAAAAAATGACCCAAATATTCTTTTTTAAGCCAAAGCCAAAATGCACAAATTTTATACAGAAGCGACTAGACAGAACCTATGATACCAGATGGAAATTTGCATTACAGCATCAAAACTTTGACATACTCTGCTTCAACAAAACTGATCCATAACAGATCTTTGGATAAAAGAAGCAAAAACAAAGAAGCTCCACTAATCTTGCAGCAACCCATCGAGCCAATTTCATAAAAAAAAGGCCCCATCTGGCCATTTTACAAAAAATTGGCTTGCCAAAAGCTAGAGCCACCTCTCCCTCTCCTAAAAATGGAAACAACAGGTAGTAGCACTACTTTTCTCCTCACTGGTATCCATACTTAAATCAACGTAGCTGGGTGAAACTTTCTTGCAGTTTTTGGAGAACCATTTTGATTGCATGTAAGTGAACTTTCTCCATGGAGGTATATGGAGACCCTTTTCCTCAAGTGATTGTTTGGCAGCAGAGCAAACCAGAGAGATTATTTTGTTAAGCCTCTCTTCAGTACCAACAAAGATCAAAGGAAGACTATTAATGAGTTGCTTATATGTTGTTGTAGGTCTAGCCAATTCAAATTGAGACCTAAAATCCATATCTACTATCAGCCTTGTCTGCCCACCATTTCTCCCCACCATCATCACATCAATATACTCATAATCACCTGTAAAGTTGAAAACTTTAACCCAACCCATTACCAAAAAAAAAATTTAAAGATTAATAATGCGTATTCACCAAAATTGGAAAAATAAAAATATTTTTTTAACAATTTGAGAGAGAGAGAGGGAGAGAGAAATAAAAGAAAAAACCTTTAAGATGACTAGAAGTGGAAATCCAGGAAGTTGTGCAGAGAGAAGCTTCGTAACCATCCATTTTCAGTTTCATTACCACCAATTTCTTAGAATTATTGTTTGCTTGATCCCCTACACTTCCCATACTCTTAACATATGTTAACATCTTCTCATGAATTTCAAGCTCATCATCTGTTCGCTTCCCAAGAATCTCCTATATGCAGAAGCCATAAATTACAGGATCGGACTCAAATAGAGTAAACAAATATCATACAACACAATTTTTTTGGGTACCATAACACAATTTGATGTAAGAGAAAAAACTATCAAAGAAAAAACAAATAGACAGAAACAAAAATAAGAGACGTATATATATATAGAGAGAGAGAAAGAGACTTGAAATTACCATAAAGAAAACATCATATATACCTGCAAAGAGAGATATGTTGGGTGATGACTGTGAGAATTGGGGTTTGAAGATTTCAGTGAAATGGGTGTCTGTGATTCTGATGATTCCATGTAGTCTCTCACCATTTGAACAAACTCTTCCTCTCCTATGCTTCCCATCGTTGTATTTTTCCTCCCCCTTAGATTTTAAGTTCTCTGCTGAACAAGTCCTTGATATAAGTATAAATTGTACTCCATAAGCTTTGTCCAAAAAACAAAGACTTGGGTCATTTTTTAGCTATTATAGCATACGAATGTATAGCTTCATTTAGCTCTCGTGATGTCACAAATTTTAGAGAAAGTCTTAGTCTTACGGAATTCTCATGCCATCGTTTTCTCTATCTATATTCAATCTTCCAGCGGTTTAATTTGGATAATGTATTAAGTTGATATTAAAATATTTTTAAAATTGAATTAAAAATTTAAAAAATTAAATCAAAACCCAAACAAAATTTGACCATCATTCTCTCTCGTTAAATTTTTTGTCTTATGGGATTTTCATGCCATAGGATATTATGTTCATCATTCTCTCTCCCGTTAAATTTTCTGTATGTTGAAGAAGTCAGAGAAATTACATTTTTGTAATGCACAAGTAGTGTAGCTACATATGAAATTTTAAATTCGTTCAGTGGGTAAGGGTAACGAAGGCCTTTTGTCCACAACAAACTTTCCCTTAAGATCTTTTTTTTTATTAATTTATAATTTCTCTTGTTCCTTTTGTTCTAGTTACTTCTTTTTCTCTTAATATTTGATGAATATTTCTATTGATTTTTAAAGAATCTATTGACTTTGAGAACAAAACATCCTAATTGTAATTTTGATTTGACATAACCATTGAATTAATGATATAAGTTTCCTTACCACATTACCCACATAGAAAAAAAAAAAATAACCACTAAATATTGGTACAAATAATGCTTATATTGATGTGAATGGAACCTCTAGAGGAGAGCATTACAATTATATATAAGAAGAAAAAATTACCATAAGGATTTATTAAAAAATAAAACATGAATGTGGAAACTTAAGGGAGCATCATTCTTTGAAACTATTCTTAAGAAGTGGCAACCAATTTAGTTGTTAAATTTTTAGGTGATTGTACCACTTATTTTGGATTATACTCCTCTTGCCTTACTTTTTCATTCTCTATCGGTCCAAACACATTTTAAAAACAAAATATTAAACATTTCAATAAAAAGGACAAGGGATGGCTAATCATTTTCCACCTTCATTTGGAATTGAAAAATATATGAGATTGGAGATTACCATTATGGAGTCCATCCACTAAAAAAAACAATAATAATTTCATTTGTCAGACTAACAAAATTTGAAAATGGTACATCCATGACGTGGAGAAAATCTACTGGGAACAAAAAAAACATAGAGATTATGACTTCTTATCTATCAAAGGACTAATGACATTTAGAGTTAATAATTAGAAAGATTGAAATTATTAAGCGATTGAATGATTATGGATAAGAATACAAAGAATAATATTTGGTTAAATCAAATCTAATTAAAATTAATATTTTAGATTCGTTTAAAATTTTATTAGTAATTTAAAAAAAATTTATAGGTAATATTATTTTTTGAGTCCCACGTTTATATTGTCATTATCAATAAAGTTTTTTTAAAATTATCAGTGAAGTTTCAAACGAGTCTAAAACATTAGTTTTAAATCTGATCTAATCAAATATTTTTGCTAAAGATAACCATTATATCCCTTTCAAATTACTTTCCTCAATAATGGCTAAGACACCGTTTGATTTAGTAATAGTTTCAATTTGCAGTTTTAAAAAAAATACATAAAGTAATAATTGAGTTAAAAATTACTTAGTATTTGGTAAAAAAAATGAAAACGGTTATATGTCATAAAATTCAGTTTTTTAAAAATTATTTTTTCAGCTTTTGAATCTTTTTTCATAAATAATTTTTTAGAAGTGTTTAGTCTAACTATTTTCAGTTTATAAGAAACAAAAATTATTTCATAAAATATCTCAAAAGTACCTAAAAAGAGAAATTAAAGCACATTTTTCTGTTTATAATTGCACTTAGTTGTCTCGGTCATTCTATTTGACTTAGGGCTACAATACAAACAAATTACCTTGTCGTTCAGCTAGTTATTATAAGACATCCTGAAGAATGCTTCATTTACATAACGGCTTGGTTTGGTTGTGTTTTTTTTAATATAAATTTAATTAAATGTTTTTTTTTAGTTTGTAGAAAAGTTTAGCTAGCCCAACCAAACCAATAATAACATCTACATATCATGGTTTGTGCCATTTTGCCTCTATTAAGGACTCGTTTGATTAGTGGACATAATTAGTATGAGATAAACTAAAATCATTATAAGATAAGATTAAAGAGAATATTTTTATATATGTTTGATTCATAAGATTATTGTATTTAAACTAAAGTAAAATAACATCAGATAAAAAAAGTAAGATAATGTGTAAATACTAAAATACCCCAACATTGTTCATTGTCTTCGATATTCATCAATTTTTTCACAAACCCTAATTTCAACATAAAACTCAGTTTCACAGATTTTATTCTTTTAAACTGAAAAATACATCACGAGAATAAAAAAAATCTCAACTTGGCGGTATCACAAATAAAAAAAGATTTATAACGGTTGAAGATATGGTCACACGCACCACTTTCAGACCAAAAAAGAAAATTCATAACATACATAGAAGCCACATATATGATTTTGGGTATATTTAGTTTTTCCTTCATTTGGTCCAACAAAATAGCATGGAGATGCTAGGACTAGCGATGATGGTGATACACTGGGAAGAAAATAGCAACAAGTCTATCAAAACCCAAGAGCAGTGCAAAGGATGAGAACTGAGGCAATACAGATCTAGAAAAGAGGAGGAAGAAGAAGAAGAAAAAGAAAGATATGGGAGCGACTGTAGTGGTATAAAATCAAGGAAAAAAAACAGTTCCAGAGTGGTGGGAGAAAAAAATTTGAGATTAAGATTAAGTTAATCCCAGTTCAATACTAGATGAAAAGTGAATCTATGAACTAAACATGGGATACATTGTTTGTTAAGACTTTGGTTCAAATACTTACAATAAAAACTTTTAATTGGTTTTGAAAAAATGATTTTCTATTTTGTAGTTGCTTGTTTTAATAGGAGTAGTAGTAATTTCCTATTAGATTGATGCTTGTACAAGTAGTATTAATAATTTACTATGATGTTGTTGTCATTTTCCTATTAGTATTAGGAAAATACTCTCTATATAAAGGGAGTTTTAGGGAAGATTTGAGACATATTCATAATTTCAATAAATTGTAAATCAAAAGAGTTTACTACTAAAGTTAGGATGAGAGCTTTGAGTGTATTGGAGCTTCGAGTTGTCAAGTAAAGAAAGTATTTACAACTAGGTCTAAATTGAGAATTTTGGATATATTGGGGCTTTTGGTTTGTGTGACAGTAAGAGTTTAAAAATTTTGCTCTTTTTAAAGTTATAATTGAAGTGAGGTTGTTGGTGGACATAGACAAAGAGGTTGTCGAACCACGTTAATTCTTAGTGTTATTACTCTTTATTTTATTCGTCTATTTAACTATTGTGGTTGTGTTTTTTACTTAAAATTTGAGTAGGTGAATTTTAGAAATAAATTCTCAACAAGTGGTATCAAAATTGTGGTTCCGATGACAAAAACACTAAAAATGATTAAAATTAATATTGAGTTGTTTGATGAGGAGAATTATTTTCTTTCTTTAGAAAAGTTTTGTCAAAGATGCATTGAAGTGATAAGTGCTATACAAGACAATTGAAGAGTCCAAGCCATTAGAGATGATAAAAGAAGTTTGGATGGATGAGAAAATTCTCGCGATACCTCTAGAGAGAGATAAGTTGAAGAGGTTAAGTAAGTTCGAGGTTGAAGAATTGCTCGTGACCATATCAAGAGATGTGCTGAACAATGAGATGATGATTGCCTCGAAAAGTAAGTGGGTGAAATGGAAAGACCAAAAGGAAAGATTGTGTTGACCAAGTGTCTATTGACCTTGAATAATTTTGATAGTGATAAAAATCTTAATTAAGCACTAATGAATATTACTTAAGTGATACAGATTGTTAATAGTGCTTATACATCAAATGAGATCAAGAGTGTAGAAATTGGTTAATCAAAGTTGATGATCTCAAAAGTCCATAAACTCTCCAAAAGATCAATTCAAGGAGAATAATTAAAATGCAACTTTAAAGACAAAAGAGCTAAATCATAGGTTTGAATCCTAAGATACATTTTGTAAGAATTTCAATTTTTAGGAGCTAAATAAATTTGTATTGCATTTTATCGCATAACCTTAATTAATTAAAGATATAAAATCTCTAAGTAAATTTATTAAATGCAAATATTCAATTCTTAGGGCTCAATGTTTAACATGCTCTAATTGAACTTAAGAAGAATTTATGTTGACATATAAAATTATATGAGCATTTGTAAATTTGTTATTCTTCATATATCTTGCACACAAATTATGCTTAAATTTGTAATATGTTTGGTCATCATCAAAAAGGTCTCAATCAATAAATTGATTAGATTAATTTTTATGATAAAAAAACATTTTTGAAGTGTTTAACTTGTGTGTTGAATGTGCAAGAAAGTTTGATTCAATTGAGAGATTTTTTGGAACTCAAAAATCTTTAAAAAATGAAGAAATATGGAGAAAATTGATGCTGAAAACACTGTTCATCATGAAAACACTGTTCATCATGAAAACACTATACAAGTGCTAAAAAAATATTGCATAATCGACTATGAATAGTGACAATCGATTGTGGGCTCGAAATTTCAATTTTCTGCATCAGTTATGAAGGAAAGTCGACTAAGCAAGTTACAACAACTATATTTTTTAATTTAAAATGTTATAAACTTATTTCTAACGGCTTTATTTTGTCTCAAACGGCTAGAAAACTTCAAGATACTATAAGTAGAGCCTCAAAGGTCATTTGGAATATAAGAGAAACATTCTACAACAAAAGATTGAAGCAAAATCTTCATTATCTTATTCTTGAGCCAAAAACTCCATTGTTAATCTATAGCTTTGAGAGAGAAAAATATTGAGTTGTAATCTTCATTGAGATATCTCTCTCTTGTTTGTTCACTTCAAACTTCTCATTCCTACAACCTTGTTTGTAAAGAGTTGGTTATAACTCTTGTTTGTAAAAGTTTGTATAACCCTTGGAAGTGTTTGGGTATAAACACTTGAAGAGGAAATTCTTGTAACGGTGGAAACAATACCCGTAAGTTGTTTGTAACGGTTTAAGTAATATCCGAAAGTTGCTTGGTTAGTGGAAAGCTTCAAGAGGATCCTTGAAGAGAGTGGATGTAGAGTCGGAATAATTTCTGATATTGCCGAACCACTATAAATTGTGTTAGCATCTCTCTAACTCTATCTCCTTAATTACATGCTTAGAATTATTTATTATTCAAGTAACATTGCTTAATTATCTTATAATTCAATTATCTTTTTATATTAAGCAATACATTCTTTTATCTTTGTGCTAGTAATTTAGAAAGATTGATTTAATTTAATTCCACATATTTTTTTATATTTGAGATTGCAAAAAGATTTTTATAAAAAAAATTAATACCCAATTAACCCCTATTGGGTATTGCTATAGTATATTTTGGACCAACTGATTGCACTAACCAAAGAAGAAAGCCAAATTTGATGATGAGGTGGAGAATTTGAGTCAAGGTAGAGATTTGTTAGGATTTTGGCTCAAATACCTACACTGACGACTTCTAATTGGTTTGAAAAAAATGATTTCCTATTTAGTAGTTGCTTGTTATAGTAGGAGCAATAGTAGTTTCCTATTAGATTGCTTGTACAAATAGTAGTAGTAATTTACTATGATATGTTGCTATTTTCCTATTAGTATTAGGAAAACATCCTCTATATAAAAGGGGTCCTAAAGAAGGTTTGAAACACACTCATAATTTCAATACACATTGTAAATCAAATGGGTTTACTACTAAAGGTAGGATGATAGAATGTTTGAAACACACTCATAATTCCAATACACATTGTAAATCAAATGGGTTTACTACTAAAGGTAGGATGATAGCTTTGGGTGTATTGGGGTTTTAAGTTATCAAGTAGAGAAAACACTTATAAAGGAGGTCCTAGAGAAAGTTTGAAACACACTCATAATTTCAATACACATTGCAAATCAAATGGGTTTACTACTAAAGGTAGGATGATAGCTTTAGGTGTATTGAGGGTTTCAATTGTCAAGTAGAGAAAACACTTACAATTAGTTGTGAAGTAGTGAGAGTTTAGCAACTTTGCTCTTCCTAAAGTTGTAATTGATATGAGATTGTTGGTGGATGTAGGTAAAGATATTGTCGAACCACATTAATTCTTGGTGTTATTACTTTTTATTTTATTTACCTATTTAATCATTGTGGTTGTATTTTTTGCCTAAAATTTAAGTAGGTGAATGTTAGAGGTAAAATTTCAACCAGTTGTATCAGAGCTATTTATTATTTTTATGGATCTTAAAAGGATTTATTTTGTGGAAAAATCCTGTTTATATGAGATTGATTTTGTTCAATCCCATAATCAAACAAGCCTTACGATATTAAAGATTTACACAAATAAAAACCAAAATCTTTGCATGCTTTTTAACGAAGTATGTGCATACTATCTCATTAGTATTATTGTTGTGTTGAATTTGTTTTGACCTAGTTAATTCTTATTTTAAAATTTTGATTTATTAGAAAAAAATATTCAAAGCAACAATGAGATAATCTGTGTTATTATATTGGATAGTGATACTACATGTTATTTTAAATTTTTGAAAATAGTATTTGTTAGTTTATGATCTGTATATTTCACTGTAAAGTCATTAATAAAAAAAATGATTTTCATGTTAGGAGATTTTTTCTTTCTTCTGAAAATGATACTTTTATTGTATTTGATTAAGTGTAAAGTATTTTAGATTGAAAATCGTTTTGTATTATACTGTCATTTTATAGAAAAATGACTTACGAAAGTTTTTATCGTAAATTATTTTACAAGTGAATGAAAAATGACTATTTATTTGTAAAAGAACACACTTTCTCACTTTTCTAAAATTTCTCTCAAATATTACCCTACTAAATAATGTGTCAGAAGACCACTCATATGAGTTTCTCGTTTTTTATTGCATGTCATTATTTAGGGATTTCACTGAGCTCTCATTTCATCATTTTTTAAAGAAGCCCAGGTGTTTTTGATTTTGTTGTTTTCCCCTCTCCTCCACCATGGTTATCTCGTAATCAATCCATTTATGGTCCATGTTCAACCTTTTGGCTGTCCATTGATTGTGGTAACAAATGTATGGAATACATACGGACGTTCTTGATGGGAGAACAAGTATAAATACAGGTTTGGTCTCTAGACTCGAAACTACTCATTTTTTCTTTCATACACCATCAAATTGGAGAGTTCTGAGAGTTTAGAAGAATCAATACCGAGAGAATAACAGATTGTGTAAGTGAAAAGCTTCAATGGCTGGAGGTATGTTTACGTTCCTTATAATTCCGTATTTGATCTATATGCTATTTAAATTGTTTAGTATGTTTAGATTATATTTAAGTTTTACATTTGGTATCAGAGCATTGCTTGCATCTGCTTTGAAGTATTAAGCAATCTGTAAAACTTTCGTTTTATACCCGAAAAATAATTTGGTTTCAAAGTTTGTTTTTTGAGAATTTTTTAATGGAAAATAATGTTAGAAATCATTAGGAAATTTGATTTATAGTATTTCTGAGGTTTAAAATGTTGCTTCGATATCTTGGAAGCCAAGATTAAGTTGGGTTTTGAAAACGGGTCAAAAACGACTCGATTGAAGGTTGAAGACATCTGGTTTAGGATTCGGTAATTTTCCAGAAATTCTCTCTCTCTCTCTCTCTTTATATATATATATATATATTTGGAAGTTCGGATTTTGGCTTAATTTTATGGATTTTCACAATTTTGCATATGATTTGTAATTATTTGCAAAAATAATGTTTATGAACCCCCCAGGCTAGCCTAGTGGTAAGGGCGAATTTGGGACTGTGTGGTAGGCGCATGGTCTTGGGTTCGATTCCCCTTGGGATCAAACTTGTGATTATTTTGCTCAAATTAAGATTATGCATATATACTATTTATGTTAGTTCTATATATGCAATTTGATTAAATGCTCATATTTAGCATGATTTTTTGTTTTTCAATTTATATTTTTAGAATGAGTTTATTTTGTGCATAAAATTAAATTAAGTGCATAATATTATGTTTAATTGTGCAATTTTTGTTTTATTTATGAGAATTTTATTTACATATGATAACATATTATTAAGTTTATATATTGTTAGATTATGTAAACTTAGGTTATTCTCAGAAAACTTAATTTGTGCATAACACATTAAGGTTCATAATATATTAATATGAACAATTAAGTTAAAAATTATGAATAATTCATAAACAATTTGTAGTAGGCATAAAATAGTATGATTTGGGACAATGCTCTGTCTAAGGATTCTGGTTTTTAATGAGGCTTTGTCCCGACCAATTATCTTGCGAGCACTCTTAGTGATTGCCTATTATATTACTGCGTAATTATTCTTAGGCATTAAGTAGAGCCTAAAATATAGTGAACCATATAATTTTAAATATTTAAAGAGTAGTCACAACATCTTTAATTATATAAAAATTATATATGAAGTGGATTAGGATCACATAATAGACATTAATTATAATTAATTATATAAATATAATGATTTTACCCCACAAGGATTTTATTATGTTTATATAATTAATTAGGATAATATATTAAAATTAGTTTTTCCTAATTTACCCACAGGAGTTAGGAAGAATTAATTTAATATTTTTATCATAAAGTTTAAAGATAAAAAATATCAAATTATAATCATAATATACATTATGAATTTAGTAAAAATAATTTGATAAAATCTATCATAAAGTATAAAGAATCTTATTGAATTAAAAATTTAGCCCATAGGTAATTTTTAATGAAATTAGATTCAATTTCAGCATGTTTTTACATTGTTAAAACATGCAATTTAGAAAATTAGACCTCAAATCTTGACATAAGCTTTTGGACTTTATGCAGTTACTCAACCCATTAGTTTTTCTTATATCCGTTGTGACATACCGGAACTTAGGGAAGATAACTATAAGATATGGAAGGAGAGGATTCTCCTCCATCTAGGGTGGATGGATATAGATTATGCTATTAGAAAGGACGAACCACCTGCAATTGCCGATACCAGTACTCCAACTGCGGTCGAGTTATATGAGCGATGGGAGCAATCCAACCGGCTCAGTGTGATGTTTATCAAGACTAAGATAACTACTGGTATACGTGGTTCTGTCGACCAACATGAGAAAGTCCGTGATTTGCTAAAAGCCATTGATGATCAATTCGTCACTTCAGAAAAGGCATTGGCAAGCACCCTGATAATGAAATTATCATCCCTCAGACTCACCAGCGTAAAAGGTGTGCGCGAGTACATAATGCAAATGCATGACATTGCGGCTTAACTTAAGAAACTCGAGGTTGATATGTCTGAGTCCTTCCTAGTGCACTACATTTTGAACACCCTTCCAATTCAGTACGGGCCTTTCAAAATCTCGTACAACACACATAAAGACAAATGGTCTATCAATGAATTAATGACCATGTGTGTTCAAGAAGAAAAGAGACTTGTGATGGAACTGGGTGAGAGTGCAATGTTGGCTACTACCCGTGGGAAGGACAAAGCTAAACCTATCAAATCTCAAGCCAATCACAAAGCTAATCAGAAGGGGAAAGGTAAAATACCACCTCAAGCTGATATCAAGAAAGAAGAAAAGTGTTTCTTTTGTAAAAAGAATGGACATATGAAGAAGGAATGCATCAAATTCCAAAAATAGCTAAAAGAAAGGTAATCCAACCTCATTTGTTTGTTATGAATCTAATATGGTTAATATTAATATCAACACCTGGTGGATTGATTCTGGATCTACAATCCATATTGCAAACTCCTTGCAGAGTATGCAAAACCTAAGGAAGCCATTGGGAAGTGAGCAAAACATCTTATCAGGCAACAAGACGGGCTCACATTTGGAGGCGATTGGAACTTGCATTTTAGCTTTAAGTAGTGGCTTTATTTTAAAATTAGAAAGGACCTTTTATGTGCCAAGTTTCTCACGAAACTTGATTTCTGTTTTCGGACTTGTACCATTTGGATATTCCATTAATTTTCAAGACATATCTTTCAGTTTATTTTAAAAAACTGATTGTGTTGGGAATAATATTTTGTCTGATGGTCTTTATCGTCTTTATTTGAAAAATGATGCCACTTATAGTTTAATGCATGTACAAATGGGCATTAAAAAGTGTAATATTAACGAGGACTCCTTTATGTCATGGCACTAAAAATTAAGACATATCTCTATAGAAAGAATTAAGAGATTAGTGAATGAATGGGTACTTAGTACTATAGATTATACTGATTTTGAGGCTTGTATGGACTACATTAAGGGAAAGCAGACCAACAAATCTAAGAAATGTGCTAATAGGAGTTCGAACATATTAGAAATCATTCATACTGATATATGTTGTCTAGACATGGACGCACATGGTCAGAAATATTTCGTCACTTTTATCGATGATTACTCACGATATATGCATATCTATTTACTTCATAAGAAAAATGAAGCATTGGATGCCTTCAAAGTCTTTAAGGCTGAAGTTGAGAACCAATGCGAAAAGCAAATACAAATTGTGAGATCCGATAGAGGTGAAAAATATTATGGTAGATACACAGAAAGTGGATAGGTACCTGGTCTTTTTAACAAGTTTCTTCAAGAAAATGGGATTGTTGCCCATTACACTATGCATGGTTCTCCGAACCAGAATGGTGTTACAGAAAGAAGAAACCGAACATTGATGGACATGGTGCAGAGTATGCTTAGCAACTCTAACATTTCTACATCCTTGTGGACTAAAGCACTAAAGACGACTGCGTATATATTAAACCGAGTTCCAACCAAGGCTGTTCCTAAGACACCATTTGAATTATGGAAAGGTTGAAAACTGAGTTTGCGACATATGCGCGTTTGGGGATGTCTGTCTGAGGTGAGGATTTATAACCCACAAAAGAAGAAATTGGATCCGAGGACCATTAATGGGTATTTCGTTGGATATTCCGAAAGGTCCAAGGGTTACAGGTTTTATTGTCCAACTCATACTACTAGGATTGTGGAATCAAGAAGTGCTAAGTTTCTAGAGAATGACATGATCAGTGGGAGTGATCGGTTCAGGAACTTAGTTCCTGTACATGATCATACAGAACCTACACATGATCATACAGAATCTCAACCTTCATCAAATGATAGATTGGCTATAGTTCATAGCACACCTCAAGTACAAGCTCGTGTTGACCAATCAATCATTGAGGTTCCATAAGTTGCTGACAATATTCTAACAGATCAAGCAGTTCAGGAAATATCACAAGCTCCTGAACAACCAGTTGAACCACAATCTCCCTTGGGAGACATTGGTACAACATTAAAAAAATTTACTAGAGATTGGAGATCAGCAATTCTTAGTGATTACATTGTGTATATATAATAATCTGACTATAATTTTGGAGCCTAAAATGATCCTGAAACCTTTTTCACAGGCCATGAGTTGCAAAGGGTCAACCTTGTGGCATGATGCTATGAAGGAAGAGATAAATTCCATGAAAAGCAACGGAGTCTAGGATCTTGTAGAGTTACCTAATGGGGCAAAGATCATTGGTTGCAAATGGGTCTTTAAGACCAAGAAAGATTCATTAGGCAACATTGAGAGATACAAAGCAAGACTCATTGCTAAGGGATTTACTCAAAAAGAAGGAATTGATTACACAGAGACTTTCTTTCCTGTATCTAAGAAAGATTCTCTTCGTATTATTTTGGCATTAGTTGCTCATTTTGACCTTGAACTGCAACAAATGGATGTGAAAACCACATTTCTTAATGGAGATTTGGAGGAGGAAGTTTATATGAAGTAAACCTGAAGGTTTCTCCTCTAATGATGGTGAGCATTTGGTTTGCAAGCTTAAGAAATCCATATACGGTTTAAAACAAGCCTCCCGTCAATAGTATTTTAAATTTCATGAAGTAATTTCTTCATTTGGTTTTGTTGAAAACCCCATGGATTAATGTATATACCAGAAGGTCAGTGGGAGTAAAATTTGTTTTCTTGTTTTATATGTGGATAATATTTTACTTGCAACCAATGATAAGGGCTTGCTGCATGGGGTGAAACAATTTCTCTTTAAAATTTTTGATATGAAAGATATGGGTGAGGCATCTTATGTCATTGGCATTAAGATCTATGGAGATAGACCTCGAGGTGTTTTAGGTCTGTCACAAGAAACCTATATCAATAAAGTTTTAGAGAGATTTCGGATGATAGATTTTTCACTAAGTGTAGCTCCCATTGTGAAGGGTGATATGTTCAATTTGAACCAATGCCCGAAGAATGATTTTGAGAGGGAATCCATAAAGAACATTCCATATGCTTCTGCAGTCGGAAGCCTTATGTATGCTCAGGTCTGCACTAGACCTGATATTGCATTTGCTATAGGGATACTAGGGCGATATCAGAGTAACCCAGGTACAGACCACTAGAGAGCTGCAAAGAAAGTAATGAGGTATCTTCAAGGAACTAAAGACTACAAGCTTATATATAGACAGATGGACAATCTGGATGTGATTGGCTACTCTGATTCAGACTTTGCTAGCTGTGTTAATTGATGTTAATCAACATCAGAATACATTTTTCTGATGGCCGGTAGAGCTGTTTCTTGGAGAAGTGTCAAGCAGACATTGACTGCTATTTCTACTATAAAAGCCGAGTTCGTTTCTTGTTTTGAGGCTACTTCACATGATGTATGGCTTAGGAGTTTCATTTATGGGCTTAGAGTCATGATTCTATATGTAAGCCATTGAGAATTTTCTGCGACAATTCAGCTGCTGTCTTTATGGCTAAGAACAATAAAAGTGAAAGTCGAAGTAAATACATCGACATTAAGTATTTAGCCATAAGAGAACATGTAAAAGAAAAGAAAGTGGTCATTGAACACAGTAGCACTGAATTGATGATCACTGATCCTTTGACTAAGAGCATGCCACCTCTGAAATTCAAGGATCCTTTAGAGAAAATGGGACTTGGTTCCACTTTGTAAGTGTATACATACAGTTTATTAATAAAACTCTTATATATTTGATGTTTTCTCATATTCATGTGCTCCTTAATTTCTTTGAGAAAATTCATCTGTATAGTACCAAGAATAAACATAGGGTTTATTCATTAAGAAATGTTGCTACATGAAGAATAATACTTGAGGAACTAAATGCATCGTAATACATGGAAAGTAATACTCACTCTTAGAGGACTTATCGCTATGATTCATGTATTTACTTCTTAAAATATAATCAATGGGATTAAGTTAGGTTAAACATATGGACCAAGTGGGAGAATGTAACCAATCCATTTATGGTCCATGTTCAACCTTTTGACTGCCTATGAACCTTTTGGCTACCCATTGATTGTGGTAACAAATGTATGGAATACATACGAATGTTCTTGATGGGAGAACAAGTATAAATACAGGTTTGGTTCTTAGACTCGGAACTACTAATTTTTTCTTTCATACACCATTAAATTGGAGAGTTCTAAAAGTCTAAAAGAACCAATACCGAGAGAATAACAGATTATGTAAGTGTAAAACTTCAATGGCCGGAGGTATATTTACGATCCTTATAATTCTGCATTTGATCTATATGTTATTTAAATTGTTTAGCATGTTTAGATTATATTTAAGTTTTACATATCTTGCATTCTAGATAGAAATATTATAGGAGTTTCTTTTTCAATAACTATTTGTACTTCTGTTTAATTTATGAATTTCTTCATTTCCACAAAAAATAATTTGTATCTCTTTAATTATTTTCTTCATCTATTTTCAAATTCCAACCAAATAAAAATATTTAATTAAAAATTTATACGCATAAAACTCACTTTATTTGAAATTTGTCTTACGAGCACATAATTGGCAGATTCCAAAGTGACAAAGTCAAATAACTTTCACCTACTAACTAGTTTTTTGCTGACGTGGAACCATGACGTACTACCCTACCTTAAGCCACGTGCAAATGCTTGCGTGGAAAAAAGAGTTTACTTTTATCCAAGTAAGTTGCTTAACAATAAAGAATTTTTTCGTACACCTTCTAAAACCACAGCAAGTTACAAACGTCATAATCACAGCCCGGCATTGGCTCTACACCTTGGTAAACATACACTCCCCATGCATATCAAGGGCTGGATATTTTAGATTTGATTAGAAAATCTGTCTGTGACCGTGACACTAGTTTTTCATTTTTACTGTATAAGAAAACAAAACCCGACCTACTGGTCGTTTCCCAACCGCCTAAGCAAAATCAGTTTATGAAGGAAAGAAAAATAAGATAACTGAGTCGATATTCTTTTTCCCGGAAAGTTATCAATCTCGATTTTTCGGGAAATTTGCGACAAACAGGTTTGAGCTTAAACGATATCTTTCGTTTCATTTCAATAACTTTCCTCTTTTGTGGTCTTATATATGATTATGTGTTCGTTTTATGATAATAATAAAAATAGATATTTTTTTGTCTGTGTTGTCGATGATAAAGGGTTTTATGGTTTCATATTTGGTATGGAATTTCTGTTTGCGTTGTTAAATGTGTTTTCTTTAATTGATATCAACGATTGATTTGGTTGAAAATCTTTTTCGGTTCCTGGTTGGAGAAACTATAACACGAGTCTGTTGTTTGGTTACTGACAAAATCGGATATCCATTATTTCCTTACTTTCTTGCTAACCAAACAGAAAATTGGTTGTTTTGTTCTTTTGATTTATTTTTTTTACAATACTTAATATGCATGAAAACGGCATTGAAAATTTGCACCTCTTTACTGAGAATGAGACTTATTTGCTGCCAGAATGGTCAAAGTTTTATTTGCAGTTTTTTTAAATGATTTTGTGAAGTCTTGTAAGTAAGATAATCATTTGAAAATTTTTGGGGTTGTTTTGGACATCAAAGTTTTCAGATAAGAATAACTGCACCGACACATTAATAAGCTAATTTCATGGGAACTATTAATCAGAACTATTTCGTTCTGTGCACAGCTTTTTATACAGCTCGGTTTTTCTGTTGTATATAGATTAAGGTTTCTTCTCTCTTTTTTGGGACCTTTCTAGTGAAGTAGTTGCCCCATGATTCCTACAATTTGTTGTATTCCCTATGTGCCTCTTGTATCTTTGTAGAGGGAATGAAACTAATTTAGAGATTCTTGGCAGTTCAGGAGCAGATGCTTGGGGCATTGGGGCTGAGGCCTTCCTACTGCATAAAGTATGTTAGGCCAGGATTGCCATTAGGGGCTTTATTCTGGCAAGGCTTATAGCTTAAGCTAGGGATCAAATGGTTCTAGAGTAGGCCAGAGTATGTACTAACCATAGGATGAGCAAAATGCACACACACGTGAACATCTACAAACACACATACATTCAAAATGACAGTTTACTCGTCATCAACTTGCCCTGTTGGAGGTTGAGATTTGGAGAATGAAACTGTTATTTTGGCAATGGACCTCATTTAGCGGTGGTCAAAGGTAGGCACAGTATTCGTAAAAGCTCTAGGTATACTTGAGTGCAAGAGTCTCCAGGAACCTGGGCCTGAAGCGCAAATTGCAAGCTTGTACCTAAAGTGAAGCTTGAGTTCTTGGAAGGTCGAGTAAAATCATTTGTTGCAAAAGAAAGAAGCATACTATACAACGAAAAGGATGAAAAATCAATACATAAGATTGTTTTTAGCCTATTAGCTCCTATATTTATTTGGATTTTACATAGGCTATTTTGAATTCTTAAAACTTTGACAAGTACATAGACATGTTAAAATATCACATATTTTCTATTGTAATGTGCATTGTCAGTGCACTATGTATTATTTTACTTCATAACCAGAGAGAAACTAGAGGCCCCCCTTCACCCCCCGACCAAAAAAAAAAGTTAAAAAGGAGAGCATAAGTCAGTTCTCTATTTCTTTGCTGAAGTAGTGCAATCTTATTTCCATCAAAAAGGAAATTGTGTTTGTCTCTCTGGACAGGAGTTTGCCCAAAGGAAAGAATTAAGGAAAAAGCAGAGAAGGAAGAAAGGGATAGAAAGGAAAAGCTGCCATTTTGCCTAGCAAAAAGGCATGCACTTTTGTGCCTACTCTGCGCTTTTGTGAACATGCTTCACTTTAGGTGTAAAAAGTGTGCCTACGCGTGCTCTTAAGAACACTGGGTGGGCATATCATGTCTATCAGTATCAATAATACTGAGTAATGGGGTTTGAAAATGCTGATCAAGTAGAGTTTCACTGTTGCTTCACTCAAGCTTCAGGTTAGAGCGTAAGCCTCAATGGGATTTGGTGTTGAAACTTGAGTTTTAAGGCCTTATCCTTGAGTTCTACGTTTCTTCATGCCTTATAAATTAATTCCTGAAACTAAGATCGTAGTGGGTTACTTATAAAAAAAAAAAGATTGTGGTGGGTTTGTTACTTATCAAAAAAAGAAAAGAAAAGTAAAGAAAATATTTTGATGGTTTTGTTGGCTAGTTGAAGACAATATGCTAGTGAGGTTGATAGAGCATTCAGTCCAACCTAAACTAGGATCCTCGGAAGCTAGATTTCTTGGTTATCTACTTTTATGCAAAATGGTTTTTCTGGCTCTTTCTAAATTCAGACGTTGGAGACTTGAAGAAATTATTTTTCTAATTTTACTTTTTCCCCTTTTTTTGGTGCTTGCTTGGATACTTCCCATGTACTTGGGTTGTCCCATTCTCAATATCCCCCCACCCCCCCAAGAAAAATAGACTTGTTGAATTTCTTGGTTGAAAATCTGTTTTGGGAGTTCAAATTGAGACATGGGTGCAAAACATGTGTTTTAAGTGACTCTGCTCCTTATTGTGATAAGCATATTGTATGGGTCATAATTAATGTTTTCTCGTAGTTTAAGCGGTGTACATTTGTTATTCTAGAGCTTTCACTAATTCACAAACAGTTTTGTGATATTTTCTTGTTGATTCTTATTGCAGGCTTCCTTTTCCGTTCGAAGCTTCAATCTTCCTCTTCTCAGAGGAAACAATAATTATTTTCCCCACATTGTGACAGTATCTGTGGTTGTATCTCAAGGCATCTTTGTGGCAGTGAAAGAAAGGCCACATTTGTTTGCATCATTTAACTTGAGGGCAGAGTTTTCTTTTTGCGGTAACAGAAATTAATTGAAGAACAGAAGAAAAAAGGAGTATTAAATGCTATTTTGGTTTATTATGTATTCTCTGGTGTCAAAAAAGCATTAAATAAATTACCCTTGTTCAGTCACATTTTGTCAATTGAGATATTCATTGGGGTCCATTATTTTCTTCTGCTCAATGGGATGGAGAGGTGTTTTTTACTTTTTATGTTTTCTTATGGCCGTGGCTGATTCGTCAAGTAGATCAGAGAAAATGTGGTTGCCAAACCTGGGTGCCGAGTCAGCTGTAGCCTTCAGCTGGCCAATCTTCAGTGCTGGCATATTTGTATTTGTTGCTCTTGTCCTCTCCATGTATCTTATCTTCGAGCATTTAGCTGCTTATAATCAGCCAGAGGTTCATTCTCATCTTCCTTTAATATTTTCCTCCTACTTTATATATCATGTTTTGGTGCTTTGTCTATATTTATTCTTCACTGGTAGAATTTTTTATAGCTTTTCATGTAAATATTATCTATCTTAAGTCATTTAATCTCATCCTCCAAACTTTATGCCTATAATTTTTCTGTTTTATTTTCAGGAGCAGAAGTTTATGATAGGACTAATTCTGATGGTTCCTGTTTACGCACTAGAATCGGTATGACAGTTTTACCCACTTTAGTCTCTCGCCTCACCTTCACCCCCTTTTTACTTATTGCGTATTCATATTTTCTCATGGCTTACTCATTTTTTTCCCTTTTGGTGGAAATACCAGCATGAATACAAGAATATTTATGTTTCTGTCATTGTAACAGTGGAAATTTGGGAATATTCTGTTGTCATTTGTATTAATTGTGAATTGTGTGAGTACATGGTGGGAACATGAATGATTAACTAATTACTTTGGATAATATTATAGTAGCATGCCAATGATTTTATTTATTTAGTTAGGATCGAAATGTGGTTTATCTGTTCTATTACATTATTATATGGAAAAATAATATGGTGGTGCTTGGAAGGTAGCAACTTGCAAGAGCAGTGGATAGTGATACAATACATCAATGAGATATGGTAGCTTGAAGTAACTAAATTTAACCGAACTACAATGACTTGTGAAGTGCTTGTCATCTCATACCATTGGATAATGCCATCACTCATCACCCTTTTTTAGGTAGGAGCAACTTTTAGCTCATCGTTTGTACTTGGTAATACTAGAGATATTTGGTTAAAGGTTTGAGAAGCATTAACTTATTACAAGGAACATGCTAGCGTTTATTTATAGACATGAGTATCCTGTCCACATTACTGGGCTATTTTTATCGGGGAAATTTCGCCATGTGTTATTTAAAGATATATCTAAGTGCATGTTTAATTTTTCGCATAATATCTGTAATTGTTTTCTGTACATAATTAGATATTTTCAATGTACTTGATAACATATTCACAAATATAGAAATTGATGCTCTTTTTGTATGATAAATAGTTTCCAAGTACATCTTTATGCAAGTTCACAAATCCTTCTAAATGGATGGCTGTACCTCTTAGCTTCAAGGTGATTTATTGTTTCATCTTAAATGAAAGTCGCAACATGCTAATTTTTGTTCCAATTTATTTTATAAATTATACAATTTTTTTTCCTTCCATACTTTCATGCTTACTATTTGCTTCATTGCTTCATGAATTTTGACTACCTTCCCCATTCGACAAAACAGTGTCATTGTGTGTGTGCGTTCCTCTTTCTTTCTTTCTTTTGTTTATTGGTAGGAGTCTGTTGGCATCTGATTGCCTGCAAACCTTTTCAGTGATTCTTGAGAAATTTCTTGTGGATGTTAATTTTGGATTTTCAATATTTTCTGGGGCAGTTTTTGTCACTGTTGAATTCGGATGCTGCTTTCAACTGTGAAGCAATTCGGGACTGTTATGAAGCTTTTGCACTGTACTGCTTTGAGAGATATCTGATAGCATGCCTAGGTATGATGAGAAGACTGAAAACCAGTCGTTGCTTGCTTCAATTTTTTATATCATTTTGCCTTGAATTTGTTATTTTGAATGTAAAAACAGTGAGTTACTTGCCCTATCTCTTTCATATTTTATTTTTCTTTTGTATTGTCTCTGTAGTTGTGCATGCACATGTTTGTGTAAATCATCAAATGCTTTTTATTGAGACAAAAAGAAATGTCTTCGAGGAACACAGTACCAACATTCTTTTGGAAACAATATTTATACATTCGAGAGGAAAATGAGAGCTATTTTCTTCCACTACAAAGAATTATTTGACTGTTGCATAAGAATTTACATAATACATTCAGACAATCTTTCGTAGAATTCAATGGTTCCTAAGAGCATATTCACATTAACTTAATATTTGTTGTTCGCTTTAGTCATTTGATTTATTGATTTATTAGTAATGAGGTAAGAGCGAACAGAAAGTATGGTTTGGATCGTGTATAAACAGCCAAGCTCAGGTACACGAGAAGGTTCCATCAGGAGTTATTGTATTCAGGGTACCTTTGGGATAGTTGAGCAAATGAGCTCTTGGTTAGTGGGAATTTTGAAGGCTTCTTGAGTGATGTATGGTTAGGGATTGGAAATTCAAGCCTACTGTGATAGAATGTTTTAAGTTATGGCTGAATAGAAGTGCCAGTATGATGATATCATTAGTGAAAAAGGAAAATATCATCAGCACCCTCAAACTCCTTTTTATTTAATTTCTTTCATATGGTCACTGCAGTTAGAGAGGCTTTCTTTGTAATGCATCCCTTGGAATTCCAAGTTTGGTTCTGGTTCATTAAACAGTTTAAGGGACCTCACCTGTTATAAACTTTTATCATTCTTCTACATTTTAATTAGAAAAAAAATGTCTCTTTACCTAGTCATGTGATCCCAAAATGTAATATGATTTGGGTAATTTTGCAGCAGCTCATGGATTCCATTGGATCATATTGCTAGTCCATATATATCGTTTTCAGTGTCTTCCATTTTGTTAAAGTCAGATTACATGTTGTTAAATCAGTGTCATGAATTAAAGAGTGTTTAAGTTACTAAGTTTTGAATGGTTGTTTACATCCTGGGATCTTTGTCATTTTAGGGGAATACACATGTTAGCATCAAAATGATTAGTGGTGTGAAATGCAAATTAGTTGAATTTAAAAGAATTGCTAAGGCCATGGCTTGGTAAGTGGTCTCATTGTCAAGATTTGCGGGCTCTGTGAAAGAAGTTTGGGCTTGGAGTGGTTTGAGGGCAGCTAATGAGGTCAAAAAGGCTTATTAGTTGATTCCACACTCTATTTTTTGGTTAGTGTGGAACGAAAGGAACCGGAGAGCCTTTGATGGAGGAGAAAGACCTATTGACGCTATTAGAGATAGTTGGTTCAATACCTTTTAGAGGGAATTTTTTTGTAAATAATGATGATCTTCTAAATTTTGTGGATTTCTTTTCTTGTAAATAGCCTTTGGCTTTGAGTTGTACCATTTTTCTTGCTTTATTAATACAATGTTGCTTATAAAAAAAAAGAAACCACTCTAGATGTGTTGTGTCTAGTCAAGATTCTTGGAACCTCTGTTGACAAGAGACATATAGAGGCTGCTGAAAAAAGATATATAGAGGCTGCGCAGGTGCCTAGTCTCTGGTCTTGTAAAGAGTTGAGGCATTTGTTGGGCTGAAATGAAGTGTCTGTGGCTATAATTCTATATCACTATATATGATGCACATATTAGGTATGCATGCATAGATCAGATGCATATGTACAAACATTTGAATAATAGTTGTTCCTTTGCTACTGAAAGAATATTCTCTTAGATGGTCCTTGCATTCTTTCTTGGCTTCCTTTTTACTGTTTCAATTGGAAATTTATTTATCCCTTCTTACTTTCTTTTCTTGAAATATCTATTTATGTATTTCTTGAAAAATTTATAGTAGCCTTGAATCTTGACAAGGTTTTGCAGTACATTTTCCTTTTTCAGTTTTGAATTGACAAAATTGTTGCTGCCTGTAGGTGGAGAGGAACGTACGATTGAATTCATGGAAAAACAGTCGGTAATCAGTTCCAGCACACCTCTTCTGGAAGAAGCACGTGCTTATGGAGTTGTAGAACATCCTTTTCCATTAAATTGCTTCTTAAAGGATTGGTATCTTGGTCCTGACTTCTATAATGCTGTAAAAATTGGCATTGTTCAATACGTATGTGCTTATTTCTTTGATTAAATTTCCCTTGGATTATTTTTTGTTATGAATTTCATAGCCTTTAGGTACTTAGAGAGACATCTATTTTCCAGATGATATTGAAGATGATTTGTGCACTGCTAGCTATGATCCTTGAAGCTTTTGGGGTCTATGGGGAAGGGAAGTTTGAGTGGAGATATGGGTAAGATAACCTAATTTATTCTTTCAGACTCGAATCATAAAGGTATTATATTAAGAATTTTCTTATATGTGCATTTCTAATAACACATGTTGCTGCCTAGCCTTACGGTAATTCCAAAATATGGTCGCTAACAAAACAACAAGAATGCTATTGTTTTCATTTTGATAATCACAATTTAGTTATGACTTATAGTTCTGTGATTTGCTTGCAGCTATCCATATTTGGCAGTTATTCTTAATTTCAGCCAGACCTGGGCCTTATATTGCCTTGTACAGTTTTATTCTGTAATCAAAGATAAGTTGGCACCAATCAAACCATTGGCCAAGTTCCTGACGTTCAAGTCTATTGTATTCCTGACTTGGTGGCAAGGTGTTGCGGTTGCATTTCTTTTCTCAATGGGAGCTTTCAAAGGGTCTTTGGCTCTGGAGTTGAAAACGCGTATACAAGACTACATCATCTGTATCGAGGTATGTAAGTAAAAACGATGCCTCCTGACGGTATAGTCACATATTCCTTGGCGATAAACATTGAGATATGCAGCTTCTTTTTGTGGGTATATTAGTCATTTTTTTTTCTAAAAGAACATGCTTTTTGAACTTAATAGTGAATTTGGTCTAATATTTAAGTGTAACAGGTGAATGAATTAATTTTTGTGGGTTAACCTTTTTTATCATTAGCGATATTTAGGGGTAGAGGGTTCGTACCTCTGTCCATTGGCAAGGGGAAATGTCCTCTCACCATTGCGCTAGGCAGGGGGGACTTTGTGGGTTAACTTACATATGAAGGCCTGAATAATGTCCCTAAACATGGTACCAAAATTGATAAATACGATATGGGGGTTGCCTTTGTTGATAGTGTGCACATTAAACATGTTACCTCTTTTTCTTTTCTTCTTTTGATAGCTTCTCTTCTCTTAATTCTTTTGTCCCCTTTGATGCTTCTTTTGTAAACTTGCTGTGTACCTGGGTTGTGTCCCCTTTGGTGTTTTTGAGTGAATTTATTCTAGCTTTCGTTTTCTTTTTCTTTTTGTTTTTCTATTAATTTCCCTTCTCTTTTTGTTGACTGCATCAAGCACATTTGTGCATGTTTTGTGTATCACATATAGCTTTCCTATTACATCCCAGTACACAGTGTTTACTCTTTCTTTTTTCTTTCCTCCTTTGGTGGGCCAAACTTTCTCTCTGGTTAGATTCATTATGCCTGTAAGGTTGAATGTATAAGGTTATTACTGAAATGTTGGACATGGCTTTAGAGAGATGTTTGTTTTCTGTGGTATAATGTTCAAACTTCAGAGCTGAAATAGGGAAGATTAGTTCTTAATGAAATCCTGTCAAATCTTATCTTCATTTTGGTTGCTCTCGAGTCTGTATTAAGAATTTAAGGCAGCATCAGAAGTAATTTCTGCTTAAGGGCCTGATATCAATTTTGTCATACAGATGGGTGTTGCTGCTGTTGTGCATCTTTATGTCTTTCCTGCAGTACCTTACAAGCGTGGAGAAAGATGTGTACGTAATGTTGCTGTTATGGCTGACTACGCATCTTTAGGAACACCTCCAGACCCAGATGAAGTTCGAGATTGTGAAAGATCTACTAAAATGCACTTGGCTAGACATGATGAGAGAGAAAAGCGTTTGAATTTCCCCCAGAGTGTTCGTGATGTGGTGCTCGGCAGTGGTGAAATTGTGAGATACTTTATCACACTTTACTTGATGCAGTTAGAATTTCCTGTTAGACTATTGATCTGTTTATTTTTCCCTCAACCGCACCAACAATAAATCCCTAGTACTGGTGAAATCATGAGATAGATAGCCTTAAAACTTTTTAGTCACTGCTTTTGAATTTATTGTCATCCTTTCGTTTTACTTTGGTGACTCATGTTTTCATATGTTCTTTTAGATTGTGGATGACATGAAGTATACAGTATCACATGTTGTAGAACCAGTTGAAAGGGGAATTGCACGAATAAATAGAACCTTTCATCAAATTTCTGAAAATGTGAAACGCTACGACGAGCAAAAAAGGAAGTCCAAGGATGACAGTTATCTTATCCCCATGAATTCGTGGACGAGAGAATTTTCTGAAGTTCATGACAATCTTCCTGAAGGGAGTTTTAGTGACAGTGGTTTGTCCAGCGGAAAGATGCAGCATTACCAATCCAAAGCATCAGCTCCCTGGATTTGAACAGGTGGATAGTGCTTACAAAATGACTGCTAGAGTAAAATTCAAAAAGGCGGCTGTGGGTGCAACGTGAATTTTAGATCATTGTTGTTATTTGGTGAGAATTTGCTAATTTGAATGTTTTATTAGTTTCTCCTTCCCTTCCCTAGGATAGAACTTGCAGAGTTCTGATCATTTCCTGTTTTGAGGGTGAAACTTGAGAGACTAAGACTTGATATTTTCTATCGCTGAAATGTATAGTGAAGATACTGACCATTTGTGGAATCTGATCAAAGCTTTGCCGCAGAGCCTGGAAAAATGTATACAAAATTTAGTTTACGGAACAGGTGTAGATTTTGACAAAGTAAAAAAACATAAAATCCTAAAAGTATTTACACTGTAAAAGTAATATTTAGTTAGGATGGTCGCTATTATTATGCATCAGCATCACTTACAGAAAACGCATTGGTATTTACGTTGGAGTTCTACCTTCTTAATATTCTGCCATGCGAGTTGAAAGATTGTTTTTTTAGCTACTAATTAAAGTCACTTGATTGAGCTGAAGCTTGAACGAAGATGTCTCAGGTTTGCCGTTTAGATACAGATTGGTATATTGTTGGTCGGGAACAGTGTATTGCTCCATTTTCTTATGTACGGATTATGAGTTTAATGAGGTCATTCGTGCAATTTCTTGCACTAAGAACAATAATGGTTATGAGCGACATGCGTAATCAAACATAAGACATGTCGCTCGATTGTCCATTTGTCCTACAAGGATAACAGAGAGTATGAGAACATTCTTCCTTTGTGCCATTCATGCAGTCTTCACCGCTCAAGTGTGTATGTCTGTATGCACGTACATTTGTGGTGTATGTGAACGCATCATATTTTGGACTTGGTAATGATTTTCGTACCACAAAAATGGATCCTAACACGCAAATGATATTGTTGATGTTGAAAATTTACTGCTGAGCTAGAGGTTTGGAATTTTAAGGTCTACATAGAGAAAGAGTGCTGAATTAAAGAATCACTAGAGGAAAAAAAAATGGGTGCTTTTGAAGATTTTTCGATGCTTTTGTTAGTTAAAGATTTATAGAAAATAGAGAGAATTATAGTATTAATGGCGATAGTGTTTTAGTAATGAATTTGAACTGTGTTGAGATTTGCGTGCTTTGGATTTTTTTATAGTGGTTTAAGGAGCAAGTTCATTACGTGTTCAAGACGACGCGATCATTGAGATCTTGTTTTTCTTTCGAAGGGTTTTGTTGCGTGTTCAGGGACGATGCTGCCCTTGAAATCTTCTTTCTATTTTTGCGTATGAGAAGTCTGTGAGTGATTATGGTTTCGTCATCTGTCCTATTACGTGCTCGTTCTTGACGCAATCACGTATCATCCCGTCATTGAAAGGGGAGTAATCCACGTGTCACTAAGTTACTGGAAAGTGAATTATTTACTTACATCAGAGACAGTAGTTACTATAATGATTTTTGAGAGAGTAAAAATGGTAAGTTGTAACTCAAATTTGCACACATGGAGTTTTTACTAGTAATGCTCTCAGAGTGTTGGTTTCAAGGTTCAATCTGGTTATCACTATTCTTTTGGACTATGTTGCAACATTGTCATCAAATTATACATTGGATCAAAGTTTTGATAATGCCAAACATGTAGGAGAAGACTTAGTTTGACTCAACCAGGATCACAATTTGCAAGTAATTCTCATTTGGAGTTGGCTTTAGCAAGATTATCTGCTGTTAATGCATTTATGTTATTTTTTGTTTTACTACTAGATTAAATGGGGGAAAAATAGCGAGTCAAAGAGTCAAATTAATAAAGCTCAATCTGTTAAAAGATCAAAATAGGAAAAGTAAATTAACTGAAATCTTAAAAAATTGAATGAGAAAAATAAAAGAAAAAACGAGATTTCATGTTAGAAATTTCATTTTAAGCCCCATTAATAGATTTGTATTCAGAATTTTGATATTTTTATTACTTTTACATAAAAACTCATCTATAAATTTTGTGAAAGTTCAAAAATTAAAATTTATGAGATCATATGCAAATAATCTCTCATAATATTAAGTCAAATTGTGTACGGACAAACAATTTAAAACAAAAAAAATGAGGCAGAACCTACATAATATGTGAGTCCAGCTCTGGTACTTATTAAAAAAGATGATAAGAAATTTCAGTACATATTTATTTTCTACTTATGTTAATATCTCAAGTTTCAACAATAGTACAATATTTTGGTTTTATTTGCATTTTCGTTGGATATTTTTATTAAAATTATTACATGTCATTTTTTTTCTTGAATTTTATTTTTAGGAGTGTTTTTTTAAATATTCACACTATGCTGCATTGGAAGTTGGAATTAATCCTAACATGCAAGTGAGGTAAAATGATATTGGTTCTCTCAATTTAAGGAGAGAATTTTAAGCTCAATTTATGTTCATCTCAACCCTTTATTTAATTTAGATGGACAAAATTATACCACTTAAAAAAATTATACAATATCATCATCTTAAACTAATTAATTAAAACTTAAATACTTTAGTTTTAAATTAAAAAAATAACCATCAGTTTTTTTGCTATTTTGCAATTTGCAATAATACAAATCTATCATTCCAAATACAAGCTACCGATCAAAACACGATCCAATTACAACAAGAAAACTTCCAGAAGACATAACAGAGATAAATTAGAGTAACCGAAAAAGAAAGCATTCTTTGTTTCAGTTTTTCATTAAAGCATGAAATGAAGATTGAGCTCAATAATTCATATCGATATTTCAGATCAGTGGAAAAAAAAAAAAGCATTCCTAGATCAATGGCAATGGTTTATGTTATATCTCGACGACTCTGCAAATTGTTACATAATGAAATTGGAGACTTGAGATTACTGATTATATGTGAACTGGTTTGTAACTGTGTAAAGATGCTTTTCAATCCGATCAATAATTTTTTTTAAAAAAAAGCAAACATCTAATATAAATTTGAAGAAGAATCCAATAATTTACAAAAATTGATGTGGAAAGGTTTAGGATGCTTCAGATTCTTAATGAACATTGATACTGCCAAAATACACCTCTCCAACAAGAAGATGACACGTGGATCATTTTGACTCCAGGCTGCAAGGAGGCACGCAGAAGACCCAGGCTCGGACGGTTGGGCCTTCAGGTCATGACCGTCCTTCAGAGCATCATTACCCCCCAGGCCATCATTACCCAACCAAATTGGGACGTCAGGTTGTCAAACCGTCTTAACGCATAGACGACTTCCGATCAAGACAGCAAGACAAAGCCCTAACGGCGGCCCCCAACCACTTAGCTGGGCCTCCTAGGCATCATTACCCAACCCAGTTGGGGCAACATCTCACTGCCACCCTAAGTCAAATGCCGCCTCCGAAGCCCTATAAAAAGGGTCAGGTATGCACTCCAAAGGGTCAACTTTTTGCTCAACTGAAAAAGAGAGGGCTCGTCCCTTACATATTTTTGCTCTGACTCTAACTAAAGCTTCGGAGCATCCCCGGAGGCACCCCCTCCGGTGACCCTCTAGCTCACTTTCCTCTCCCTGTATACGTTTGAGTCCTAGCCTCCAACTCACCAGAACACATTTTTGGCATCAACAAATATTAAAGATACTGAAAAAATAAAATAATTTGAGGGGAAAGTGAAAAATGAAAAGAAAAAAAACTGATGGCTATTTTTAAAATTTAAAACTAAAGTATTTAGATTTTAATTAATTAATTTAAGGTGATGACGTGGCATAGTTTTTTAAAGTGTTGAATCTAAAGTTTCATTTTTAATTTGCGAGGACCAAAATCCGAAGTAAAAGTGTAACAAATGGAAAAAAGAAAGAAAACGGAGGGTATTATTGTCATATTACATATATGGAAAGGAGGATTAGGGTTTTGTGTGGGTGGCTTTGCTCCTATAAGTATATGTTAAACTACAACTCTTTTCATCCGTGTTGCCATCATCTAAGCAACCTTTCTCTGTGTTTGCGGTTGCTGCTGTTTGTGTTTTTTGGCGCTTCCGTTTTGCTTTGCTTTTGTAAGTATTGAATTATTTTTATGGGCAGTGATGAGGATTTCGAGTAAGTCATGCACCACTCTGATGATCTTTGTCTGTGCTGATAAATCACTCTACCCATCTTTAAATCTGAGCCCTCTTCACCCTTTTTTGCTCTCATATTTTTACTGAGAAAAAATATTAAAAACAATGGAAATTTAACTTTTGATTTCGTAAAATTTAGTAAAAGATCTCTGTTTAATGCGTTCCTTCTTCAAGCAAAATTTGGTTGGGTTGATTTGTAAAGAAAAAAAAGGGAACCAGGTGATGGGATCTTCTTTATATGAGAAGACCGTACCATGATGCGGACCGTACAGCTTCGGCTACTGGTGATACTTGTTGGTTTCTGATGGTTCCTTTCCCACAATTTCCCCTTAGTAATATTATAATTTGTAATACAAGATCATTAGATACTTTGTGTATTCTTTTTGTGACAAAGTGCTTTTATTGATTTTCTCAAAATTTCAGTTTACTTTGCTCGGAGTTTGTATTATTTTCAAAAACTTTAGATTTGGTTGTCAAAAGCTCTTAAGCTTCTGGTGTCATCGAGATTTGCCTGAGCTACCGACTTTAATCTTTTTTTTTTGGTTTTTTGTGCATTAGCAGCATTTGTTTTTCGTTTGGGCCTGTTTGGATAGTTTTTCGTTTTTGAAAATGATAATAGAGAACCTTTTTTTGATGTTTTTTGTGATTTTTTTTTTATAATTGTTACTTGAAAATAATTTTTAAAAATAAAAAACAGTATAAAGTTGATTGCATAATTTATTTTTTCAACTGTTTTGAAAATAATGCAATCACAAAATTCAGAATTTGAAAATCATATTACTTTTAAAGGTTTCGATCCTTCTGGTATTAACAATTATAGGGATTAAATTAACTTAAAAATTATGAATCAACTGTACTCAGTGTTAACTAAATAATTAATATATCAACTTATTTTAAAAAAGAAAATAGCAAGAAAAACAATTTTGGGCAGCTTGGTTTAGCTGAAAGATAGTCGAGTCAGGGAGTTAGGTTGGATCCGATGCAATTCTGGTCATGTTGGAGTCTGATTTTGGGGTTTAGTCGAAAGTTGTCTTCCAATAAATTTGAGAGTGATAAGTTGAACGGTTGAGTTTTTGTATTTTGGTTATTGAGGATGGACCAAACGACATTTTAGACTGAGCTCTTAGAGTTTTGGTTCCTCAAGCAGTGGTGGGCAGTGTACTCAGAAAGAGGTGATGTCGTTAGGTCATTTTAAATAAAATAATATTAATTAAATTATAAAAATATTAAAAAATTAAAAAAATATAAATTAATTAATTAATTATTAATAAATTTTATTAATTTAAGATCTATGAATGAATATTTATCAAAATATTTTTACACAAATATCAAATAATTTGATGAAAATTTTAGTCATATATGATATTAGACGTACATTATCGTTTGTTACATATGTATATATCAATTTACATTATGGTCTTTTAACATGGTGGTTTCATTTGTAATGACATTTAATCAAAATGTTGAAAATTTAAAATTTTGACCTAAAAGACTGAAAATCAAGGTAAATCTTCTGAATCTTTTGGAGTGTTTCGAAATTTTAATAAAATAATATTAATTAATTAATTAGAATAATAAAATAATTTTAATTTTAATTAATTTTTATCAAAATTTAATATTTTACTAATTCTTTTTTTATAGTGTGATAATTATAATTTTATAAATATTAATATATATTTATATATAAATTATAACTTATATTTTTATATTATTGTAATTTGTAAGTGATTAATTAAATAGTTTGTAATTATTATTAAGATAGATAATATGTATTATATATTTATGAAGTGTAAAAATATCACAATAAGAGTGCTAACTTAGTGGTTAAGATTAAAGACATTTTAGGTAATGGGTTCGAGCCTTATGGAAGAAGATTTAAATGGTTTATTATTAAAATGACTCAAAACGTTGTTTTGGTTTCGCCCCAACAAATATATCTACCCCTAGGCTTTTTGGCCCGATTTTGCTATTGGGCGCGCCCCATGCCTGTTTTTAAAAACATGTTGTACAAGTGAGGGTAACAAATCACTTATAAACAGCTCAGTCACATCCTCTCTAGTCGATGTGGGATACCAAGACATGAACCTCATCTTGGGGCATCACAATCTCCCCTCCTTTGGGCACAACGCCCTCGTTGTGTTGTCTTACACTTGGCAACCCACCGATTAAAATCGTCGACCGAGCTTTCGAGAGTCGGCTCTGATACCACTATAACACGCTTTAAAGCCGTGAGGTCTGACGTGCCAAAGCGGATAATATTGTGTTAAATGGGAGGTCTGGTCGTTGCTGGTATCTCAAATTTGGAAGAGAATGTTGTGTCCATTCCTAACTTCCCTATAAAGTTATTTTCTGTGACAGATAAGAAGACTAAAGAAGAAAAGTTCCAAATATAATGGGGTTATCTTGCCAATGAAATTGTTTCCAGACGGCTACATAAGATGAAGGTTACTGAGACGACCCAGCTCTCTTGGAATTTCACCATGAAAGTGGTTTCTTGCGAGGATAAGATTAGAGAAATAGGAGTGATTTCCGAACTCCAACAGTATTTGGCCATGAAGTGTGTTGTTGGAAAGGTCAAGAACGCGGATGGAAGTGAGATTGGAGAGATGATGGGATATAGTACCAAATTGGCCCAGTCCAGGAAGCTGGAGCGATTGGACTCGGGCACCTTTGTTGGAGCAAGAGACCCCATACCAATTGCACTCAGAAGAATTCTGTGTCCTACTTCGAGGGTCAGTTAGAGTTTGAAAGTTAGAAGAGCTTTTCTGTCAGTGCTAGCATTGAGATGTCCCAACTTGGTCGTGGTTAAATAAAGATGATTTGGGGAGATGAAGAAGAAGAGGAGAAGCAAAAGATGGGTCCTAATAATCCCAAGTTGGAGTGGTGTGAGTTTTACTAATTAAAAAAAGATATGGAGAATCAAAAGATGGAGATACCATGAAATGATTTTACACTCTCTCTGCCTGGCTCAAAACTGATTTCAATTAGAATTCAAGTTCAATTTAAGAACTAGAATCAGTCTATAATTTTGAGGACAAGGTTTACTTGTAATTCTAATGGTAGACTCTTCCTAGTAGACCAAACCAATCATTTGTTATCATAGTTTGAGAATTTATTCTATTAATCGATTAATCGATCCATTTTAACCAAAACGATCGATTAATCGGCTTTTACCTATTAATTAGTGAACAACCCTAGGCCCAGGACAAATTTGTGAAAAAAAAGTTGAGTCAGTAATGTTTTTCAATATGGCCCCAGAGCAAGCTTAAGTTTTGTAAAAAGCGGCCCAATTAATAGTTCTTTCTCCAAATCTGATTTGTCTTAACCCTAGCATAAACCATAGAGAGAGTCGTGGGTGAATTGCAGAACTGATAAAAGTATGTATCTCTAATTTCGATTTTCAAACTGGCTCACTTGCACAAACGCTTAGCTCACAGTCCATTGGCCATAACACCAGCAGCTTCAATACTCCGGGCTAGGTTACTTCGCTGAAACTGCCTTTTGGCCTTTTAAACCTTTTCAATTTTCATTATTTGAAATTCAAAGTCTGCTATTTGCATATTTAGTAACGGTAAGTGTATCAAATATTCAAGTAGAAAAGGTCTGCAATATAGTGTAAAATTTTTGTAAATCTCTCTTTTCTAACTGGTCACTATCATCATCACTCTGTTATCTTTCCTTTTGTGGAGCACATGCATTTCAAAAGAAAACAAAGTTGAGAAGCATACATGATTAATGTTTTTTGGGGACAAATTAAATGTTGATTACAAAGTTATCACTGATACTTTGTAGCTGTTGCTTAGTCCTCTTGTTAGAAATGTCTTAGCCAAGTCAAGTGGGCATTGATTGCACTCATGCAATTTTTGGCTGTGCATAGAGCTTTGTAACTCTTCATTCTGGTGAGCAGTACTGTTTATGATCTGTTGCATTGCTTTGAATTTAAGGTACAAATATTTTGAAGCAGTTGCTGATAAGAAATGAAAGGAAGAGTTAAGAGTCTCAAAACTAATAAGGTAGGAGTGGAGAAATTTGTCATGAAAGCATCCTCTGTCAATGATCTCAAGTCAAATTTCTCCGGCTTATTTAGTGTGATTCTCTTTTAGTGTTTTGTGATAAAAATTAAAGAGAAATTATGGTTTCTGCAGCTATACAATTTTATCAAAAGAATTATAATTTACGTCATATAATTCCAATTGAAATTGAAATTGAATTAGAGAAATTACGATTTTCGCATCCATACAATTTTATCAAAAGAATTATAGCTCACATCATGCAATTTCAATTGAAATTGAGTTACGACTACAGCTATACAATTCCAAAAAAGCATGCAAGAGGGAAAATAACATATACTCCTAGTTGAATTTTCTTTTCCTTTGTTTATTTTTTATACTTTTCATTTTCTATAGTTGAAAATAAATTTCCAGTATGATTTGACACAAGTGAAATAAGTTGCATCCACCACAAACTATGCTTCGTAACATGCCATTGTTGACATATTCAACTTGAGTAATTAATCTTATATAAAATGGTCTAATTAATATTTTATATTTTTAATATAATCAAAATATCAAATCGGTAATTCATAATAGTTATCAATAAAGTTACCTAATAATTACCTACATCGAGTGTTTGTAAGAATTTCTAACTGCATCTGCAAACTTTGCTTCACAAATTTTACAGCATTGTGAAGTCCTTGTGAAAAAGGTTGGCTTAAGGAAAAAAATTGAAATGAGACCACACACAGCGTGGGCCACTAATCTACTCTAGTTTATCTTCAACACTAAAGTTTCTTCTAATTATCTTAGGTTAATCTTTGGCCTATATATAGAGAGCACCCTCTCTTCTGCAATAACTCAAATCTTCTAGTCTATTTAGAAGATGGCATCCTCAGGTGTTGATCAGGGAGACAAGTATCGTTCATTTTTACATGGAGAAGGAGAGAAGAATACCAAATGGAGGTTTGGTGCTCCTCCTAACTATGATGTTGTCAACAAACTGTTTGAAGAAGGCAAAACTAAGGTCTCTCTCTCACTCATAGAGGATTAATATATGCATGTGTTCTGTTTTTGTTGTTCTTATTGTTGAATTTCTCACCATCTAATCTGTTAATTTTGTTGATATATGGTAGATATGGCCACCAGGGTCAATTGAAGAAAAGGTGCAAAACCTTGTGAAAACATGGGAAATGGAGCTTTTCCACAAAACAAGCATTCAGGATTACAAATTAGTTGATCCAAACAAGTATACTTTCAGCCTAAACGGTAACAAATTAAGCAGAGTGTTTACCACTAATTTAATATCGTTTTATTTTTCCTATATAATTAGCCAAATTGATCACTAACTAATATTTTCAGGGAGGAAGCTATTAACAATGGAGGAAATAGGTAAGCTTGGTGGAGGCTATAACCCATTGCTGCAAACTTCCCTCCCTGAGGAATTTAGGTGCTACGACCCAGATAATGAAACAGCAGATTCATCTCACAGGGCTTTTACAACAACTTTCCCTCGAGGCTTTGCTCTAGAGATTCTCAAGGTTTATGTAGGACCACCAGAGATTGTCTTCAAATTCAGGCATTGGGGTTACAAGGAAGGTCCTTTTAAAGGGCATGCCCCAACCGGAGAAATGGTCGAGTTTTATGGAATGGCCATCTTTGAGGTATTTATATATCCATCCATCCTTCCTTCTCTTTTCTTTTTACTCATAATCAATGTCAAATGGTTTTCATTTGTGCGAAAAATAAATTAAGTGGAACACAAATTTTTTCAAAAAAGAATGAAAAGCTGAAAAAAAGTTTTTGAAAAACTAAATTTGTGTCCCATAAATCGTTTCCGTTGTGATTTTACCAAACATAAACTTCATTATTTTTTGCCAAAAACTATCTTAATAATTTTAAGTCTGAACTATTGTTAAGTCAAACGATACCATAACAGAGTGTATATACATAGGTGGATGAAAATATGAAAGTTGTGAGAGTAGAATTCTTCTACGATCGTGGAGAATTGCTTGGAGGTCTCATGAAGGGTGCTGCTGGCATCGATTCTTCTGCTCAAAAGGCTGCTTTAAGTTGCCCTATCCTGCGGAATACAGGCTAAATGCAATTAAAATTGCGTAATATTTTTCTTTTCGATATACTAGCAAGAAAGGAGATTGAACCCGAGCTTCTAGTCGAAAGTCTTTGTTGGGCTTGTGCGCATTATATGCTCATATTAGATACTTCTGTGTGGAATTGAAAAACAATAAAAAGGGTTTGTTTTCTTGTGTTTTGTGTTCAGTTGTTTAAATATATATTTTTTGGATTCTATTATTGTTCTTGTTAATGCCGTCATTATAACTTCTACATGTTATCTAAAGAAATTGAGTCCTAGAAATTGAAATTGCTTTCCTCAACGGTAAAATTATAGGAAAAAATCTTCATTTCCATCCAATTTCATACTACCAAACTCAAAGTCATCGGAATTGCACATATTGTGCACTACAATTGAAAATTTATGTATACAAAGTTCCACCATGAAAAATCTATGCAATTTTATTGAGTAGTGATAACATCATGCCCCAACGGTTCCAGGCAATAAACAAAAAGCTCCACTAACTATTAACCTAATCTTATAAGAATATCCATGAAATTTTCACTACGAGAACAGTAAAACAAATCCCAGCTTTATCTTCCTCTATATTACAAAGAAAAGTATCTAAAAGAAAAACTATACTATCAGGACTTGTTTGATTTGGTTAAGGCAGACTTATCCTGTAATGGATCAAGTAAATACTGTGGTTAACTCAAAGCCCATGGGAGGGAGCCTGGATAAGGAACTGACCCACAGTATCTGAACAAACCTTCAATCTCAGGACACCCTCTGGGATAAGGTATTGACCTATGAAAGGGATCACGCCTCAGTTTTTTACGCCAGAGGGAACCTAGACACCCATATGGATCTTCTTGAAATTGAGCCCTCACCAATGCTTCACCTTTCAAAGCTGCTTCTTTAGATGTTGATGAAGCTGGTGTGCCCGAGTAAAAGAACCTTGACTCTGGAAAGCCAATTGCAGACCGATGCAAATGCGCAAATCTCTCCTCCTTAAAATCATAACTCACGACCTGGTTCAAATGTGAGAAGGTCAGATCAAAATTCAATGCCTAAAAACGAAGAAAGCTACTATAAACTATGAAAATAATCTGAAAATGTGATAAGGTGAGATTGAAATTCAATGCCTAAAAAGGAAGAAGAAAAGAAGTATGAAAATGTGATAACGTGATAAGGTGAAACTGAAATTCAATGCCTAAGAAGGAAGAAGAAAACAACTGCTGCAAAATACACAAAATGTGATAAGGTGATAAGGTGAGATTGAAATTCAATGCCTAAAACGGAAGAAGAAAACAACTGCTATAAAATATACAAATAATCAGAAGATGATACATACCAAGATGGTCAAGTGTAATATCGTGACATAAGCACAGAGAGACAAAATTCACCAGAGAGATCACACACACACAAAATACAAAGCCAAATTGCTGCAGGATTGCATGCCAGACACTTCTCTGCATCAATATTTGCTGTGTTGAACACTTGATGGTGTGATACTTACAAATATCTACTATATAAATGGGAAGCAAAATATGTATCAAGTTTCTTTCTCAAATGATGTGCATGTTCTAACTGATGCTTCAGGACACATGTTAAACATTACACAAGAACCTTTTAATTTGGTCATCAAGGACAACTCTACATATTCTACCATAAGTATGTAGGTGCACAACCTCATGTGTAGATTGCAGGTAACTGATGAGTGTGACACCCCTGACAGTGGCTACAATCATACGTGTTTCAAGCTTTAAAGAAATGAAAGCAGCTTTGCAGTTCCTTTTATCCTTTCACAGTTTCACCCATCTCAAGTATATTATAAATGTACACTAGCTCTACACAAAAGACAAAAAAGAACACTTCAAATACAATGGGCTTACAGTTATGTTAAGAGGATAAGAGCCAGTAAGTTCTCGAAAGCGGCATAGACTAAAGAGAAGATTCTCAAAACTATCTCTTGCATGCTCTTCTGTCAATGCCCTCCATCTCACACTTTTTTCCTTGCCTGATAAAAAAAATCACAATATGTATAACAACAATACAATTGAAATCAAATTTCTAAACTTCAAAGACTTCGTCTTAGAGGAAACAATTTCAATTTAAAAATTACTAAAGAAGTAGAATCTAATTTAGGACATGATACCCATCATTTCTGAAATAAAAATGCAATATGATTTCCTCAGCAACTAACATCTATTGCACTGGGAAGTTTTGGAATTGCATTTCTTCCGTGCTCTTCATCTGTACATAGAGTTGCACCTTTCTTGCAACTCTTTTGTGTAACATAGAAAGGCTCAAAAGGTTTAACATCAACAAGCATTACCTTTGTCACTAACTCAACAATGCAGCTCAAGTTTGCATAATTTTTTATTCAAAGAAGAGACTGTATTTGATGAAAGAACCAGCATAAACACAACAACTCAAGCTAAACTGCCTACATCTGATGGAACAAAAAAAACTCTATTTGCAAACAAAATGCATTACTTGAGATAATCTTTATTTCATTGGTGGTAATTGTGCCTGAGTTAGCCGTTACAGTTCCAGACATTAAAAATGACCACTTATTGGAGTGTGAATAGCTAATGCAGTTTCACTTTTCTTATATCGTTTTGTTTTGTTTTGTTTGATCACAGGTCTGTTAAGAGATTTTATCAATTGATTTTTCTACAAGAACCAAAATGGATGGAACATGAAACCCTGATTTGTTGTCGGTGCATGAATAATATCAAACAATTTGAGTTTTTGAACTAGGATTCCTCAACAAGCTGAACTTTGACTGGTGCCCTCAATCGGGGTTGAAACTAATGTCTAACTCTCAAAAGGTCAGAAGTTCATTGACAGAAAGTCTAGTTATGTTTATAAGATCCTCTAACATGACATTTTAAAAATTCATGACAGTATGTTTAACAACTGCATTTATAAGTAGAATGAGCAGGAAACAACACAAGCAATAAAAAAAAATCTAAAAATCTATGACCTATCTTCGTTTAAAAAAGCCCCTTATTTTTCATTCTTCAGACAAGATGAATGTTGCAACTCAAAGTAAGGCAGACAAAAGACCCGATATCTGAGGAAAGTACATCAACTCACCAAACCATAATTGTGATTCAGCAACAGCCCAATAACTCTGTGCCTCGCTACGAGGGCCAGCATCTTTTCGAGTCTCTCCACCACTAAACAGGAGCAGAGCACCTTCATCTTTTGCGGCAGTCTCAACTCCCTCCTTTATATGAGTCACAAAAGTAGCAGCTTGACCCGGATTCTTTTGATATGATTCCAGGAACCAAGAATCCTCCTTATCAACTTTCCCACAACTACTACTCGTGTAAACAGAATGACCGGCAACCATCACAAGGTTCTTTAGCTTTGCAAAGGGGTAATTATCAATGCCCGTATCAAGTTTTCGATAATTACTCCTTGTATAATGGTTTTCATAAAGAGATAAAAATATGAGGACTGTGACTCCAAATGAGAGGGAAATGATGAAAAGAAGAACTGGGTGCAACTTGTAATAGTAGTGAAGGCGGTTGCCTAAAGATTTAAACATTATGATGGGGTGAAGTCGTGAGTTTTTCGGCTTTCGAGCTTTTTTAATGATTCCAGATTCTAAGTCAAAGTCACCTCTTGGGTACGCATTGAAGGACTTAGGACTATTCGATCCAAATGGATACTTGTTCATGATAGTATCAATCCAGCTTCTGATTTGGAGAATGAGGCAAACTAAACATACCCAGATGGAGATTTAGAGATATCAAGGAAGAGGATCATGGACTTCTTTACTCAATTGCAAGAAACAAGCATAAGAATAGAGAGTTTTTAACCGATCTCCATGAATAAGATAAATCATTCAATCAATATGCCAATTTTACAGCTCAGGAAAGGAAAATCGATCATACCCAGATGCGAATTAAGATAGAGATATCAGTGGAGCTAATGAAGTTGAGACTTGAATTGGAAAAATTAAGCACAGGTAGAGAGAACTCACCAGAATTTCTGTGGAATTGTTTGGTTTTTCAGTATTGAGAAGGTACAGATTTCCAGGGAGTTCCTGTTCATGAAATTAAAGAAATGTGCTAATCAGAGGGTATTTTATGGAAGAATACCAACTAGATCCGGACTTCACGATTTTCAATGATTCATTATTTGGTTAATGAAATTCCTTTTCGCCAAAAAAAAATAATGAAAGTGTTTCATAGGAGAGGGTGGAGAAGACCGACAACAGTGAGATTGGTGAATAATAGGGCCAAGAAATCTTACATCACCATTCTTTATGGCCCACATTAGGCGCAAAGTATTGACCTCTAATATGGGCCTTGGTTAAGATCATCATGACCAAGGGCCTATTTAGCCCATGAGAGTATTTTCAAAGCCTAGTCCCGATACCTTAGACCATTCTCATTTTTTTTATTATAATTTTAAATAAAAATTTTAACTATTAAAGTTACTAATGGATTTTTTTTTTGTAATTATTAATAAATTTTTTTGATTCCATGATAATTCTCACCAAACCAAATCCATAAATTCAGTACTCTATGGCATTTCCTACAATATGGACAGTTCAAATGGCAAAGTAAAGAACTCACATTTTTACTGTTCATTTTAATCATCCATATCAACAATAAAATTATTTTTTATTCGTGTCAAATATTTTTTTTAATATTAAAATGATAATTTATCATTGTAATTTTTTAAGTGTCAGTCCAATTACTAATCCACTGATCAAATGTTACAAACGAATGATTTGTTTGAGGTTCCTCTGCTCAAGGCTAAAGGCTTTTTAAAACAACACGGAGTAAAGAGAAAGGCTTCTCTGCCTTTCTTTCTTAGTACAAGCAAGTGTAAACTAACAACCACGCAGAAGAGACAAAACCATGAATGATGCATTGGAATAACCGGTGAGAGACGGCTCTCTATCGGTTTATTCCAATTTCCATCTTTCCAACTGTATGCCAGCTTGCCAAGCACGTCCAAATCACCCAATTCCTTGGAACTTTTTATCAAATTTTCTTTTCTTTTTTCTTTGTCAAATTGAACTGTAGTATAACTGATGAGCTCATAGATACTGTATGCAATTATGGTCACAGAATTAGAAACGTGTCTTGACTCTTGATAGAGGCACATCAAATGTATGAAATGAGGGAAAGGTTAATCACAAGAAAAAGATGGTATATATCCTCTTTGGTAGCATGGACATTGGTGTGCTTTTGCAGATGAGCACGGCTAGGTTAATTTTTCCTTCACGGTTATTTTTAATAATTAAAAATAGATTAATCAGAAGTCAATTTTTTATTCGTTAAAATGATTTTTAGGGATAAAATGATTAGTTACTAGTAAAACTTCTTAACATGATGCAAAATTACTAGTGCAATGTTCAGGATGTCAAAAATAGACGCCAATTTCAAGTGTTAACATGTCATTACTCTACAAACCAATATATAATTCCACTTTTGTCCGTCTTTTTTTTATTGTTAAAACCCTAACACACACTTTGGAACTTTGGACAAAGATATATCATTACCAACACTCCAAAACAGTCAGAACTTTTGTCTTCATTTTTAAATAATCTCTTCTTAACAAATACTAGTTTCAATTGCAAAGTAAAATGATAAAATAGTTTTGTTTAATACACATATGTATAAGGGTAGTAAAAGGCCAAATTTGTATGAGTTTATCCTCCTAAAGAGAATTCCAATGACAAACTTATAAGAACACCTCGAAATTAATATAAACATTGGTAACATCTACACATTAAAAATTTGAGACCATTTCTTGTTAGGAATCTCAATAACCAGTTTATATTTTCTTCTTTCTCCTGCAAAACTTTCTATAGGTACCAAAATCTGCATCAACCATGTCAGCTTCAAGTTACTCTCAAAGTTCACAACCACAAACTTCTGCATCTGATACAGCAGTGAAGTTTGTTCATACAATTTCTGAGGCAGGCAGGCTTCTCCCATCAGCAAGCCGCTGGAACTCAATAGAACTTGAGTTCAACATGATTCCAAAATCCTCCACTGACTATGATTCTATCCCCTCTCAGTACTCCAAATCTTTCGATTATGAACTTGTCATCACAGACAGGAAGCACTTCAAGCGCTTTCTTTACATTTCACTCTCCTTAACATTCCTTATCCTCACGCTTATTCTACTCCTGCACTTTTTGCCTCACACACATAAGCACCATGGAAATTCAAAGAATCTCACACTTGCAGTGAGTCAAGCGCTAACATTTTTTGATGCTCAAAAATGTACTTGATTACTTTGTATCCTTGTGATCAATCCTTTTTTTTTTTTTATCAGAAATAACTTATAATTTGGTTTCAGTGTTTATCAAGCAATTCATTGAAAGTGTCTTTTTTCGTTGTTCTTCTGCAGCTGGGAATTATCCTGATAATAGTCCGGTAAAATTTAGAGGAAATTCAGGATTGCAAGATGGGAATTTGAGCATACATGCTCATCTTGTGGGTGGTTTTTATGATTCTGGCAACAACATAAAGTTCACTTTCCCTACTGCTTATACCATTACTCTCTTAAGTTGGAGCATGATTGAATATCACGAAAAATATGCAGATATTGGTGAGCTTGACCATGTCAAGGACATAATCAAATGGGGAAGTGATTACTTGCTCAATGTCTTTGTTGCTCCAAATGCAACTTCGCCCACCATTTTGTATTCACAGGCAAGTAATTTACATTTTACAAATTTTTTTAACTAATATGGTTCTAATTCTGAATCTTTACAAGAGAATGTGAGAATTTAATCTATTTATGCTGTGATTTTAGGTTGGAAGAACTACAAATGATACTAAAGACTACAATGATATAAGCTGCTGGCAGAGGCCCGAGGACATGAGCTATTCTAGGCCTGTTTCTTCTTGTGATGGCACGGCTTCTGATTTGGCAGGGGAAGTTATTGCTGCATTGTCAGCAGCATCATTAGTATTCAGAGAAGAGAGTGAATACTCAGGATCATTAGTCAATTTAGCCGAGAAATTATATAAGGTTGCCACCAATGAAGACCCGGGTCATAAGCAAGAAACTTATACCACAAATGATGCTTGTGGATTGGAGGCAAGAAAGTTTTATAACTCATCTGGTTACAAAGATGAATTGGTATGGGGAGGAACTTGGTTGTTTCTTGCTACAGGGAATACTTCTTATCTTGAATATGCCACCAGAAAGTTTGATGAAGCAGAGAAAGATGAAAAAATATCAGAGAAAGGGATTTTCTATTGGAACAACAAGCTTACTGCTACAGCGGTAAAACTCTCTCTAGTTAAAATAGTTACAAAGTTTCTGAGGTTTGCGATATGTAAGTGATTCTTATGTTTGTGTTTGTAGGTTTTGTTAACAAGAGTTAGATTTTTCCACGATCTTGGTTTCCCCTATGAAGAAGCTTTTCAATCTTCATCGAACATGACTGATCTGCTCATGTGTTCGTATCTTTCTGATAGAACCTTTAGCAGGACACCAGGTAAATTCTTGATCAATCTCAATTCATTATAAATATGCATGTATTTTGGAATTAAGCATGAATTCTTATATTTCTTATATTAAAGGTTAATAGTGAGAGCATGCAGCTTTAAGTTCAATCATCTTATTCAACAAAATTATTTTGTTTAGGTGGATTGATCCTCTTAAGGCCTGATTATGGTACACCGCTACAGTTTACAGCAACAGCATCTTTTCTCAGTAAATTGTACAGTGATTATCTTGATATGCTGCAAAGATCTGGTGGGAGTTGTGGTGCCGATGGATTTTCCCTGAAAATGTTACAGAGTTTCTCCATATCTCAGGCAAGCATTAACTGTGCATTTGGATTGAGGGAGAATGGAGGGAAAGGCATTAAATTTAATGAAGAGTTGTGTGTACCCCTTTCATTAATGAAGAGATACGCCTACCCCTCCATTCCCCTCAATCCGAACACAAGCTTATCGTAACTTCTAACCCTGCACCAAAAACTACTCCTTTAACTTGTATACTGAAAAGGGATTATTTTCCTTCTTTATTTCAGGTTAATTACATATTAGGAGACAATCCAAGGAAGATGAGCTACATGGTTGGCTTTGGGGACAAGTATCCAACCCAAGTTCACCATAGGAGTGCATCGATCTCTTGGGATAGTCAACATTACTCTTGTCCAGAAGGAGATAGATGGTTATACTCTAAAGACCCAAATCCAAATGTTCTTTTGGGAGCCATGGTAGCAGGACCAGATCAATCTGACAATTTCATTGATGAAAGGAGCAAACCATGGTTCACTGAGCCAAGCATAGCGAGCAATGCAGGTTTAGTTGCAGCACTCATTGCACTTCATGATCCTCCTCACGGTTCTGCTTATCCTAACCGCCTTAATTTAGGGATAGATCAAATGGGTATCTTTGAAAAGGTTCTTTCATTTCCTTCAACTCCTTGAAAGTTTTACAATCTATTGGTAATAACTCTCATGAAAAAATAAAAAAAAATGAGATAAATGAAGAGAGATTATGTTTGCTTACAACTGAGCCAATAAGTTCTAAGTTAGATATCAACCACCTTCATATTTTCATATAATTGATTAAGAGATGGTAGGAAAGAAGCTCAAGAAGTTGTCATGCATGGCATAGATGTCTGGCTTGTATCAATCTTTCCAATTTGGGCCTAAACAGCAAATTTTCTTGTAGAATTTCCTTCACTTTGGATTTACCTTGCTATAAACTAATATAACTTATACAAGAAAACTCTGGGGCACAAGGGAATGGAACTAAGAAAATCTTTCTTCAAGAGAGATAAATTCATTGATCTTGCTAAATCTCTTTAACTGGCTATAATATCAGATGATACAGAATCTTAACTATCTTGTCCTTGAGGAAAGGGTTCCAGTCCAAACAAAGAGGCTACCAGACACATTGAATTCTTGAACATAACTGCTACTGTAATATATGATGTGCCGAAGAAGTGGAAGCTTCTCCTAGAACCATATGGCACATGTTCCTGTTATTGGTACAAGCACTTCCAATATTTTTGTTCTTCGGATTCTCGGAGTTTGGCATTAATACTCAACATTCATTTACCCTTTGTTTGGACTGAAGGGAATGAAGGGAAATGAACGGTGAGGAAATGAAATGGTACATGTACCTCGTTGTTTGCGAGTTTTTTTCAATGGAAATGTTTGAAGGGTATTTTTATCCCTCCAAATTCCCTTAAAACTAAAAACATTTTAATTCTCTTTTGCTTGAGAGTTCCCGAGGAAGAGTAAAGGATAGGAAATGAGGGAATTTAAAAGGTATTCTTCTACTCTCCTTCCCTCTCCTGTCTTAATCCAAACATATCTGTTTTTTCTTCTAGGTATTCCTTGCGAGTTTTAAGTATTTGGGTTGGGCTTTTCTTTTTTTGTCTTTTGGTACAGTAGTAGGGAGGAGGATCAAACTCAGATATTTTATATGGAGAACTCGAAAGTGACCACTAAAGTAAGAGGCCCAGGTCGGTTAAACCTTTCTGAGTAACATTGCAAGCAATAAAATCGCAATGTTATAGGACAGGATTCAACAAAATCTGTTGTTTGTCTATATAGCAAATCTTTGTACAAAGCAGAGGATTAGAGGTTTCTTTGGGTATTAGATGTTCAGACTCTAGTATTACAACGAATTGAACTTATAAGCTATATACAGATTCATATAAACATTAAAAAAATAAAATCAGGTAAGGAAAGTCAGACACAGCTACATAAAACCGAACTCTCTACATGTTGTTCTGTTTTCTTCCCACATTCTCTCCTCATGTAGATTTTGTCCTATCCAAGCCATAATATATCTGCAGAATCAAGAAAATCCAAATAAACAAACAAATGAAAGGGAGTAAAACGCACTCATAATCTGATGTTAATAAACATAAGATCAAGCTCACCAGAATAGAGTGGATTTCTTCAAGAATAGGCACAAGTAAAGAAACCAAGGTTTCTATATCCTCTTTAAGGGTTTCGTAATTCTCATCTTTAGCGATGAGGATACTAGTGAAGGTTTTGTTATCTGGCACCAGTTTTAGAGCCACCTGCAAAACATTGCACATGTTATTAGTAATATGTTGATGTCCATTATGCAGAGAACTATGCCAAAACTGGCACCCAGGCCTCAAGTCTTGTAATCAAAACAAGATTTTTTTTTTGTATGATGAACCGAATAAATCAGTAAAATTTAGGATTATTATAAAAAAAAAAAGGGAAATCTTCCATGTCAGTTCTTCATTGCCTCTGGATGTATAAAAATGGTAAGGTAATAAGGAAATCAATATTTACTTTGAAAGCAGCTGATGAAATCCATCCATGCCATGGCTTCAAGGTAATGTTGTAAGACTCTTCTACTGCTTGCTCCATGCTCTGCCCTGGATCCACTGCCAACTTTTGTAGTAAAGCCACCATAAAATCCATGGATCTGGGGAGTAAAACAATGCCATTTCAATTTAAGGTACAAAAATGACCATTTTCCTAGTTCTTTGCTTGTTTGATTCTAAACAATTATGCAAGGTAGGCTTGCAACTTCGTTTTAGTTCCCTTAAGCCAAATACTAGCCAGCCAGATTCATATTTTTCAACTTAGAATCAATCTAAAGCATGAATGGAGCATGTATACAAATCCAGGCTATTGTGTTTGTTTCAGTTTAAGCAATTATGAGTTAGTGAAGAAGATAATCAAGCTGTACTAACATGCTTAAAATGAAAAAAAAAAAAAACAATTCTCAGTCATAGTGCTTTGGGCTAGAATAAGATTTGGCATTTATCCTCAATGAAGGTTCAACTAACAATAATATGATGAATTACCTGGTAAGCCAGACAAAGGCTTTGCTACAGCTGGCACCTTTTCTTGCAATGCCTTTACTTCTCTCTTTCTTCAAAATCTCAACCAAATTTGAATGCATTGAAGGATCAGATTCACAAAGCTTCTCCAATCTCTATGAAAAGAAACAAAAGATAGTGAAAAAGGGTCCATCAATGTCCTATAACAGGAAGATGACAAATCTCTAAAAATTGACAGAAATGCCCATAGACTGATTAGAGAAACAACAAAAAAGGAAAAAAGAGGGGAAGCCAAATTAGCAAGAATGTTTAAAAGTGAGGGTGTTTATGACATGCAAGAAAGTCAAGAAAAAGTAAGCAATTCTGTGCAGTAAATTAAAATGAGAAAAAGAGATACATTTACTGTAACTTGGATTACTTTTAACCTGAACATTTTGATGAATGTCTTGTCTAAGAACAGCCATTGTTGGGCCTATCTTATCTGCAAAGCAACAAATACATAACCAAAGAAAATTTGGGTGGTGGGTCTAATTGCAAGAACACCCAAGAGGGAAAAAGAGAGTGAGAGGAGAAAGAAACTGACCAAGGACTTGAATAATCAAGTTGCAGATAGAGAGAAAAGAGTTGGTAGGAATATGTGCAGCTTCATGATTATCACAAGGCTTAACTTTGATAAACATGGATAGTTCTTCAATGGCAGACCTTATCTCTGAATCCTTTTCCATTTCATATCTTCTCCTCTTCATTTCAATCTCTCTGACTTATAAATTCTTTAGTTTTGATCCTATATATAAATTTAGTAGCTCACAATTTAAGTCTCTTTAATTTTTTTTTTTTTTTTGCAGAGATCAACTGATAAGGAGGTTTTGCAATCTAGAAACCTGCAAGCTCATTTGTCAATATTAAAAGGTCCTGGATTGGTAATAAGATAGTAGCTTCTCTGGCCTGAATTCTGTTTTTTTTTAAATAAAAAAAAATCATATTCCTTTTTCATAATAATTTATTCTGCTAAGAAATTGATGGTGACCTTATATATTTGACTTTGGAGTTTTTTCTATCAGCTATCCATTCCCATTTCACTGTTTATTTAAAGGGAAAATATAAGGAACGGACGAAATGAGTCTGCTTTAATGATCTCAACCGTCTGATTTTACTTGCAAAGCCATGGTGGGTCCTTGATTTATAACAATCATGAAAACTTCCATCTCCTGTTGGGGAATATTTATTTTTTTAATCAAACTAACCCAGGTTGGGGAATATTTATCAAATGTTATGTTTGCCACGGTAAAAGGTCCAAATCTAAAGTATGTTCCAAAAAGAAGAGAAATTTTGAGACTGAAGTAATTATCACATCTTCAATTAAGTCCTAGCTCAAACCAGTCTCAATGCAACTCTGGATTTAAATTGAGCTAAATCGAGTTTGAATATTAAAATTCCATTTAAAATAAATAGATTCAAGTTCAATTTTTATAAATTTTATGATGGCTCGAGTTCGATGACAAACGAATCTATTTCTCGAGCCTCCATTTAAGCTCGAGTTCGAGCTTAAATTATAATTTTAATAAATAAAAATATTAAATAAATATTAATTCGAACTCGATAATATCTTATCGAATTGTTCAAGAGCTTTTAGAAATAAACGTTAAGGTATTCGAGCATAATTTTTAGGCTCAATTGATACCCCATCGAATTGTTCGAAAGCCTTTCGAAATAAACGTTAAGGTATTCAAGCATAACTTTTAAGCTCGGACTCAATCGAGTTGAGTTTTGACTGAGCTCAACTCGATTCCAACACTACGTGCAAATGGTCTTGATTATGCATCACCATTCACCATATTATTATAGCTTAATTACATATATTTCAACAGGTGAATTTTGTTTTGAACTTTTAAAAAAATTTCATGAAAAATCGAACTCTGAAGATTCATTTGTTACCATAGCAAACCCTGTAATCAAATAATCTTGATCGAAACTAAATGATTTGTAAAGGTGAGGTTGTCCAACTACCTCACTTTTTTGGGACAGTACATGTTAATTACCATAGCGAATAAGCCTCTATGTATTATGAAATTTTCAGTTTAAATTTCAATTTTCTGCTACATAATATTAATAAATTATGATTTGAGCAGACTAAGGTAGTGTTAACCACTTAATTACACGGGGTTGAGAGTTGTTAACTTGGAAAGTTCCAATTTTTTCCCCGTGTTCTGGGCCACAGTATTCTCTTCCACAAGTCTTTCATGGAATATGTAGAAAATTGCATGCCTTTATTTCTCAATCACTTTGTTTGGGTTGAGAAACATGAAAGGAAATTATATATATATATATATACACACCTTTTTGATTGCTAGTTCTTTTAAGCACAGATGAGAGGGTTTGGAAGGAATCTCTTAAATATTTTTAAAACCACATGGTCAAGTTCTTTAGTTAGAATTTTAGGTTTAACTGCATATAAAGGTATGAAAGTCCTCTTTACTTAGAGTCAGAGTATTTGACTTTTTGAGATTCACATTATTTTGTTGTTTGACGAAGAAGATGATAAACAAATTAACAATTTAATTATGTGAGTTGAGAAACACAAGAATACGTGGAAGCAATATTAAATTAAATAACATATATATTTAATAAAAAAATTATAAAAAACGAGTGAATAAGTCGCTTCTTTATATTCTTACATTTTCCAACAAAGTGGTATCATAACTATAAGTTTGAGAATTGTTGTTTACGCACCATAACAACGAATATCAATCATCAATTTACCTAAGAACAATTTAATGAAAAATGAGGTTTCATTTTTTGGCAAAAACGAATTTATTCTCTCCGTGAACGTAAACATGATTATACCGAATCACGTAAATCTTATATGTTCACTTGTTTTACTATATTTTTGTTTTTTTTTTCATTAAATTCGTGCGTGTGCGTGGTTTAATTAAATTTCAGTATTAAGTTATTTCTGTGCAATCTTGTTTTTCCTAACAAACTGATTCATTCGTTTCATTTCATATTTATTTATTTATTATTAAATTTATATATAACTTAATTAAAATTTCGATATCAAATCGGTTATTCATGTTGCTGTGTTTTTAAAGCTGCGCGCTTAGTTAATGGCAATTCAATCTTATTGTGATCCTCTTCGTTTTTGGATTTATATTACAATTCAAGGTAAAGAAGGGTAAACTTGATTGATGGTTTAGGCTTGTTTGGTCATTTTACAAAGCAAGTCTTAGGATTTTTACGAATCCAACTTCCAGTTGGTAGTTTCATTTTTTTTTATTTTTTATTTTAGAATATGGCAGTTTTAATCTCAGTTGGTACGTATTCAGTCATAAAGCATGCGAGGATCCAGGAAGTACATCCTTTTATGATGTACTTATTCGATTTTCAACTCTTTTTATCACATGAATTTTCAACTCTTATTAACACAACATTTGAATCTATAATGATTTGCGTCGGATATTTCATTTTTGTTAGAAGATATATTATTTGTTTTTAAAGTTATAAATTTAATTAAATAAACGATAACTACATCATTCATATTGGTCTTAAATACAATTACATCACAAACTTTTAAAAAATGTCATTCCTCCCAATTTTTCATATAAAATTACAGATACATCTCATAATGCATAAAAACATTAAAAAAATATAACAAAATTAAATTAAATAAAGATATGACATCACATGTTTTTTTTTTTTTTACTTCATTCAAGAGGCAACTTATAGGTAAGGTTCTAACGTTCTTAAACAATAAGATATGATTGCTGTTTTTCGAAAATTTAAAATATTGTTGTATTTATAACAAAATCTGAAGGATGTAATTGTAATTTATCTTTAATTTATTTATATATTTTAACATTGTAATATTTTTTTAATCCAATGGTTATCAACTAAATCTGACATCAGCTCTAACTGATAAAATCATCATCCATTAAGATATTAAATGATATGTTCAGGATCTTAACTATGGTTATAATAAGTATAATAATTTCCCAAAAACAAATCAAAATTAGTCAACTAAGGTACCATTTGATTTTATAGTAATTTACAGAGAGGGTGAGAAGATAACTGGTTCTTAACGAAAAAATATAAGAGAGAGTAAATGGTAATTTCATAATCAAATGAGTTTAAAATTGATCGAAAATATACTCGAATGAGGTCTATTGAAAAATTTATTATAATGTAACGTGTAAATTGATCGAATTTAAAACGTAAGAACAACAGTGAAACATGAAGTAAAATATTATAAAAAAAAATCATGATAACATCCTAAACTAATAATTTAGTAGTAGTTTTATATATATATATAGAGGTCACTAACTTACTAAAAGAAAACTATAGGTCATTAACCATAAATGTTTAATGCCAACTTGTGTATCTAAGTACTACCATGTTGAATTTCTGTAGATAATGTTATTTACTATATTATATAGTAACAAAAATAATAAATATTAAGGTTCAAACTTCAAACTAATTGGTAAGATAAGGATTCAGTTATACACACAAGTACAACTCGTACTAAAGTTTCTATCCTTTATTTATTTGAGGACAAATTACAAATAACGTATATGCCGTTTTATTTTAGGATGTGCACTTGAGTAACTTGACTACCACATAGTATGTCAGTTAGTACGCTTGGTTAACGCCGTTACGTTTAATACTGCATGAAAAGATTAAAGTTCCCTACTTTTGTTCGAAATATTATGATATTAACAAAATTTATTCTAAATAAAATATTACATTTTTCATATTTACTAAATTAAAAATTATTTTTTTCTCTTTTCTACTAAAAATAAACTTAAGAAATCAAAATAAAAAATAAAACTCAATGTTAAAACTATAATTGAAAATTTAAAATAAAAACTAGATGAATTAAAAAAATTAATTAATTAATTAAAAATTGTAAAATAAAAAAGATTACAAATTTGGAATTATTAGACAGGATTCATGCGGAACCAAAATAGATTATATCATAAACTGTTTGGTATAAGTATCATGAGTTAAACTAATTTATTTGGGTTAGATGCCATACTCACACTATGCAAGGTGTGAATACTAAAGATTCTTACAGGAAAATCATATATTTAATACTATAGGAAGAGACAGCAAACACTATTAGAGTTGGTACATATTTCACAGGTCTAGATTTGTAGAACCCTTGACGACCACGGGGTTCCGCTCCCCAACCCCCGAAAATTTTAAGTCATGTACATGTTTTGGGTCTGATTTTTTGTTTGACGGTTTGGAGTTGGGCCCATGAATAGCCTTGGTTTTGCAGCAGAGAGGAAACCCTAATTAGGGCGTCTTAAGTTGCTTATAAATACTCCTTACGTACCGAGTGCATATTTTAAAGAGAGATTTGTGAGGTTGATAATAGTGAAACTTTTGGCAGGATGTAGCGCTATTCTGAGGTGAACCTGAGTATATTATGTATTATTTTCTTTTTATTTATAATTCGTGTGATTGACAGGTCTTGAATCGTTCAATTGGTATCAGAGCTTTGTGTTCGAGGATTAATGATCAGAGATGTCGATTGGATCATGAATTGAAATCGAGAAGTTCGGAGGGAAGAGCTTCGAGTTGTGGAAACCAAAGATGGAAGATTTACTCGTGGATAGGGACTTGTGGATGATGATAGTCGATGAGATGCCAAAGAGTACGATGAGCATGACAACAACGTCCACAGTAGAGGCGGCGTCGCCGATGGTGGTTTCGACATCATCTTCATCGGCCAACACAGAGTAGGAGAAGCTCGATTGGAAGATACGAAGTCTGATTCGGCTATGTCTGGCCGATTCTGTCATGATAAACGTTTCTAGAGAGAAAACTGTGAAAGAACTTTGACAATCGCTGGAAAGCCTTTATCAGAGTAAATCTCTGGTAAACAAACTGTTTTTGTGGAAGAAGTTGTACAACCTTCGGATGACTGAAAGCGATTCTTTCTCTGTTCATCTACATGAGTTCAACACATTGATAGGTAAGTTATTGTCCATTAGTGTTGATGTAATGAATGACGATAAGGCTATTATACTGCTCTGTTCACTACCTGATTCATGGGATAACTTGATAGCTGTGATTAGTAGTGGTACGACTGATCTGTCCTTTGAAAATGTCGTGGCGGCCTTATTATCTGAAGAGATGAGGCAACAGGGTACAGAGAACTCATCAAATGAGGCCTTATCTATGAGAGGGCGAACTCATAATAGAGACTACAAGTGGTTTGGTGATAAAACCAAGTTCAGGGGAAGATTGAAAAGTAGGGATAAATTTGAGTTGAAGTGTAGGAAGTCTGAACATCTGAAGAAGGATTATAGAAGTAAGAGTGTGAACTTTAAAAAGCGGACAGGCGAGAGATCAGCTTCAGGAAACAAGAACTAGGATGATGATGCTAGTGACTTAAATATAGTATCCTGTTTGGCTCAATTAGATCAAAGTGTTTGGATAATTGACACATGAGTATCCTTTCACATGACATCTCATAGGGACTGGTTTCGTGATTATGAAACCTTTGATGGGGGAAATGTTTTATTAAGAGATAAATATCTGGTGAAAATTATTGGTTATGGGAAAGTGATGCTGAAGATGAATGATGGGACGGTCAGGATACTTCCAGGTAAGATACATATTCTGGGCATCAGCAGGAACCTAATGTCAGTCAGTAAGATGACAGATGGGAAAGTGAATTTCAGCTGTGACAAAAATTCGTGCAAGATGACTTATGGATCACTAGTAATCGCATGAGGTGTTCGGTATGGTGCGTTTTACAAGTTGTTGGAAAGTATAGTACAAAGTCAGTGCAGTAAAAGTTTTATCTTTAAGGAGGTGACTGATAATGAGGCGAAGTCCTCTATGTTGTGGCATCAGAGGCTTTGAGCATATCGATGAAAATGGACTATCTACTTTATAGTCAAAGCAGACGGTGAATAGAGTCCCAGATTGCTTCATGAGATTTAGTTTCTGTGAGCATTGTCTATATAGCAAGCAAAACCGTGTGAGTTTTAAGTCCGCTAGCATAAGGGCGAAGGATATTCTAGATTTGATACATAGTGATGTGTTTGGGCCAGTTTCGGTCAAATCTCTTGTAAAATCAAGGTATTACGTCTCTTTCATTGATGATTTTTCAAGGTATGTATGGATTTACTTCATTAGGAATAAAGTTAAAGCATTTAATAAGTTCCATGAGTTTAAAGTATTGGTAGAAAATCAAATGGAAAAAAAGATAAAGGTACTGAGAACATATAATGGAGGAGAATTTTGCTCAGACAAGTTTGAGCAATTCTGTGTGGTAAGCGGCATTGTAAGACAGAAAACAACTCCATATACACCTCAACAGAATGGGGTGGCTGAGAGACTCAATCGGTCATTCATGGAGAAATTGAGGAGTATATTGAGTTGTGCAGGCTTGAAGCCTGAGTTCTGGGCAGAAGCGGTGGCTACGACATGTTATCTGAAGAACATGTCACTTACATAAGCTTTGCAGGATCAAACATCGTTTGAGGCACTATTCGGGAAGAAACCGAGTTTGGCTCATGTTAAGGTGTTTTGGTGTGATGTTTATATGCATGTGCCAAAAGAAAAGAAGAACAAACTTGACAGTAAATCAGTGAAGTGCATTTTCATTGGTTATAAGGATGGGGTCAAGGGGTACAAGTTATAGAATCTAGAAAATATGAGTACAATTTTCAGCAGAGATGTTGTGTTCAGAGAAACACAAAAAGGATGTGATGGTTGTCCAAGATGTACCGGAATAGTCAAAGCAAGTTCAAATTGATCTTAGCCCGGGAGATAAAAAGTGGGAGACTATCCCACAGACTGCATCAGATACTTTAGATTCTGAGTTAGTTGGGTTTGAGCACGATATTCATGTTTCTGATGTAGAGGATGAGGATTCAGATGTTGACTCGGGGGTAGAAACGATGCCTGTCATAAGGAGATCCACACGGGTTAAGAGGCCACCCATCAGGTATTCCCTCAGTGCTTGCAGTGCATTATATGCTTTAAATATTAATGGTGATAATCCTAGTACAGTGAAAGAGGCAAGGACCTCGGATGATGCAAATCTGTGGGATGATGCTATGAAAGAGGAGATACATGCACTGAACAGGAATAAAACATGAAGCCTTGTGAAATTGCCTAGAGATAGGAATGCAATTGGGTGCAATTGGGTTTTCAAGAAGAAAACAAATATAGATGGAATGGTAGAAAAGTACAAGGCACGTTTGGTTGTAAAGAGGTACTCGCAAATATAGGGAATCGACTATGGTGAGATATTTTCCTCGATAGTAAAGTTGATATCTATCATATTTGTCTTATCCATGGCAGTTGCTTATGATCTAGAGGTCAATCAACTAGATGTGAAGACAACTTTCCTTTACAGGGACTTAGAGGAGGAAATTTATATGAAACAGCTTGAAGGCTTTGTGAGCAAAGGCAAGGAAGAATTGGTTTGTAAATTGAAGAAGTCTTTGCACAGACTAAAACAGTCACCACGGATGTGGTACCAGAAGTTTGACACATATGCCATTCATCTTGGGTTCACTCGCAGTTATACTAATCACTGCATCTATGTGAAAAGACATGGGTTGATTTTGTCATTTTAACCTTATACATTGATGATATGCTATTGATTGGGAATAACAGGAAGATGATTAGCATTGTGAAGGCATCATTGGCAAGACAGTTTGACATGAAAGACATAGGGCCAACAAACTTTATCTTAGACATGCAAATAAATAGGGATCGTGAAAATCAAAAACTGTGGCTAAGTCGGAAGAAGTGTATTGAAGAAGTTTTGAAGAAATTTAACATATCTGACAGTAAGCCGGTAGGGACTCCCATGCCTTTGGGAACCAAGTTATCTGTGGAACAATGTCCGAAGATAGAGGAAGAAGCTGAAGAGATGGCGAACGTACCTTATACTAGTGCGGTTGGAAACTTGATGTACGCTATGGTGTGTATGAGACCATATATTGCCTAAGCAGTGGAAGTATTAAGCAGATATACGTCTAATCCTGGGAAAGAGCATTAGACTGCAATCAAGAAAGTTCTTATATATCTTCGTGGCACGTTAGAATTTGCATTGTGTTATGGAGGTAAGAAGAATCTTGATATTGTAGGATCGGTTAATGCTGACTGGGGATGAGACATTGATAACAGGAGGTCTACAAACGGATATGTGTTCAATCTGTTTGGTGGGGTGGTGAGTTAGATGAGCAAGAGGCAAAGTGTTGTTGCTCTTTCATCCACAGAAGCAGAGTATATGGTGATAACTCATGCTGGAAAGGAAGTGGTTTGGCTTCAAAGGTTGTGTGTTGAGATTGAGTTTAAACAAGGAGCAGTGAAGGTGAAATGTGACAATCAAGGTGTTATCTTCTTAGCAAAGAATCTTGCATTTCATTCACAGATGAAGCACATTGATATCCAATACCACTTCATCTGGGAAAATATTGCAGAAAAGGTGATAATCTTGGAGAAAGCCGATACAACAGTGAACAACGCAGATTTCTTGACTAAAGCAGTTAGTTTAGCAAAGTTTGAGTGGTGTGCTACTGAGATGGGCTTGAAGAAACAAAGTTCTGGGAAGTTTTTCCATGTGTGTGAAGTATTTACCAAGTAAGAGATTGTTAGAGTTGGTGCATACTTCACGGGTCCAGATTTGTAGAACCCCCGAAGACTACGAGGGTCCCGCTCCTCGGCCCCCAAAAATTTCAGGCCCTGTAAATGTTTTGGGTCTAATTTTTTGCTTGATGGTTTGGGCTTGGGCCCATGAATAGTATTGGCTTTGCATCAAGGCAGAAACCCTAATTAGGGCGTCTCAAGTTGCTTGTAAATACACTTCATGTACTGAGCATACATTGTAACGAGAGATTTGTGAGGTTGATTATAGTGAAACTTCTGGCAGGACGTAGCCCTATTCTGGGGTGAATCTGGGTATATTGTGTATTATTTTCTTTCTGTTCATAATTCATATGATTGACTGGTCTCGAATCGTTCAAGCATAACATACATGTTTTCAAGGCAATTACTAGACTACTTAATAGCTTAAATTAATTTTATGATGATAAGTTATTTGGCTTCCTATTACTAAGACATTATTACTTAATGTCAAGATGGTACTATGAAAAAGCTAGTTTAGAAATTAAAAACACAAATGATTAAGTGTGACTTAATTAAATTGCAAAAATATCTATCAATTTTTTTTTTTTTTTTTTTTTTTGCAAAAGGTTAACATTAAGTTTTTATATAAATAGTCGTTTTTTCATGGGAGATAAGTATGCTTCCACGGTAAATAAAAGAGAACTTTCAACACTGAAAGTTTTTATAACATTTAAAAAAAACAAAAAAAAAACATATTGTCAAATTGGTTAACCATTAAACACTATCGAAGATCAGACTGATTTTATACTTACAAAGCATGGTTTCCTATTATTTGTCGGTCTTAGCCCTATAGATAGCTTTCTCAACGAGTTAAAAATACATTGTGAATGACATGTTAGTTAAGAGTTCTTTCTCAGGATTGTGTTATGTGGATTTATATTATCTCCATTTAAAAATTAAATTGGATGTTAAGTTCAAAGTAAAATTGAATATCACATTGATAAATATGAATTCGTATTCTCTTAATTTCATGATATGGTGTTCAAGCTTACATTTTGGGTGTCTTGATTATCGGGTTAAATCTCGAGCTATGAGTACTATATATCACTAATTTAATTGTTAAAGCTGCTTGTTGTTGTACGGGAAATCTGTGATGGATTCCTGTTCACACCCGAAATTAAAGGATAGAGGATAAAATAGAGTTTACTTTTTGTTACATAACCCATAGGTCCAATTAATGGAACTTCAATAAAAAAAAAAAAAAAAAAACCTCTTCGGGCCAATAACTTCAATTAAGTGTGCTTGGTTAAAAAAAGTGTGAATTAACCAATAGAAGGAAGATGTAAAAAATGGAAAAAGTGTGAATAATATCTATATTGTTACTTTGAAGTATTTAAGCAGAGATAAATCGGTAAATTACGAAACTCTATATTTCATCTTTATTTTTTATTTTTTAATCATCTAAATTTAAATAGAAACTCTAAACTAAAACCTACTCGATAATTTCAATTATAAGTTTATTAACTTAAAATATTTATAGATTGTAATTTGTATTGAATAATTTTAACATGAATTTCTGAATATGTATTGAATAGTTAGTATGAATTATGTTTTTTTAAATTATACGGTGATTTTTTTAATTTTTTTTTATGATTATTAACATAAAATGTTTCGTTAATCAAAATTTAGTTAATTGAATGAAATTTTTGATTACGATTATTATTTTTAGAAAGATTTGGTTTGGATATGGTTTTCTTTATTTGGTTGGGAAACTATACGGATCCACCCTAAAGTAATTTTTTCAAAATAAAATGCTAGTCCTTCTCGAGGAATTCGGCAAGGGGATCGGCTGTCCCTTTACATATTTATATTCTGCATGGAATATTTATCCACTCTTATCCAATCTGAATGTGACTCCTCTAATTGGAACCCCATTAAGATAGTTAGGAATGGCCCAAAAATCCTGTTTGCGGACGATATTATGCTGTTCGTTGTGGCTGATAGGAAAAATCGCCATAGCATTCTTAAAGTTTTAAATTCTTTTTTCTCTGTTTCTGGACAGAAAATCAATGGATTGAAATCGTCTGTTTCCTTTTCCCCTAACTTGAATGATAATTTTTGTGATGACCTGGTAAACATCTTGGGCTTTGCCAAAACCAGTAACATGGGCAAATACTTTGGGTTTCCTCTTATCCATGGTAAGGTCTCCCACAATACCTTTTGTTTTGTTGTGGATAAAGTTCGCGATCGCCTGGCGGGCTGAAAAACTAAGTATTTGTCCATGGCTGGGAGAGTTTCCCTTATCTCCTCGGTTATGGAGTCGATTCCAACGCATTACATGCAGTGTGTCTCCTTGCCCAGCTCTATATGTGAAGAACTAGACCAAATCAATAGGAATTTTTGATGGGGTTCCACGGATGAGAAAAGGAAATTACATCTTTGCGATTGGGATGTTGTTACCAAACCAAAGAAATGTGGGGGGATTGGTCTTAAGAAATGCAAACTTAAAAATGTTGCTTTAATGGCTAAATTAAATTGGCGTCTCTTAAAAGAACAATCGGATGTTTGGGCCAAATGTTTAATCTCCAAATACCTTTTCTCCTCTCTCGTTAGAAGACCCAGGAAGACCAACTTATCTATTAACTGGCGCATGTATTTTTGAAAAAGGGTTAAAATTGTTCGTCAAAAACGATGAATCCATTTCCTTTTGGTTTGACAACTTTTTAGGGGACGGGCTTTTAAGAAGCAAAATTCAGGGACCCATTCCTGCTGATGAGGAGAACCTTAAGCTTAAAGATCTTTGGGATCATAATTTTTGCTGGGACTTCAACCGCATTTCCTTTGATTTTACTCCTTCCATTCGAAACTGCATCCTGGCCATTCCTATTCCAGCCTTTTCATCTTCCCAGGACTAGATCATTTGGGGCCCGCCTTCGGATGGCATTTTCAACACCAGTTCAGCTTACGAGTTGGCGGAGACCTTCCACTTCTCTAGACTGGATCTGGAAAACCCTACCTTTTTCGAAATCAATTTTTTGTTTGGAGATGTTGCAATAATGGTTTCATTTCTAAAGCTATTCTCAAAGCTCGTAATATTATTCAAACTAATTTTTGTGATATTTGCAACCAACCCGAAACGATTTTACATGTCATTAGAGATTGCCACAGGGCTAAAGCTCCATGGCAATGTTGGGATATCCCTCCCCATTTGAAATTTGATTCCCCTAACTTAGTTGATTGGCTTAAGGCCAACTGCTCCTTCAACCTTCCCTCCTCCCTTAAGATTCCCTGGAGCTCTCTTTTTGTTGCCTGTTGTAATGCTCTTTGGCAGTCTAGAAACAAGAGACTTTTTGAGAAATCTGCCTCGAATTTTCCTAAACTTCTTTCGGAGATTGAGTTTAAAGCCCTTGAATTTTTTCACCTGGGAGCAAATCTTCCCAATAAATTTCTTTCTTCAACCATTGACGTTTAATGGTCTCCTCCTGATTTTGACTGGGTGTGTTTTAATTCGGATGGATCTTCCAAGATTAACTCTCGATTAGCTGGTTTGAGCTGTGTTCTGTGGGACAGTAATGAGAGAGATTTGTGGGTGTGCTAGAGGAATGGGTTTTATTGATTGTTTTTCAGCTGAACTTTGGTAGCTGATTACGTCCAAAACATAACGTGGTTATTGTAGTATAGTTTTGAGGTGTCGATTCCACAAGGAAACAAGTTAATTACAAAAGAAGGTGTTAACCTTAAAACAAATGATAAAAGATTAAATGAATCTGAGTTTTTGATTGTGCAAAAGGGTAATTGTGTAAATAGGTTTGAAATATAATTAAGAATGACAAGGTTCCAGGAATCCTCCCTAGGGTCGTTGCTCTAATCCTAACTTGATTCAGTTGTTTTTGTCTCGATTGCAAGTTTCATATCCCAAACAGGCAATCGAAAAATATTCAATTAAAGTGCAACTATAAATCCTAATGTAATTGTTATGAATTATTCTCTACTTTCATGCACACATGACCCAACTTATAAATTATCAAAAGACGACGATATATCTAACGACAATACCGCAGCAATGGACAAATCTATAAAAGAGATCTACCGGACTCAATCACACCCAAATAGATACACATAAGAAAAGCATGATTGAACTTATATGGAAAAGAAGCATGCAATCACCGGACTAATAAAAATCTACTAATTAAATTAAAGAATAAAACATAACAATATTTAATGAAAATAATACCAAACTACAACTGAATCAAATAAAGAAAATAAGAACAACTACACCTAGGGATTCATCCCTTCGCCTTGCTTGAAGACTAGCTGCTCATGGAGCTCATGCTTCCTTGAGTTGCCTCCGGCCTCTCAACGATCATCTCCCCTTCGGTAGCGAAAGCTTCGGCGATTCCTCAGCTTGTCTTCAAAATTATACTTTCGGATTCATCCTAAAGGCCCTCTGGATTACTCCTAAAGGCCCTCTAGATTCACTCTCTGATGTATTCAGATGAGCTCCGATTGAATGCCCCCAAAAGCTGAAGCAGATGAGGTCTTATATAGGCAAACACCCGGAGTGCTGTGTGTTAACCATCCGATGTGGGATACTGTCCGGGTGTGCTCGATCGCAGCTCTAGTGCGCTCGATCGCACTTGTGCTCTATCGCAGATTAGTGCGCTCGATCGCATACGCACTGAAGCGAATCTTGGTCGATGTGGGACGTGCACTCGATCGTCCTGCTGTTGCGCTCGATTGCACTGCTTGCAGAGTACTTTAATCGATGTGGGATGTGCGATCGATCGCACTGCTTGTGCGCTCGATCGCAATGCAGGCATCAATCCATCTTGTATCTCCGGGAGTGTGGGCTCTTGGTGCTTTAAACAACGATTGCTTTTTCTTGAACTCAAAGTACCTGAAAATACACTGAAATAAGTCAGTGGTCCAATAATATCACTTTAGAGTTATTAATATGTAAAAGCACAATAAAGACCGAGATCAATCATAAAATGCTACAATTAATCACTGTTGAGGTGCATTTTATGACTCTCATCACAACCCCCAACTAGCTTATTGTTAGTCTCTAGCAATTCAAGCGAAAATAAGAGATGAATTCTATGCTGGGAATCAAAGTAAATGAAAAGCAATATTAGTGTTAACCAAGAGTAATTCACAATTTGTCTCAAAAATTGCACATAACACACAGCATATAGAATCATTAAATTTTACTCAAATCCAAAAATAATTCAAACATCAACCTTAAAGTCGTTATTGACTCTTAATTTCCATCTTACCACAATCTATTAATCCAAACACTCGGATGATTTTATGCATAACATTCATGAATACAAATCTTGGTCTCTAAAAACATAATAAATAGCGTGACGTCAATCACAAAAACAAGCTCCATATGCTTACATTTCAAACCACTCTCCACTATTGTAGAAAAATCACACTACATTGGATCAAAAGGTCTTTAATAAGCTTGTAACGTTAGGCTAAGGTAAAGGCTAAGGAAGAATGGGAAAAATTCACAAGTAAAAGAACTCAATCTCTTAGCTTTAAACACAATCACTTTAAGCACTCGATAAACTTTACTTCCACACCCAAACTCTTTCAACCATTTTTCGAGCATTTCTTTCAACAAATCACCATTTTTTTGTTTTCTTTCTTCTTTCTTTGCCATAATTCATTTTTTTTTTATTTTGGCACAACCATTCACCTTCTTTTTCATTATTTTTTTTCTTATCTTTTCCACAACCCCCGACTTATCTCCTTTAATGTACTTGGGTTGTGGTCGTGATATTTTTTCATATTTTCACCCTTACTCCTTTTAAGTACTTCTCACAACATGTGTATAACTAAGTTCTTTAAAAAGAAAAGTAAGGATAAAATATTTTTTTGGCTCATAAAGGTAAGTAAATGGTTTATCCAAAGAAACAAGGCTCAATTTTTTTCTTTTCAAGAAAAAGGCTCAAATAGGTAACTAGTGATAAATATAGCAATGGTAGGTTTGAAAGGCTCAAACGGTTCAAAAATGGCCTATATCATATCCTAAGTAGTGTGCATTCTAGGAATTCGCCTCAAGTGGTTATCAAGTAAGTTCTAGAGCTTGTCGAGACCGCAAAAATATTCACAAAATAATCACACATAAAACTTTTCTAAATGTTTAAGACTAATCATACAATCTTAACACAAACTAGAGTCTCAAACCAGATCAAGATTGATACTTAAATTAATTTCAAACCGAAGCAAGATTTAACTACTTCTGAATGCTATATGCTATCTCAATTAATTTATATCATTGACATGTAAATTAAATCTAAAGCTAACATGAAGCATGCTAGACACACACAAAGATGACACCAAGCAATTCAACAGTTATAAAAAAATGTGTTTCCTCCTCCTCCACCCCCAACTGAAAATAAGCATTGTCCTCAATGTAAAAGCAAAAATTAAGGAAACTCCCTATTTAACCAAAGGTGAGTGGAGCAAAAAAAATAGTGCACGACCAATTGAACCGCATGCTCAACTTCTTGTTGAAGATCCGATCTACAACATAGAACACACAAAAAGAAGGCAACTGCGGTGTACCACGGGGTGTTAGCACACTAAAAATTAATCATTAAAATGGACTAAAAAAAGTAAAAAAAAAAAAAAAAAAACAAAACTACAAAACAAAAGAAAGAAAAATAAAAGTAACTACGTACTTGTGTTGTGTGGTCAGGATGCGTAGACCGGATCCATAAGCAGAATATCTTCCACTTCCGAATCTGATCTATCAACTAAGATCTTAAGTCGTTGACCATTGACTTTGAAAATTCAACCATCCCTAGTATCTTCAATTTCTACCACCCCATTTTCAAAAACAGTTTTCACTACAAAAGGGCCGGTTCACCTCGACTGAAGTTTTCAAGGATGCTTATGGAGCCTAGATTCGTATAAGAACACCCGATCATTAGGTTTAAATGTTTTCCTCAAAATATTTTTATCATGGAATATTTTCATTTTAGACTTATAGATCCTAGAGCTCTCATAAGCATCGTTTCTTAACTCCTCTAACTCGGTTAATTGATATTTTCGAAGCTTACCTGCTTCTCCTATGTCAAAGTTAAAAGATTTGATTGCCCAATACGCTCGATGCTCGAGCTCTACAGGTAAGTGGCAAGGCTTTCCAAAGACAAGCCGATAAAGTGACATACCTAAGGGAGTTTTAAAAGCTGTACGGTAAGCCCAAAGTGCATCAACTAATCTCAAAGACCAATCCTTGCGATCCGGATTAACCGTTTTTTCTAGAATTTGTTTAATCTCGCTATCAGCGAGCTCTACTTGCCCACTCGTCTGAGGATGATAGGTAGTCAAAATTTTATGTAACACCCCATACTTTCTCATCAAAGCTTCAAAAGAACGGTTGCAAAAATGTGTACCTCGATCACTAATTATAGCACGTGGCGTATCAAATCGAGATAACACATTTTCTTTAAGAAATTTAATTACCGTTCTATTATCATTGCTTCGGCAAGCTGCTGCCTCTACCCATTTAGATACATAGTCCATGGCCACGATGATATAAAGGTATCCGAAGGAAGGAGGAAAGGGTCTCATAAAATCGATACCCCAACAATCAAAGATTTCAATTACCAAAATAGGGTTTAAGGGCATCATATTTCGACGAGACATAGCTCCTAACTTTTGACACCTTTCACATGAGCGACAATAGGTGTTTGCATCTTTAAACAAGGTAGGCCAATAAAATCCACACTGCAAAATTTTTGCAGCGGTTTTTTTCATTGAAAAGTGGCCTCTACAAGCGTGGGAGTGACAAAATTCTAAGACACTGGCAATCTCTTCATTAGGGACGCAATGCCTCAAAATTTGGTCAGGGCAGTACTTGAAAAGATAAGGGTCATCCCAATAAAAATTATATACCTCATACAAAAATTTCCTCTTGTCTTGAGCGCTCCGATCCATAGGTATCGCACCTGTGGCCAAATAATTCACAATGTGAGCAAATCATGGTAAAGAATTAACAGAGAGTAGATGCTCATCAGGAAAGTCATCCTTAATTGGCGTGTCATCGCAAGTGTCCTCAAATGTGAGCCTTGAGAGATGGTCAGCTACTACGTTCTCTACTCCCTTTTTGTCCTTGATAGTAATGTCAAATTCTTGTAGGAGTAGGATCCATCGTATTAAGCGTGCCTTAGCATCATTCTTTGTAAGAAGGTACTTGAGAGCCGCATGATCTATAAAAATGAGGATAGGAGAACCAATTAAATATGCACGAAATTTATCTAAAGCAAATACTACAGCTAGTAATTCTTTTTCAGTTGTGGAGTAATTCATCTGAGCACTATTCAAAGTCTTACTAGCATAGTAAATGACAAAAGGTTTTCCCTCTCTTCGCTGTCCAAGAACAGCACCTACAGCGTAGTCATTAGCATCACACATGATTTCAAAGGGTAAATTCCAATCAGGTGACTGCATTATAGGTGCTGAAGTAAGCTTGCCAATCAGTGTTTTAAAAGCTTATTGACAAGCTTGAGTCCACTTAAATGGGGCATCTTTAATTAGGAGGGCACATAGTGGTCAAGATATGTTGGAAAAATTTTGTATAAACCTCCTATAAAAACCAGCATGACCAAGGAAAGATCTCACATCCTTTATTGTCTTAGATGTAGGTAATTTAGAGATTAATTCAATCTTAGATTGATCAACTTCTATTCCTCTAGAAGAGACAATATGTCCTAAGACAATGCCAGATGGTACCATGAAATAGCATTTTTCCCAGTTTAAGACCAATTCTTTTTCCTCACAACGAATTAATACTTTTTTCAAATTCATCAAGCATGTATCAAATGAAGATCCAAAAATAGTCAGGTCATCCATAAAAACCTCCATGCAATTTTCAATTATGTCACTAAAAACGCTCATCATACAACGTTGAAAAGTGGAAGGGGCATTACACAATCCAAATGGCATTCTACGAAAAGCATAAGTGCCAAAAGGACAAGTGAAAGTGGTTTTATCCTGGTCTTCTAATACAATTTCAATTTGATAATAACCAGAATAACCATCTAAGAAACAGTAAAAAGGATGACCAGCTACACGCTCAAGAATTTGATCAATAAAAGGAAGTGAGAAATGGTCTTTCCGGGTGGCAGCATTTAATTTTTTGTAATTAATGCACATACACCACCCAGTTACAAGTTTAGTAGTGTAACGATCCATCCCAGGTTGGCCACCCCTGGACGGTGTCATCACATTTTGAAAATCCAAGCACGACACATATATGCAACAATAAATATAATACTACCAGATTTTTTTTTTATTTTTATTTTTTACAGGAGAGGTAAACAAATCTGATATTCACTTAAACATAAAATACATAAATGCATGAATATTTACAATAAAATTTTTACAAGTCTTTAACTCGATTGTCTGAGGATATTAACACGTACTTGGCTTACAGAAAAGATCTCGACTGATTCTCAACCCACCAGACTATTTATCTTGACTGCTACATGAAATTATTGAACAGTGAGGAGTGAGCTTCACAAGCTCAGCGAATTAAATTTACTAAAAGTATTCCAAATTCCATCAATAATCCTATAATTTTAAAAATTATTTTTCGCATAACCTGATGACAACTTTCTACTATCAATTTCTTCTTCTAAATCATTGGTTCACCTTAACACTATCAATTATTTCCTAATTACCTCGTAATGAGGTTCATATCAAAAAGTCCATCATTTAGATAAGTCTTATCACTGTCCTTTTATATGAAACTCAACCTTCTATAATTAAATTCACAAAAAGTATCACATCTCAGCATCTCAAAAATCTCATCATTACAACTACCTTTTTTTTTTTATGAGACCCAGCCATCTATAATTTAATTCACAAATAATATACCACATCTCAGCATTTCAAATAATGCAACGATAATTAAAACAGATGCAAATGCATGAATGATTATGATGGGAACGTCTTCCCACCTGTCGACAGGTTATTATTATCTTAGACCGGCTGCCCTCCCGGTTCTTTTATTCTCATCAGACCGGCTGCCTTCCCGGTTAATTCCAGCATATACCGGCTGTCACGGTTTTCACTTTTCATCCCAGCATATACCGGCTGTCATGGTTTTCACTTTTCATCCCAGCATATATCGGCTGTCACGGTTTTTATTTTTCATCCCAGCATATACCGGCTGTCACGGTTATTTCATTATACCGGCTGCCTTCCCGATTCTTTCGGTTATATTATTTAATGCATATGTGCATGAACAATGATATGAAACAATAATACAAACAGAAATATAAAAACAATATAAAGATTCCAACCACTTAATTTGACTATCCTAATTATCCACAAATTTTATCTAACAAAGTTTCTTTAAAATTTAACATCCAATCATCCATATTTTTATCAAATTATAAAATTTCCACAAGATTCTTCTCCCCCTAAATCACATCAAATAATCCATTAAAGTCTGACCAGATCCACTAAATTTCATCTTAAATTGTCCATCCGAATTGTCAAATTCCACTAAAATTCATCTTAAATCATCCATAAAAATTTAGCAAGATCCACTAAAATTCATCTCGTCCTAATTCGTGTTAAAATATTGGTATGTCTCATCAATAATTTATTAATTGCTTTTTACCCTCAAATAAACTTATAATTTTCAAAAATATTACTTCTCACCGAGAAATATTTCTACAAGACCAAATTTTCTATCATTCCCATAAATCACTTTTTCATCGATCACCCAAGCACACTTAAATAATTAAACTTAATATTGTCACGAAATAATTGATTTTTCATTTAGACTACTAAGAGTAAATCCAACTCACCACGTAGCACTTTAAAGCTACTCGTGGGCCACCTCTTTGCCTTTCCCGATCTTCCTCTAATTTTCTCCCGATTGTTGACTACCAACACCTGACATAATATTGGAATTTAAATTTCTTATTATTTCTTCTTTTCTCCATAAACTACACAGTTTGAAAATTTTCTATTTTAACCTCCTGAAACTTTCATAAATGATAAAATAACATTACCTTATTACCTTCTACTATTTTGATAGCTTCCCGAAATATTTTCGAAAATACTCTCAAAATCTTGTTCCTTCCACTTTTCTTTAAATTCCCAAGTGTTTTGAGAAAAACTGAATAATTACATGAAGCTAACCAAAATTCTTCGCGTACTCTGCTTGAACCTATTGTACATATTTATAGAGGAGAGCTTGGGGCTGAAAACTTCAGCAGCCCCTCTCATATTGATTTCCATGATTGGGAGAGTGGGAGGTGGCATGATAATTGCCAAAAAGAATGATGACTAAGAAACATAATAATTACACTTTTTCTCTACTTCCACACTAAGCTACAAAATGAAATAATAAAAAAAAACACAATAATTGTCTTTTGAAAACACTCACTCGGTTGGCAGTCCACGAGTTCACTGTTCACATTTGACTTTTGATTTTTTTGATTTTTTTTTTTAATTTTCAACATTTGTCTCCTTCCAATCTCATTCAGCCTTCTGGGAGTTAACTCTTTGTCAAATTTATTATTAAAAATACACATTTACCTTATTATAAAAATACGGGTATTACAATTCTACCCACCTTACAAAAATTTCGTCCTCGAAATTTTCTTGTTGAAATCAAGTAAAGAGTTGGGGATAATCCTTTCTCATTATTGCTTCATGTTCCCATGTGACTTCTTCAACATCTTTATTGCGCCATAATACTTGAATCAAAGGAATAACTTTATTACATAAGACTTGCTCTTTTCTGTCTAGGATTCTGACTGGGGCTAGCATAATAGTCAAGTCCTTCTGAATTTCTATCGCTTGATTCGTGATATCATGGGACTCATCGTGCAAGTACTTCCTCAGTAGTGACACATGAAAAACATTATGTAATTGCCTTAATTCCAAAGGCAAATTCAAACGATATGCTACGGGTCCAATTATTTCGATCACCTCATAGGGCCCCATAAATCTCGGGCTCAACTTTCCCTTCTTCTTAAATCTCAACACTCCCTTCTACGGAGATATCTTCAAGAATACCCAATCACCAACTTGGAATTCAATAGGTCATCTTCTTTTTGTCAGCATATCCTTTCTGTCTGCTCTGAGCTGCTCTGAGATTCTCCCTAACCAGTTTGATTCTTTCAGTAGTCAAATCTATCATTTCTGGGCCATATATCTTTCTTTCTCCAACTTCTTCCCAGCATACTGGAGTTCTACACCTCCTTCCATACAAACCTTCGAAGGGTGCCATCCCAATACTAGTTTGATACTGATTATTGTATGCAAACTCTATCAAAGGCAAGTAAGCATCCCAGCTTACTGAGAAGCTCAATACACTTGCCCTCAGCATATCTTCTAGTATTCTGATGATTCTCTCTGTCTGTCCATCTGTTTGTGGGTGAAAAGCTGTACTAAACTGTAATTGCGTACCCATAGCTTCTTGAAAACCCCTCCAAAATCTAGAAGTAAATCTAGAATCTCTATCAGACACAATAGTCAAGGGCACTCCATGTAATTTCACTATCTCTGCCACATACAACTCAGCCAACTTTTCTGGACTCCAGGTAGTTTTAATAGGAAGAAAATGTGAAGATTTAGAAAGTCTATCCACTATAACCCACACAGCATCATACCCTCTCTGGGTACGGGGAAAACCAGAGACAAAATCCATACTTACATTTTCCCATGGCCACTCAGGTATCGGAAGAGGTTGTAATAAACCTGGTGGATGCCTATTCTCAGATTTTACCTGTTGACAAGTTAAACATTTAGCAATGTATTCTGCTACATCCCTCTTCATCCCTGACCACCAATAATTCTGTTTTAGTCCCCTGTACATCTTATTATTTCCCGGGTGCATGGAATATATCGAATCATGAGCCTCCTTTAGTATTTCTTTTCTCATCTCTTCATCATTGGGAACACAAATTCTTTGTCCCGATACTACCATACCATCATCTCTGATTCTAAACTCGGTCGGCTTCCCGCTCAACACTTCCTGCGTGATTTTCTCTATTCCCTCATCTTTACTCTGTAGCTGTAATAAACGATCAATAATAGGAGATTGAACTACCATATTTTCCATTAATGCTCCTTTATCATTGACACTCAATTGCATCCTCATTTCTCTTAATTCTATCATTAAGCTAGTATCATGACTCCCAAAAGCAGCTAATCTCCCTGTAGCTTTTCTACTCAATGCATCTGCTACTACATTAGTCTTTCCTGGATGATAATGAATTGTACAATCATAATCACAAATTAATTCCATCCACCTCCTCTGGCTTAAATTCAACTCCTTCTGGGTTGGTAAATGCATCAAACTTTTATGATCAGTAAAAATTTCACACTTGGCTCCATATAAATGGTGTCTCCAAATCTTCAAAGCAAAGACTATGGCAGCCAATTCTAAATCATGGGTCGGATAATTTCTCTCATGATTCTTCAATTGCCTAGATGCATAAGCTATAACTTTCCCATGTTGCATCAACACACATCCCAACCCCTGATGCGACGCATCACTATAGACCACAAATCTTTCATCACCAGATGGAAGCACTAATACTGGGGCAGTAGTCAGTTTTTCTTTCAACAGTTGAAAACTTCTCTCACACTCCTCTGACCACTTAAACTTTTCATCTTTCCTGGTCAATTTAGTCAAAGGTCTAGCAATCATAGAAAAATTTTGAATAAATCTCCTATAATAACCAGCCAATCCCAAAAAGCTTCTAATTTCAGTTACATTCGTGGGTCTCTCCCAAGTCAACACTGCTTCTACTTTTTGTGGGTCAACTGCTATTCCCTTTCCCGACACAACACGCCCCAAGAAGGATATTTCATTCAACCAAAACTCACATTTAGAAGATTTCGCATATAATTTCTCCTTCCTCAGAATCTCCAACACTATCTCCAAATGTCGCATATGCTCCTCTTTATTCTTAGAATATATTAAAATATCATCAATAAACACAATTATAAATCTGTCCAAGAATGGTTTAAACACCCGGTTCATAAGATCCATAAATGCCACAGGAGCATTGGTCAACCCAAAAGGCATCACTAAGAACTCATAATGACCATAACGTGTCCTAAAAGCAGTTTTAGGTACGTCCCCCTCTTTTATCCTCAATTGATGATATCCCGACCTCAAGTCTATCTTAGAGAACACTCTAGCTCCTTGTAATTGCTCGAATAGGTCATCTATCCTGGGTAAAGGATATCTATTTTTGATTGTGATCTTATTTAATTGTCTATAATCAATACACAACCTCAATGTCCCATCCTTCTTCTTGACAAATAACACAGGGGCTCCCCAGGGTGATGTACTAGGTTGGATAAACTGTTTATCTAGCAACTCCTGAAGCTGAACTTTCAACTCTCTCAATTCAGCTGGTGCCAATCTATAGGGTGCTATGGATATAGGTGCTGATCCTGGAATCACTTCAATAGAAAATTCGATCTCCCTATTGGAAGGCAATCCAGACAACTCCTCAGGGAATACATCAGAAAAATCTTTTACCACAGAGATTTCTTCTAACTGTCTACCCTCTTTGCTAGAATCCACCACATATGCTAAATACCCCTCACAACCCTTCCTCAACCATTTACTAGCAGTTAAGGCAGAAATCAGACAATTAACAAGTATTTTACGTTCTCCCTGAAAATTAAACTCCTCCTGCCCGGGTATCCTGAACACCACATTTTTCTTAAAACAATCTACCCATGCATGACATGCAGATAGCCAATTCATCCCTAGAATCACATCAAAATCTGTCATATCTAAAGGCAATAAATCAACCTCAAATTCTCGGTCAGCAATATTAATCACACAACTTTGATAAATTGTTCTGATAATAACCTTATCTCCAGTAGGAACCTCAACAATAATGGCATGTATCAAAGGACTAGCACTGACATCAATAGACTTCATTTAACTACTAGACGCAAAAGAATGGGTTGCACCAGGATCAACCAATAATCTAGCAGCCCTACCAAGGATAGATATCATACCCATAACAACATCAGGAGTGGCTTGTGCATCCTGCTGGGTCAATGCATAGACTCTGCCATCTCTGGAATAAATCTGACTGCCACGTCCTCGCTCTGCTACAGATCCTCGACCTTTGCCCCGAACACTTCCTGATCCGCTGCCTCTCTCCATCGGTCTTCTCCTGACACTTCCAATGCTTGCTTCAACTGACTTCCCCGCTGGACAATCTGCAGCAACATGTCCTCCCTCACCACATACAAAGCATATTTGTGTAGGGCAGTTCCGAGATAAATGCCCCATCTGATTACATTTAAAGCAAACCCTTGACTCCCAATCATAAATCAGATTTCCACTTCCCCTTGGTGGCATATTCATTCCTCTACCATAACTCCCAATCCCCATAGCCTGTCTCCCAAATCGAGGGGTCCCACTGGTATTACTCTGAGCTATTGAAGTAACAGATCTTGCTTGCCTCTGAGTCTGCCCTACCGTTCCTTGTGACAAAGAACGCCCCCTCTGGGGTGGTCTCCCACCCTGTACAGCCATACTGCTACCACCTCTAGATCCCTCAAATCTAGTTCTCTTCAACCAATCCCTCCTACCTTTAAACTCTATTAAATTTCTCTCAATCTGCAATGCTTTATCTACCAGTACAGCATAATTTCCTATGCCCATGTAAGAGAGTTTAAAACGAATTTCATAGTGTAATCCATCTAAAAATCTCTTGCATTTTCTTTCCTCCGTATTCACGAACTCGGGTACAAATCTTGACAGGGCTACAAATTTACTATCATATTCAACCACCGATAAATTTCCCTGTTTTAGGTGGATAAATTCTCTTTCTTGTTGTGCCCGAAAAGAATCTGGAAAATACTTTGCAAAGAATTCATCCTTAAATTTATTCCAAGTCAAAGGTTGATCTATTCGTGTACTCATTCTGGGCAAAATATCCTTCCACCATTGAGAAGCCTCACCCTCCAACATAAACGAAGCAAAGGCAACCTTCTGTTTATCAGACACCGGTAAGACCTCAAAATATTTTTCCACATGCTCAATCCACTATTCAGCTTCCACCGGATTTACAGATCCTTTAAATGACTGAGGTTTAAACTTAAGAAACCTCACAAAACAATCCCCTTGCATTTCATTTACAAATACCCCTCCATCAGGAACCTCTTGCCTCACTACCTCTGGTTCTCTTCTATTCCTTTCCTCTAATATTCTTTGCAAATTAGCAGCCCGTTCTTCGGCTGCATTTATTCTCTCTAAAGCACGGTTAAGAGCATCTTGCAATTCATCATTTCTACTTTTAGATACTTCCCCAGCTCTACTCGTACCAGCTGTACTATCACCATGTTCCCTTGCGGGAACCACTGACTCGACTTCTTCCTCTACTTCAGTCCTCCTAAAAATTGGGGGTCTACCACGTCCCCTCTGATTTTGAACTCTACCTCTAGTTCTCGCACGACCACGTGTCATCCTCAGACTCTGCATTTAAGAATATTATTTATTTAGATCTTCCACTTTTTAGGTTCTCATGCAGTCTACAGAATCTTAAAACCTAATGCTCTGATACCAAAATTGTAACGACCCATCCCAGGTTGGCTACCCCTGGACGGTGTCATCACATTTTGAAAATCCAAGCACGACACATATATGCAACAATAAATATAATACTACCAGATTTTTTTTTTTTTTTACAGGAGAGGTAAATAAATCTGATATTCACTTAAAAATAAAATACATAAATGCATGAATATTTACAATAAAAATTTTACAAGTCTTTAACTCGATTGTCTGAGGATATTAACACGTACTTGGCTTACAGAAAAGATCTCGACTGATTCTCAACCCACCAGACTATTTATCTTGACTGCTACATGAAATTATTGAACAGTGAGGAGTGAGCTTCACAAGCTCAGCGAATTAAATTTACTAAAAGTATTCCAAATTCCATCAATAATCCTATAATATTAAAAATTATTTTTCGCATAACCTGATGACAACTTTCTACTATCAATTTCTTCTTCTCAATCATTGGTTCACCTTAACACTATCAATTATTTCCTAATTACCTCGTAATGAGGTTCATATCAAAAAGTCCATCATTTAGATAAGTCTTATCACTGTCTTTTTATATGAAACTCAACCTTCTATAATTAAATTCACAAAAAGTATCACATCTCAGCATCTCGAAAATCTCATCATTACAACTGCCCTTTTTTTTTTTTTTTTTATGAGACCCAGCCATCTATAATTTAATTCACAAATAATATACCACATCTCAGCATTTCAAATAATGCAACGATAATTAAAACAGATGCAAATGCATGAATGATTATGATGGGAACGTCTTCCCACCTGTCGACAGGTTATTATTATCTTAGACAGGCTGCCCTCCTGGTTCTTTTATTCTCATCAAACCGGCTGCCCTCCCGGTTCTTTTATTCTCATCAAACCGGCTGCCTTCCCGGTTAATTCCAGCATATACTGGCTGTCACGGTTTTCACTTTTCATCCCAGCATATACCGGCTGTCACGGTTTTCACTTTTCATCCCAGCATATACCGCCTGTCACGGTTTTTATTTTTCATCCCAGCATATACCGGCTGTCACAGTTATTTCATTATACCGGCTGCCTTCCCGGTTCTTTCGGTTATATTATTTAATGCATATGTGCATGAACAATGATATGAAACAGTAATACAAACAGAAATATAAAAACAATATAAAGATTCCAACCACTTAATTTGACTATCCTAATTATCCACAAATTTTATCTAACAAAGTTTCTTTAAAATTTAACATCCAATCATCCAGATTTTTATCAAATTATAAAATTTCCACAAGATTCTTCTCCCCCTAAATCACATCAAATAATCCATTAAAGTCTGACCAGATCCACTAAATTTCATCTTAAATTGTCCATCCGAATTGTCAAATTCCACTAAAATTCATCTTAAATCATCCATAAAAATTTAGCAAGATCCACTAAAATTCATCTCGTCCTAATTCGTGTTATAATATCGGTATGTCTCATCAATAATTTATTAATTGCTTTTTATTCTCAAATAAACTTATAATTTTCAAAAATATTACTTCTCACCGAGAAATATTTCTACAAGACCAAATTTTTTATCATTCCCATAAATCACTTTTTCATCGATCACCCAAGCATACTTAAATAATTAAACTTAATATTGTCACGAAATAATTGATTTTTCATTTAGACTACTAAGAGTAAATCCAACTCACCACGTAGCACTTTAAAGCTACTCGTGGGCCACCTCTTTGCCTTTCCCGATCTTCCTCGAATTTTCTCCCGATTGTTGACTACCAACACCTGACATAATATTGGAATTTAAATTTCTTATTATTTCTTCTTTTCTCCATAAACTACACAGTTTGAAAATTTTCTATTTTAACCTCCTGAAACTTTCATAAATGATAAAATAACATTACCATTATTACCTTATATTATTTTGATAGCTTCCCGAAATATTTTCGAAAATACTCTCAAAATCTTGTTCCTTCCACTTTTCTTTAAATTCCCAAGTGTTTTGAGAAAAACTGAATAATTATATGAAGCTAACCAAAATTCTTCGCGTACTCTGCTTGAACCTATTGTACATATTTATAGAGGAGAGCTTGGGGCTGAAAACTTCAGCAGCCCCTCTCATATTGATTTTCATGATTGGGAGAGTGGGAGGTGGCATGATAATTGCCAAAAAGAATGATGACTAAGAAACATAATAATTACACTTTCTCTCCACTTCCACACTAAGCTACAAAATGAAATAATAAAAAAAACACAATAATTGTCTTTTGAAAACACTCACTCGGTTGGCAGCCCACGAGTTCACTGTTCACATTTGACTTTTGATTTTTTTGATTTTTTTTTACTTTTCAACCTTTGTCTCCTCCCAATCTCATTCAGCCTTCTGGGAGTTAACTCTTTGTCAAATTTATTATTAAAAATACACATTTACCTTATTATAAAAATACGGGTATTACAAGTAGGGACTAACTCTCCTAGGTCATTTATTACCACAGTGACTCCAGACTTTTTGGGAACGACTTGCGTAGGACTTACCCATTTACTATCAGCTATAGGGTATATAATACCCGCATCTAACAGTTTCAGTACTTCATTTTTCACTACTTCTTTCATAGTGGGGTTAAGTTTACGTTGAGGTTCCTTACGAGGACTGGTTCTTTCATCCAAATTTATTTTATGGGAGCAGATCAGGGGACTAATTCCATTCAAATCAGCCATGCTCCATCCTAAGGCTGATTTATGTGCAATTAAGGTCTGAATCAGTTTCTCATGTTGGGTCTCAGATAATTCAGATGAAATAATAACAGGAAAGGTATCACCTGGACCGAGAAATGCATGCTTTAAACCCTTAGGTAGTGACTTCAAGTCGATTTTAGGTGCTGCCACTCTTGAGGGGGTTTGTTTTTCGCTTCTTTCAGGCAACTCTTCGAACCTTGGTTGCCATGGGTGGGTGTCATAATCCTGAGATTTGTCAAAAATAGCACAAACATCAATTATATTAGTTTTATCATCAAATAAATCAATCTCAGAATTAACAAGAAAATTCTTAAGAGGATCAAAATCATGAGCCATGGAAACTCCCTCATCAATGAGTGACTCGAGCATATATAGCTGGTGGTTTTCATCCTCATCTTCGGGCTGTTTCGCAACATTGAAAATGTTCACTTCTAGGGTTATATTTCCAAAAGACAGCTTCATGAGTCCATTCCAACAATTAATCAGAGCATTTGCAGTAGCAAGGAAAGGTCTACCCAAAATCAAAGGAATTTTCGAGTTAGTGTCAACAGTAGAAGTTGTATCAAGGATTAGGAAATCAACAAGATAGTAAAATTTATCAATCTGAATCAACACATCCTCTACCACACCCCAGGGTACTTTGACTGAAAGGTCAGCCAACTGTAACACTACACCGGTTGGTTTGATTTCCCCTAAACCTAGCTGTACATAAATGGAAAATGACAAAAAGCAATGGTAGGACAGCCTAGATCTAGTAAGGCTTGTCCAACCTCATGATTTCCAATGCTGCAAGCAATGGTAGGACAGCCTGGATCCTTGTATTTTGGGGGAATTTTTTTCTCAATTAAAGCACTAACTTGCTCAGTTAGGAATGCAGTTTTCTTGACATGGTGTCTCCTCTTAATTGTGCATAAATCTTTGAGAACTTTTGCATAGGTAGGAATTTGTTTAATCACATGCAAAAGGGGAAGATTAAGTTTCACTTGCCTTAAGTTCTCTAAGATTTCATTGTTTAAGTCCAGATTTTTCTTGTTTGACCTTCAAGCTTGAGGGTATGGTGCCTTAACAGGACTTTAGGTCACTTCAGGGTCTTTGGTCAGTTCAGTATCACTACTAGTTTGACCCGTTTCCACATCCTCGGATACATTCATTGGTGGGATGTGTAGTGACTTACCACTTCGGGTCATAATAGCATTTACATCTTTCAGATTTTTTTATGCCATATGTTGGCCCTGAGGTATGGACTGAGCTTGGGAAAGGAACTTACCTCGCTCAGTCACACTTGAGGAACTTATTAACTTAGACACTTGGCTCTTAGTTTCTTTATTCTCTTCCATCACCTGTGTAAATAATGCCTCAAACCTTTGGTTTGTTTTACCTTGTGCCTCTATAAAGGCCTGTAAGGTGTCTTCTAAGGAGTTCCTAGAGGATGAAGGTGCATGATAAGGTGCAGGGGATGATCTAAGGGGCTGCATATGCTGGTTTTCAGATTTTCAGCTAAAGTTGGGGTGATTTCGCCACCCCGGGTTATAAGTGTTAGAGAAAGGTGCAGGAGGCTTCTTGTACATGCCTAAGGCATTACATTATTCCTCATACGCCCCTCTCATATCAAAAAATATGGGACACTCTTTGGCGAGATGATCTACCCCGCCACACACAAAGCACGGCTCTAAAGACTCGGTATGATTAGCCACATGTGTTTGCTTTGAGCCCTTAGTTTTAAATGCATCAAACTCTCTAGTGAGCATTTCGACTTTAGCTTTCAGGCTGTCCTCTTCCCTAAGATGATATATTCCTCCTCCACTAGGGTTTCCTACAGGTCGTGACCTATTCGTGCTTTTAGTAGCACTAGGTCCAGTCCATGTATGAGCTTTCTCAGCAAGCTCATTGAGGTATTCAATAGCCTCATCGGGGTCTTTTTGCAGAAATCCCCCATTGCACATCATCTCTACAAATTGGCGTTCTCTATAGGTAAGACCTACATAGAAATAGCTTACTCAACGCCAATTTTCATACCCATGGTGCGGGCACATACTTAACAGCTCTTTAAACGTCTCCCAAGACTGGTACAAAGTCTTATTTTCTTTTTGTGTAAAGGTGGAGATTTGTCTTTTCAACGCATTAGTCTTATGTTGAGGGAAGTACTTGTTAAAGAAGGCTTGAGTCATTTCAGTCCACGACCCAATAGATCGTGGTCTAAGTGAGTATAGCCAACTCTTAGCTTTATCCTTCAAAGCAAAAGGAAAGAACTTAAGTCGCACAATATCAGCAGTTGCGCCTTGATCATGGAAAGTTGCGACTACTTCCTCAAACTCCCTAATGTGCACATACGGGTTTTCATTTTCTATGCCATAAAATGTAGGGAGTAACTGTATCATCCCTGTCCTAAGATCTAGTTGGGGAATGTTGGCTGGAAATAGGATGCAACATGGTGTGGTTGTGCGTGTAGGGTAGAGGTAATCCTGAAGGGTCCTATTAGGTTGATCCTCATGTTCACTCATTTTCTCAGGACTAGATGAACTATCAAACAAAGGGTTTAAAAAGTTGCCTTCTGACTTTAACACAGGCCTACAAGCAAATCTACCCAAAGTGTCCCTATATCTGGGCATGCAAGTTCACAAAATACTAGAAATCCTATAAAAAGAAAGAATAAAATAAAATAATGCAGTGGGCTAAAAGAAGGAACAAAGTTACCGCCTTTACAGCTACTGAAAAGAAAAACTATTTACAACTCTTCTACCATCATGGCAAAAGTTGACAAACTTCTTTGTACTTAAGTGCGTTTCCCCGGCAATGGTGCCAAAATTTGATTACGCCCAAAACATAACGCGGTTATTGTAGTATAGTTTTGGGGTGTCGATTCCACAGGGAAACAAGTTAATTACAAAAGAAGGTGTTAACCTTAACACAAATGATAAAAGATTAAATGAATCTGAGTTTTTGATTGTGCAAAAGGGTAATTGTGTAAATAGGTTTGAAATATAATTAAGAATGATAAGGTTCCAGGAATCCTCCCTAGGGTCGTTGCTCTAATCCTAACTTGATTCAGTTGTTTTTGTCTCGATTGCAAGTTTCACATCCCAAACAGGCAATCGGAAAATATTCAATTAAAGTGCAACTATAAATCCTAATGTAATTGTTATGAATTATTCTCTACTTTCATGCACACATGACCTAACTTATAAATTATCAAAAGACGACGATATATCTAACGACAATACCGCAGCAATGGACAAATCTATAAAAGAGATCTACCGGACTCAATCACACCCAAATAGATACACATAAGAAAAGCATGACTGAACTTATATGGAAAAGAAGCATGCAATCACCGGACTAATAAAAATCTACTAATTAAATTAAAGAATAAAACATAACAATATTTAATGAAAATAATACCAAACTACAACTGAATCAAATAAAGGAAATAAGAACAACTACACCTAGGGATTCATCCCTTTGCCTTGCTTGAAGACTAGCTGCTCATGGAGCTCATGTTTCCTTGAGTTGTCGCCGGCCTCTCAACGATCATCTCCTCCTCGGTAGCGAAAGCTTCGGCGATTCCTCAGCTTGCCTTCAAAATTATACTTTCGGATTCGTCCTAAAGGCCCTCTGGATTACTCTTAAAGGCCATCTGGATTCACTCTCTGATGTATTCAGATGAGCTCCGATTGAATGCCCCCAAAAGCTGAAGCAGATGAGGTCTTATATAGGCAAACACCCGGAGTGCTGTGTGTTAACCACCCGATGTGGGATACTGTCCAGGTGCACTCCATCGCAGCTCTAGTGCGCTCGATTGCAGGTTAGTGCGCTCGATCGCATACGCGCTGAAGCGAATCTTGGTCGATGTGGGACTTGCGCTCGATTGTCCTGCTGTTGCGCTCGATCGCACTGCTTGCAGAGTACTTTAATCGATGTGGGATGTGCGATCGATCGCACTACTTGTGCGCTTGATCGCAATGCAGGCAGCAGTCCATCTTGTATCTCCGGGAGTGTGGGCTCTTGGTGCTTTAAACAACGATTGCTTTTTCTTGAACTCAAAGTACCTGAAAATACACTGAAATAAGTCAGTGGTCCAATAATATCACTTTAGAGTTATTAATATGTAAAAGCGCAATAAAGACCGAGATTAATCATAAAATGCTCACAATTAACCACTGTTGAGGTGCATTTTATGACTCTCATCAGGGGCTAAGGGATGGCTTTCGTCTTGTTAAAGATTTACAAATTCAAAACCTTTTAATCCAAGTTGATGTTGTGATCATTTTAGCTCTTATCAGAGATGCTGATATCGAACACCCTTTTACTGGTATTCTAATTTCTAATTGCAGGTCACTTCTTCCACATTTTAATTCTCTAAGATTGGAACACTGTTTCAGGGAATGACTAATGCCTTGGCCAAGAAAAGCAGTAGTTTGGACTGCTTTTCTATTTTGTATTTTGACCCCCCTAGGGATGGATTAAACTTTATTTTATTTGATGCATTGGGAGGCCACCTCCCTTGGACTGCAAGAACAATTTCTACTTAATGTAGTTTCTTCCTTTTCCAAAATAAAAAAAAAAATGCTAATCCTTGGTTAATAATGAACCGAACGTCGCCATGTGTTTAGACTTGTGGGCCCTTACAAAGCCCATAATAATTGTTGGGCTGCTAGATTCCAAATCAGAGAAAAAAAAGTAAGTGTACAAAATTATTTTTATTAGGACAAAAGTGGCCTTGCAAATATATCAAAATGACGCCTCTATCTTTATTACCCGAGTCGACTGTTACACTCGCTCTCCAAAGTTACAATCGCTCTCCAAAGTTCCTAATCGTACAAACAGAAATCAATGGCTGCTGTGACTATGAGCGTTAGCGTGACGTCGTCCGCAACAGCAGCAGGCGCATGTTTACTGGCTACGCGGCGCACGTTAGCAACGATCAGAAGATGTTCGTTTCTATCATCAAGATGGGCTATGTCGAAGGGAGTGAAATTTAATCCTCAGCAGCGAAGGAACACTGCATCCGCACCAAGAAAGCTCGTGATTCGTGCTGCTAGAACTGAGTCCCATGGGGTCTCCTTAGGCTTCAGAGCTCCCGATTTTGAGGTTAGCTTCATCTTTGCACTCTTCTGCCTACATATTTTCTTTTGGATATACTTAACTGAGTGTAGTAACTATGTGTACTGTACATATAGCGCAATTCACATTCAATTGATTTTTTTTTTTAATGTTTCTAATATTTGTATGTTTCTTTTTGTTTGTATATGTGTGCATTAATTAGTTGCCAGAGCCCTTAACTGGAAAATTGTGGAAATTGGAAGATTTTGAATCATATCCTGCTTTACTGGTAAAGTCCCTTTTTCTTTTATTTGATTCTTTTGTTTTTGCCTGAGTTGTGTGTAATTTTTTTGTCTAATTATTGCTATTATATTCTCTCCCTCACACACATTTCAGATGATGCAAACTTTCATTTCTTATAAGCATTTTGGTTTTCTTGATATTGATAGTATTTGTTTTGGAGAGTTGATGTGAAATTTGAAAGAGGAAGTTTGTTTTCAGGGTATTCTTTTAGAAAGCTGAGGAAATGTAGGAAAAAAGAATCCATTGAACCTAAGAACATTGTATTTCATTTCAGTATGATTTTTATGGAAACTCATACCAATCAAATTAAGTAATTGTATTTGTCAGAATAGAGCGGAGATTTCTGTTTTTCGGGGTTGCAAGCAGTGCAAAATCTAAAATCCATTTTTTAATGTCTTAAATTATCCTATGAGGTAAACCATTAGTCCCTTGGAGGGCTTTTGATGCTATTAAAGTGTAACTAAGATTGCAATTAAATTGAAGTAAAGGTTTTACAAGAAGCATGGGATGCATGCAAACCGTCGTCCACGTGTACCGCTCGGAATAAATTCCTCTAGGGTGACCCTTAGGGAGTTATTTGCACTTAGTGAGGCTTAAGATCATGTGGTTTAAGTTCAGATTTGCACTTGGTGAGGCTTAAGATCATATACTTTAAGTTCAGATTTGCACTTAGCGGGGCTTAAGATTATGTAGTTTAAGTTCATAATTTCAAAAATCCTTAATGCACTTGCACTTAAATTAGGTCATATGTAGTTGCTATGGCAATAGCAGAAAATTAAAAATAAGGAAATGTGCATCCTGTCTTATGAAAAAAATAAAAAAAAAGGAAATGTGCAATCTGCATTTCTATATTAGCTGCGGCTTAGATCAGCCAGGCAGTTTAGGTCTATAGATCACCATCGTTGCTACATCAACAGCTGCTATTTTTTATTCCCTTATTGAGCAAGATTTTAATTTTCAGTGTTCTTTTGGAAAATATATGCAGTCATGTGAGGCATTCTAACAATGGTGCAGGTTATGTTCATTTGCAATCATTGCCCATTTGTTAAACACTTGAAGAAAGATATTGTAAAGCTTGCAAATTTCTACATGAAGGTATCCAAACACATTTTCCCTGACAGGCATGGTTCGTTTTGCTTTTCCAGTGGGAACTTGGCTAAGTTATGACATAACAAAGTAACATATCCAAAGTTTATTGAATTGTTCTGCAGAAAGGACTTGCAATTGTTGCAATATCTTCAAATTCTGTAGCTACTCATCCTCAGGTTCTAATGACCCCATTATTTGAGATTAGAGCTACATTGAAGCTGTTGTATGATTTGTCCCAAATGGAACTGTTCTTCACAGGATGGGCCAGATTTCATGGCAGAAGAGGCTAAACTGTTTAGATATCCCTTCCCTTATCTATACGATGAGGTAAGCTCACGCCAACCGCAACCTGCTCCCTCTTGTTAGCAATTTTTTTTCTAATGATTTCAATGGCTTTGCGAGTAAGGCTGTGCCTGTTGCTTATGCTCATAGATAAGTTGCCTGGTTTTGGTTGAACTTCATTTTTGCTGCATGAAACTGGCTTTATGTGATTGGTAACACCTCATGTACATATTTAAAAATATTGCAGTTATGTTAAGCAACAGGAATTGCTTCATATCGTCTTTTGATGGAGCCAATGGGCATTGCAACTGTCCTTTTTGGTATTATTTTAATGAAATGTAACAGTATGTTGATATATAGGCTTTTTTCCCAGTGGTATGATTGTCAACTCAAAATTGACTTTCACAGTACACATGATTACAACAATATTATGAAGAACTGAAGGACCCAAGGTCCCAAACCTTTTAATGGGTGGGAACATTAACTAGAAATATATTTCTGAAGCTGCAATCAGATAAAAAAAGGCTATTACATCTTTGGAGATTATTTTGAGATCATAATAATCTCATTAGATACTTATCTAAAAAATAATCTCATTGGTTTAATAGTATTGCTATTATATTTTTTTCTTGGGTCTTTTACTTGCTATTACTATGAAATTTATTGCTTACATCATTGAATTTGTAAACCTTTCTTAGAGGAGATTATTTTGAGATCATAATCATCTCTTACATCTTATAGTAGTGTGGTTTCACATTAGACCTTTTGAGAAGTGTGGATATTTTCTTGTTAACTTCTCTTGAAAGGGCCCTACTATTTAGTTAAAAATGTTTTATTGCAGTCACAAGATGTTGCGCGAGATTTCGGAGCAGTTTGCACTCCAGAATTTTTCCTCTTTAAAAAGGTACCTAGCTTGCATTACCACTTTTGTAATGATATTGCCTCTTACTCTGCCTAACGCTAAACTTCATAGAGAGGATTGGGACAGGTGGCCAACAGGCTGCTAAATGACCTTCTACAGGATCCTGTGAACATGACTCCTGGAAAATTTGCAATCAAATGTGAAAGGATTTATGTCGCTGACCCGATATTGGACTAAAGCTTTCTTGATAAGAGTTTTCAAACTTGATATCTCATCTCAGTTCTTGTTTGGAGGCTCAGTTTTAAGGATATCCTCATGAATCCCCTTCTGGAGTTTGTCATCCGAGTTTCGTATTAAATATTGCTTGTTTATGATAAAAGCTAGAAAAGTCTTATGTTCAATCTTTTCTAATTTGGAGGTAATTTATCATGTTTTAACAGGATGGTCGTAGGCCATTTGAGCTGGTGTACCATGGCCAGTTTGACAATTCTCGGCCGAGTAATGATGTAACTGTCACAGGAAGGTTTGTTTTTGTGGCTTCAAGCTTAATTTGAATTAACTCATAAATTTATTCTGTATCTGCTATTAGTAGTTAATCTTCTTCATTAATATTTTGTATAGGGACATAAGCCTGGCAATTGATTGTGTTCTGAGTGGTCAACCGATATCTTCAGTTCAGAAACCTAGGTATCCCTCTCAATTTTTCGTGTTCTTCTTTATTACAGTGGTATTTTTGAAAGTTTTGGTCTCTCATGATTATATGATTAAAATAATTACATTCCATTTGCCAAAAGTGTTGGATGCAGCATCAAGTGGCATACACAAACAGCTATAATCTTGGAGTAGTTGGTTTCAAGGTTTTCAAGATCGTAATCTGTAAGGATATACGTCCCATCAGGTGTGGCATGCCTTGTAATGATTGATATGCATTTAGATGTGGGAATGTGACAGTTTCCTTGTTGCCCGTTTCTTGTGATTGCTTCAGTATCACTGATCCTTCTGTATTTATGAAAGTGCAGAAAGCAGGTGGGGTTCATATTGTGTTGTTTGAATGCATTTGTAATGCCAATTTTACTTGTGTAAAATTTATAGAACATTTTTCACTTTGAATGTTCTCTTTTGGATCAAAAGCTGTTAAAAGAGAACTTTAATAATTATTTTTTGATGCTCTATAACTAATGATTATTTTCCATTCTTATGGTTCTTATCATGTTAATAATTCTAAAGATTTATTACATGCATTATATTACTAATTTTGATCTATTTAATATCACCTACTTGATGTTTGCGACATATTGTTATTTTGATAACATCACATGGATCTCAACACACGTGCAAGACCGTCTAGACCTTCTAGTTAGGGTTCTTCCTCTTCTTACTTTCTCTGTACGTCAGCTTTATAATGGAGAAAACTTACATAGGTTAAGAGATGAGAGGGGATCTAACTCATATTTATAACAAACTTAATATACTGTCCATCTAGCCATTAGGTTTGTCAAGTTCACACCATTATCCAATCACATCTAAAACCATTTGGTGTATTTGGCTCACCCATGAGATTAAGTAGATGTCAGGCCCACAGAGTCTATCTCAGAAACCCAATTCAGTCCGTTTTATAAATACAAAACCTTTAAACTAATGGAAGCTCATTAGTAATATTAGAACATTTTATATATTTTAACATTCTCTCACTTGGGCAAACATTAGTTGTACGTAGTTTTTACATATCTTAAAAAATATTTTAGAAAACGACTCTCAGACTGAATTACTGATTTTAAATATGTGGCAACAATTTTTGAAAAATAAGTTCCTAAGATAACACATAAACATGATTCAGTTCAATAAAGTCATCAACATAGGACCATTGCAACCATTATATCTCAATTGACATAAGATCAATCCAATCACAAATACTAATAACTTCACCGACTTAGATCCAAATATGGGAGTGTGGCAATGAAAGCACAATTCCTAGAGCAAACTCTATATCTTGTTTCCATTTCTTATAATTTGATCCAATCAGTATCTTAATTATGTCATTACCATTGCTAGCAGTAAATGAAATTAATTGGGGAAATATATAAGACAATCATGATAATGAATTTGGATAGTAAAATAATAGGATCCCAAGCATATCATTACAAACTTCCCTTTGGACATAGAATGTAATACACATTTAGGATTTGTTGCAAGAAACTAACAACTGAATGCATACTAATTTTTGAAATACCTAACACCTTTGGGTTGATAAGACATTCTAGACTAATATGCATTCAAACAACAGTTTCATATTTATCAATTATTAACACATGCAATAACTCCCTTTGGACATGCGATTGAATGTATTAATCAAGCCTCAAACATTATGAAATAATCTTAAAAATTTAACGAACAAACCACTTTGGTGGCAACCATCCACATTATTTAGTAACCGAGGAACCGGTCTGAACTCAACCACCTTTGATGGGCACGCCCTGGATCCTAAACCCAGAGGTGCATGACCTTCCATATTCCACGTACCGAAGAAGCGGGCTATCTAATTAAATAGCCCGTGGTGGGCACAAGGGGGCATAAAAGGTGTCGAACTTGATACCTTACACTATAAGAGCCCAAGCTCTTGGAACTGTTTACAGCATATTAAATGGTTTGCTTTTACATTACTATATTCGGTTGGGACCACATGGTGATAATATTAAGTCAAATGGCTTGGCCATTAGTTTACAACAAGCTTTTTTTTATTTTAAAGATTTGACTTTATCCCAGTATTTGTTTACTCTTCAGTTTATTTGCCAAAAGGCTATTGTATGTATAATACAAACAAAATTATTATACATATATAAATAAATATATGTAACATATTAAATCCAAAATATACTTGAGTAACCAAAACCTACATTAAATCCCTACTAAACCTTCTCATAATTTATTTAACATAAATTATTTTACTTTGTACTATGCCAATATATGGAGTAAAAGATCAGTGAGATCTTAATATTTTATTATTCATAAAATTTGTGTTTTGTATACTCATTGGGATTAATTATTATTTTATAATAATTGTCATATTTTTCTGGAATTTTTGGGTTCAATAAATGTTTATTTATGAACATATGTGATTAAGTTCTTATTTCTTAAAATATGTGCATATATTTTGAAATTTTATTTCACAGTTGTTTGATTTGCTGAGATGTTGTTAATAGTAGGTAATCTCTCAGATTAATTGTCTCATTTATTGTATTCCCATCTTAAAAGAAAATGTAGAAAATATGCATGTTGTGAGAAATAATTGATCAAATTATTTAAATATATTTTCCTATGTTCAAAACCAGTAGTAAGGATGCAACTGTGAATTGTTTGGTGACTTATAGAGGTACATGTTGTTTAGAGTACATCTCATTGTATGGTCACATGCATGCTAATCGTTTTGCATGCGTCTGAGGTTGTAAAGAGCATTACCATTTATCCATGTTTTGGGAAATTTCATGGGTTGATGTGGGTATTAGCTATCAAAGTGGTACACTTATTGATACTTGTGGGATTTTACCAAAGCATGTTGCATGATGATTACTATTTATCCTAGTTTTGGAAAATTTCATGAGTTGATACGAGTGTTAGCTGCCAAAGTGGTATACTCATTGAAACTCGTAGGATTTCTCTAAAACATGTTGAAGGATGATTTCAATTGCATCATGTAATTACCTATCCAAAGGAGTAGTTGTGTGTTGTAATTTGTGGAAATACATGGAACACTGTGGGAAGATGATGGTCGGTTTAGAAGGTTTGTCTGGCCAAAGGGGACAATTCTTTCAAAAACTGAAACATTGTCTTCATATGCTTCATGTGTAGAGTTTCTAAATGTTTGTTATATTCTCTGCCCAAAGGAGAGTTTATAACTATACTCTCAGATTCTCTATTTTTGAATATGTTGGTTATTGTCTTTATACTGATGTATTGCATTCTTGTCTTGAATCAATTTCTTTTATGTAAACAATAACTAAACAACCATTGAGATCCTGACTGATTCGAATTATAAGAGTTGAAATGCAGATTGTTTGTACTTGCATTTGTGTAGTAATACTATAATGTCTGCATGAGTGTGAGAACAATTATACTTGTAATTGTCACTGGAGAAGTTGATAATAAACCATAAAGAAATGGAGTATATGTTTAAGTATACACCTACCGTTGGATAATGATCAATGGGATCGTATTGCGTGCTGACATGAAACTTTAATTTATAAAAGTGATTATTCTCGCTTGATTAGGTTAGCTTTATTTGCCGGGCAGGTGAACAATTGTTCAATGAAAATGCTATTGGATTTTGTTTCTTGTCTTTAGAAGATAATGAAGATAGGCTAATCCCATATGAAATGAACTACATTTTACTCTGAATTATTGTTGTTCAAATTGCTCGTACGGAAAGTTCCAATATATTGTGACTTGTATTAATGGTTGCTTGCTTTGCATCTTTAGCCATTTGAGTGATAGGGTACCATAAGCTATCTGTGGGCCTAAGATTGTTTGATGTCAAATGACTAGAAGCAATGCATAGTTTAAAGAACACGGAGCCTGATATCTCTACTCTTTTTTTTTTTATTGAAACAAGATGTTGGTCAAGCTGGTGGGCGTGGTGGTCCTTTTGGTTCTCCATAATTTCATGTTCTATTCGGCTCATGCCAACCAAAATTGTCACTATCTAGGCTTTTCGTTACCCCAGCTCCCCATAGACAATCGGATGGGCTTGAAAACTAATTCTATTTCTGTTGGTCCCATTTTGATAACTGCAATTACTAAGAGATCATGTTAATTGAATTTTTTTTATTGCTATAGCACTTTTAATTACTGTGATCTAATGCTGTTGATGCAAGGAGCTTTTTTCGGATAATTGCGATGACAGATTGTGGTATTTTCATCCAAAAATTTTGGTTTTTTGAAAGATGAAGTTAAAATTGTCTGTTATTTGCGAATTTGGAATGTAATCTACATTGTTGATGGGACTTGTGTCTCTTTATTGTGGGATTATGCATATCTTAGCAAATTTAAGTGTTCTGATTTTGAGGGAAAAGTTAGAAAGTGTTCTGCCTCTGTTAAATATACAGCACTTTTTGTGAAAGAAATTTTGACTACCACTTTAAGATGTAGCAGGTTGTCATTTTCTTCCATTCATGCAAAACCAGTATGCTGTGATTCTGCACTGAAAATGAGCTCCCATAATTTCTTTGCTTGAGAAAGAAATCATAAGAAAGACCGAGAAATGCACTCAAATAAATGAAAGAAAGGTTTAACTACAATAAAGGAAAGGGAATATGAAATCCTCTTAATGCTACATGATATTAATCTATACAAATCATTTTGTTACTTGAAAAAATATTGATGAAGTAGAGCACAAGGTTTTGGGAAACTATAGGAGCTAGGGAGGTAATTTAATTGGAGGTTCAGATGATCTAGAGAAACTAGAACAGTGAACTGCTGATTTCATGTTTGGCTTTTCGAAATCTTCGTTTTCGTGTCTGATCTCTTTGAGCATGACTGTAACATCTTTCATAGTTGGCCTTTCCTCTGGGCAAGGATTCACGCAGAGAAGAGCCACCCCAAGCACTTGAAGTATTTCTTGGATCTGTGTACCTGATCGTAGTAATAGTTGCTGGTCAAGAATTGTTGTGAATTCTCTTTTTCTTTCTCTAAGTTCTTTGTTAATCCAGGTGATAATGTGGACACCGTCTGGAATTCGATTATCTGTTGGATGCTTTCCTGTTAGGACCTCTATAAGCACGACACCGTAGCTGTACACATCACTCTTTTCTGTGATTCTCATACTGTATCCATATTCTGCAAATTGTATGAACTAAATTAAATACCTTCTTGTTATAGGAAGAAATCATCCCATGCAGAAGTATGATTTGTGTTTTGGGATTATAAAAATCAACTGATGGAGAAAAATAAAGTAAAAAAAAAAATCTAGGAAATGTTCATTTAGTAAGAAACTAGGAATTAGACTGCTAAAAAGAAATAAAAAAACTTAGAAAATAATTTAACTTGGGTCAAATTTTTAAGTTGAAACAGATGTTGGAATTTATAAGAAGTATATTGTAAGCAGTGATATGGCCCATTAAGGAGAAAACTTAAAAGATATTGAATTACATTTGTAGTTAAAGGTTGTGAAATTGTATTGATTTGGGGGTTTTCTTTTATATAGTTTATTTGCTGTGTTTGTAGTTTGTACTCACCGGGAGCAATGTATCCGTAAGAACCTGCAACTATGTTGGAAGCTCTAGAATTCTCTGACGAATCAACAAGCTTTGCTAGTCCGAAATCTGCAAGAAAAGCTTCAAATTGTGGTCCTACCAAGATGTTGTTGGCCTTGATATCTCGATGAACAATTGGAGGAATACAGTCGTGGTGAAGATAAGCTAAACCATGAGCTGTTCCTAGTATGATCTTGTACCTTGCATCCCACTCCAAGAAAATCCTTTTCTCATGGAGCAATCCAGCCAAACTCCCATTACTTATGTAATCAAACAAGAGCAATCTAGTTTTCCCGTTATGACCACATCCCAAAAGCCTCACTATATTTTTATGCCTTATTGATCCAAGAGTATTGACTTCTGCAGAAAACAAGTCTCTCTCTGGAACTGGAAGCTCTCCTTTCTTTACTGGCCATAGCTTCTTCACTGCAATAACCTGCTTTGTGGGAGTCTCAACACGGTAAACCATGCCTGAACAACCCTTTCCGACAATATTAGAATCTGACAACCTCGTGACGATATCATTTACAGAGAAGTTAAGCTTTTGAAATGGTGTGAAATCCCACTTCAAATTGTCTTCTTCATCATTCCTCCCAAATGCAGTCCCATGAAATCTGATAAACAAAAGTAAACCAGCAACAACAATCGTCGTAGTTACAATTACACTGAGAAGAGTGCATATAACAAGATTTCTGTTGGATTTCTTGCCATGGAGATTTCCACTTAAATGGCACTCATTTGTGTCAGTGCAGAGCTCTTGATTACCAGAAAATGCAGTGGGTGGGAGATCGTGGAAGAACTTAGTGTCAGGAAGGATGCCCGAGAAATTGTTGTATGATACATCCAGAGAAACGAGATTGTCAAGACTACCGAGTATTATCAAACTTCCTGTTAGCATATTGTGAGAGAGATCTAAGTTGGCGAGCTTCGAGAGATTTGACAAGCCTTCTGGAATTGGACCAGTTAGAGAATTCCAGCTCAGATTCAGGAGGATATCTAGTCCTTGCAAGAGGCCAAACTCATCTGGGATAGAACCAGTAATTCTGTTGCTGCTCAAGTCTAACAACTGCAAATCCTTACAGAGCCCAAGTGTCTTAGGAATCAAGCCAGCGATGTGGTTTTCACTGATAATCAGTTTGTTCAAGGAAATTAGTTTTCCCAGATTCTGAGGAATATTACCTCCTATGCTGTTCATTGAGAGGTCTAAAACATTAAGACTGACTAGAAATTCAAAAGATGCTGGAATTGTGCCTTGGAGCTTATTTCGGTGCAAATCTACCATTTCTAGCTGAGTGCAGTTACCAACTTCTGGAGGAATTTCTCCAGTGAATTGGTTTTCTGATAATTCTAGGAAGCTCAAACTATGTAGAAGCCCAATTTCAGAAGGAATATAACCACTGAAGTTGTTTGATCCCAGCCGTAAACGTATCAAGCTGGTACAATTTCCAATATCAGGTGGAATTTCACCTGAAAGTCTATTCGATATCAACAACAATTGGGTTAGGTTCTTGAGATTGAAGACACAGTTTGGAACTGACCCAGTAAGGAAATTGTGGGAAAGATCCAATGCTTGAAGTTTCTCACAGTTGGCGAGCTCAGCTGGTATACTTCCATTAAGCTGATTTTGCCAGGCAAAGAACAGGGAAAGCTCCTTTAGTTTCCCAATGGTTGGTGGAATTTCACCACAAAATCTGTTGTTATCTAATTCAAGTTGCTTTAGACTGGAAAAGTTGCCAACAAATGGTGGTATTTCTCCAGAGATGTTGTTCCCAGACAAAAGGAGCTCCTCCAGTGCAACTAAATTTGCCAGAGACAAAGGCAGCTTACCACTCAGAGAATTCAATGAGAAATCAATAACTATCAAATTTGAACAGCTACCAAGAGATCCTGGAATGCTTCCGCTTAAATTGTTCTGCCACAATAACACCCTCTTGAGATGTTTCAACAAACCAAATTCTTCAGGAATCTTGCCAGAAAGTCTGTTTTCATACAGAAATAGATTCTCCAAGGCTGAGCAATTGCCAATTTCCGGTGGTATGTCACCAGTGAGATTGGCTGTGTACACTGAAAGAGTTTTTAGATTCTTCAGTTCCCCTAAACTGTTTGGAATCTGCCCTGAAATCCCGGAATCTGCAAGACCCAGAAAAGCTAGTTGTTTGCAGTTTGATATCTGCATTGGGATTTCGCCATGAAATCCTGAATTCCCACCAGCACGGATGATCTCCAGAGCCTTCAACTGTCCTATTTCTGCAGGAATCTTCCCAGAGAGTTGGTTATCAAACAGTTCAAGTTGTTGAAGCTTTGAACAGTTTCCAATTTCTGCTGGAATCCCACCATGCAAGAAGTTTGTGTTCAATGACAGCAGCTGCAGATCAGCTAACTTTCCAATTTCTGCTGGTATGATTCCTGTTAGAGCATTGAAACTGAGGTCCAGGGTGACCAATGATGACAAGTTTCCTATTGAATGCGGAATTTCTCCGGTAAGGTTCCCATTTGAAAGGACCAAAGTAGTGAGGTGACTGAAGGAGAGGAACTGTTTGGGGAAGCTGGTAGGAAGGTTGATGGAGGTTATTGTGATTTCCTGAACAAACCCATCACCAGAACATTTAATATAATCCCATCTGCATGGATCTTGGTGGGTTAGATTCCATGAAGAGAAGAAAGTAGCAGAGGCTGAAGAATTAAATGCTGGAAGCCATGAAAGTAGGGAGAGACCTTCTTGGTTCAGGGCAGAGATGGCAGGAAACAGAGAGATGTTGAGAAACAAGATAATAATAGTGATTGCATTGCTTGACATGATGAGGTGAGTACACTGCTACTGTTCTCTCATCTAATTATGGCAAAAACTAGTCCCTCGTATATCTATGGATGTTTTTTTTATCATTCATAGTAAAATACTGAAATGCCTTTGGTTTCATTCAGATTTACTGGAAAGAGAGTAACATCTGTAATCAACAAGAATGCTTTGGTTGCTTTATGTAGATTGAGACAGGAAGGACAGCTCAGTTTATGGTTTCTTCTTATGCAAAGATGGATAAAAAGAATTTAATCATAGTTTATGATTTGGGCATACGGGGCCTAGGTTACAGTTTTATGTAATTGGTTTATAAAACCCTAGTTTACTTCTAAATCATTGGTTAATTTACTACCAGTATTATTATTCTTCTTTTCTGCTAGGTATATGAGTTTTCTTGTCCTTTTCTTGGTGTTAAATTTGGAGTAATTGTTATGGAATAGGAAATAAAAGCATATGTTGCAGCATCATATTATACTGGTATTGTAGTGTAAAAGAAATTTCTTGTACTTTAGATTTTGCCAAACTCTCTCTGATATGGGTTTTCACTTTTCACTGGCATGAAAGAAAATATTGTCAAATTTAAAAAGATATGAAACTATAGTGTTGCATTGATGGTATCTGTGGATTTTGTTAGATTTTTTTTTGTTTTTTTGGTTATCTAAAAAACGAATGGAGGGAGAGGGTAGCCTGTCTGTCAACATTGTGTAAATTTTGTCACGCGTAAGTTAGACACAAATGTTAATTTATGTAAGATTACTAGGCATGGCCTTCCTCACTTCACCTGTTACGGTGGAGGACTCGAACTTAAGCACTATTGGATAGGAGAGTGAGTCTCGGCCTCATCCACTCCGCTTAAACTACGGTGATAATTCTGCTAAATTTCATGAATGAGGTATCTATTATAAAATACTAGTTTTGCATAATTTCTCAAAAATATTATCATATTTTTATACTAATATCTGCATATAAATTTGCTGTGAAACTGTATACGTGACCGACAAGTGTTTCAGTTTCTTTGTAATTTTCCAAACGCTCTCAAATATGGATTGACGATCCATCTTTCTTAATTATAATGCATAACAAATCCAGTTGTTAAAATGACAAATCAACACCCCAAAAAAATTGTGTAGACACCACAACCTATTCGGTGATACCAATAATGGTAAGGCCTCAAAATCAGTTTGTCTTTGATCTAAAGTTCTTATCATGCAACTAAAAAAGGCAGTGATCTTTTGAAAGGACGTCGAAATTAGACCCTCTTTCCTTCCTATGCATGAACCTTTCCACAAACCCAAACAAAAAATAATGCCCGTTTGGCCTTGTTGTAAAATATGCTTTTTAGAACATTTACAAAATCATATTTTTCTTTATTAATTTTGCATTTTATCTATCAAAGTTAAAAACCATTTTGATTATGTTGGAAATTGATTTAAACATATTTAAATTAATAAATTTAAATGATTTTTTTACTTTGAATTGATTTAAGTTTACTAATTTAAGCATACTTTAATCAATTTTTTAAAATCGTCAGAAATTGTTACTATGAACTTTGAAGAAAAATGTCCATATTTACATATAGATGCTTAAGTGTTATAGATCCAAAGAGAGAAATACATTAAAAACTTTGAAATTTTTAAGAGGAGTTTTATTTATAATTTTTATGACAATTTATGAATGTGAGGCAGATTAAACATATCTTTTCGAGTACCAACTGTGAGTGACGTTTGTGGCATGAAGTTAAGCCCAAAACTAAAGGTGACCCCTCTGTAAAAGACAGTGGAGAATATTTTAAGATTGAAAAAAACAAACAAATAGGAAAAGTGGAAAAAAGATTGATTTTTCATCAATGTGGCCCTTAGATAGATGTCCAATGATAAAGAAGATTGGAAACAAGTTGGATTAAAGGGGAAGAATAGTATGGCCCATGGTGGGTATAGGTCAGGGAAGGTGGGGGCAACTGATTCCCCAACCATACCTAGGGGACTGATTGAATAGTCCTGTATTATTTTATTTGAGATTCTTGCGTTTTGTTACTGACCCATCTTCCAAATAACAAGAAAAAAGAAGAAAAAAATATAGAAAATTCAATGCTTCCCCTAGTTTTCATGATACTGGTTTAGAATATTGGTTTTCAATAAGAAAACCCGATATATATATATATATATATATATATATATATATATGTTAGCCATTAAATCATCAATTAAGGGGGAGAAAACAGAGAGTTAGGAGCCAATAATTGGTTGAAATTGAAGCCAAAATTTTAGATCCACAAGAGCTAGTGTAGTAGTATTAAGTTTGGAGGCCAGCCCGGCTCAATCTCTACTCGATTAAAATTTTAATTTAGGGTTGAGATATTCTCGGATTAAATTAAAAAATTCAATTTGAATTAAATTTAGGAAAAGTTACTATTTAAGTTTTTTAAACCTTCGATTAACTCATAACTCTTAAAACTCAAATTTTATTATACACATGTATAATATATGAATCTTACAAAATGCAAGAAGTTATCCTTATTTTGTTACGTTGGTTTGTGAGAAATTATGAAATGTATGATTTAACTATTAATATTACTACTTATTGATATGAATTTCTTAGATTATTTGGACCTTTAGAATTTAAATGTCTAAGAGATAAGTATATTAATTTGATATTTTTAAAATTGTATTTGCAATGTTTAATTAGCATTTGACATGAAAAAAAATGGAATTCGATAATCTAACTCAACTACAATTAATCTGACGTCAACCCTAATATAAAATCTAATTCATTTGAACTCGATTTTGAATTCAAAAGTCATCCCACATATAATTCGAGTCAACCCAATTTTTTATAGGTTTAAGATTTATGTAACTTATTATGAATTGAGTTGGCTAAGATATGTTGGAAAAATCATGTTATGGGCTGAGTTAAGACTTTAGAATTACCTTCTAATCCATATCAATCCAACTTGTGTCCGCCCCTACTACACACGTGCACGTGCGAACAGCAGGTTTATATTTTACATGTTGCAAAAAAAAAAAGAATGCCAATGATTGAGCATTAAAAAGATAAAAATGGCCAAACAAGTTGGAAAAGGAAGCCTAAATATATGACTATATATGAGGTATCAAAATAAAGCTATTCGGACACCATTTTTGGTGCTAAATTTCAAAACATCGTTTAGTGTATTGGTAGCTAGAAAGGATTGTTTCCCCACTATTTTGTGGGATATTTCACTTGAAGCTAGACCAGGAAAGCAACCATGTAATCCTTGTAAAGGCTAAACACCTTAAAGACCTCGGCCTCTTGGCTTATGGTCATTTTCGGATTTTTATAAACAAGGTTCGAGGCCGATCTCTTTCCCAATCAATATAAAGAAAATAAATAAAAAAAAACCTTTAAAATATGAGACGTTATTTCATAATTTTATATTTAGTAATTGCTTCAATAGTTGGATAGAATAAGATTATAAGATCTAATTTTTTAGGTTAACTCTTCTCCAAGTATTACTAGGGAAACCTTAAAATAATGACTAAACAATCTATCAAAACCAATAATCTACTTATTGTATTGCCAAACAAAATTTTCAATCATTTACCAATTCAGTCATACAGGTATCAATTTGTTATTAGTCTATTAATAAAGTGTTACAAATAAATAGTTATTTTATTTTTCTCATTTATAGTGTAATTATTTGATTTAAAAAAATAAAAATAAAAAATATTTATACTTTTTTGGTTCATAGTACGGTGATATCACCATTCTTTAGGTGGAGGAATGCACACTGACTGTGATTGGCTTTCTAGAAAACGTGCGCTTTGAGGAAAGAGATGAGGTATATCCAATCATTCACAATAGTAGACTTTTAGAATGTTAGTACTGTAACACAGAAGAATGTTTATACAGGGCAGGGCAGGGCGGGGCGGGCTCGTTTTGTCTCCCATCCCCGCTCTAGGAAATAAAACACCAGTCCGTCCTCGTTGGAAAGATTGATGGTACTTAAGTACTTTCCACCGTCCCTCCTTGCTCCCCGCCAGGAACACGAGGAATCGGTTCTCTTGCGGAAAATTTTTCATCAATATTTCTGATTTGTAAACAATATTTTATTTATTTAAATAATTTTTAAAATGTACAGAAATTGTGATTTATAATTTTTCACTAAGGTTCACTTCTCCTTTATTATTTAGTTTCATTTACACAAGAAGTGTTAATATAATAATAAACTAATTAAATACTTAAAATTAAAAATCTAATTTAACATTCAAGTTCAGAGCATGACGAGTTCTATTCCCGTTCTCATATCCCTAAACAATTTCAAATTAAATAAAAATATTTTTTTATTTTTATCAATTCCTCGAACAGGACAAACTACAGGGGATTGTTATATTCAAAGTATGTAATGATAAATTTCTCCAGTTTTGTCTTTTCTCTCATTCATTTTAGTTATACAAATTTATCATTTCTGGTCCCAATTGTTGTGTGTATAGCAATTGATAGTATGTATTTAGCACTCTCCTTACATATATATGCACATAAATATTTCCCTTTTGTACTACCATTACAAGTAGGGTTGATTGGTCACGAACCGAGTAGCTCGCGAGTGACTTATGGCTCGGTTGATTTGGGCTCAATTTAGTTTAGTATTTTCAAGCTCACAACTCGATTTGTTTGCATTTTTGAGTCGAGATTGAGTCTTGATAAAGTAGTTCACGCCTAACCACTAGGCAAATGTTGATCTTGTATTTAAATACGAGAAAATATATGTGTTGTGTACTGCATACTTGGATTAAAAACAATTAAATAGAAAAATATATAACCCATTGGATTGCTTCTTTGACAATAACTTGTTTGGTTATAAATTCTGGTTGTGATGTTCAGAAAATCCTTTGGAACTTTTTTTTTGCCATTATTGAGATCTTGCATGCTTATTTGGGTTTATTGGAGCTTGTTTAACTTGAAAGCTCGACTCGAGCTTAAAAAATTAATTTCATTAAATTTTAATCGATTAATCAATTAAATTTATGAATTCAATTTAATTTTTTAAATACTTGACTTGACTCGTAACCACCCGACATGTGGATCATCAAAAGATCTAATAGTTGTAATAAATTCATGCACTTTCAAGTATTTATGGTGGCGGAAGCCATTTCAATATGGTAGAGTCAATTGTGCACTATATGATGGATCAATTAAGTGGAGACAATTATACTCCACTATGAATTAATTGTGACCAAATTAATTCAATCATTCTTAGTGTATTTCTCCTATAAATAAGATGACCATAGAGCATATTGAAGTTAGAGAGAAAACACAAGGTGTATGCTTAAGTTATGTTGGTTCATATTCTCAATAGTTGTATTGAGAATATAAGGTATATGTAACCAAATCTATATATGGTCCATGTTTAACCCTTTAACCTCCCATTGATTGGGGTAATAAGCGTATAGAATACGGACAGACGTTCTTGATGGGAGAACAAATATAAATCCAGTTTTGGTCCCTAGACTCGGTACTACTCATTTTTCTTTCATACACCATCAATTGAAAAGAGTTCTGAGAGTCTAGAAGAACCAATATCGAAAGAATAACGGATTGTGTAAGTGAAAAGCATCAATGGCCGGAGGTATGTTTACGATCTTTATAATTCCGCATTTAATCTATATGCTATTTAAGTTGTTTAGCATGTTTAAATCTTATTTAAGTTCTAACATTTGGTATTAGAGCATTGTTTGCCTCTGTCTTGAAGTATTAAATAATCTATAATACTTTCAATTTATACCCGAAAAATAGTTTGATTTCAAAGTTCGTTTTTTTCGAGTATTTTTTTTTTTATGAAAAATAATATTAGAGATCATTAAGAAATTTGATTTCTAGTATTTCTGAGTTTTAAAATCTTGGAAGCCAATTTTATGGATTTTCACTATGTTGCATATGATTTGTAATTATTTGCAAAAATAAAGTTTATGAACCCCTATAAGTATTTATTTTATTTATGTGTCTAAAATTATGTGTTATGTATGTATAACTTTTTTGGGTTATGCATGCAATTTAAATTTAAATAGTTTTAGTGCATAAATAATTTAACGTTGGGCATGTATTTTTAATTTTGTGATTATTTGGCTCAAATTAAGATTACACATATATACTATTTATGTTAGTTCTATATATGCAATTTCAATAAATGCTCATTTTTAGCATGATTTTGTTTTTCAATTCATGCTTTTAGAATGAGTTTGTTTTGTGCAATGAATTAAATTAAGTGCATAATATTATGTTTAATTATGCAATTTATGTTTTGTTTATGAGAATTTTATTTACATATGATAACATATTATTAAGTTTAGATATTGTTAGATTATGTAAACTTAAGTTATTCTCATAAAACTTAATTTGTGCATAACACATTAAGGTTCATAATATATTAGTATGAACAATTAAGTTAAAAATTATGAATAATTCATAAACAGTGGTAGTTGGCATAAGACAGTATGATCTGAGACAATGGTCTGTCTAAGGATTTTGGTTTTTAATGAGGCCTTGTCCCGACCAATTATCCTGGGAGCACTCTTAGTGATTGCCTATTATGTTACTACATAATTGTTTTTAGGCATTAAATAGAGCCTAAAATATAGTAAATATAAATGTCTAGTGAACTATATAATTTTAAATATTTAAAGAGTAGCCACAACATTTTTAATTATATAAAATTATATATTAAGTGGATTAGGATCACATAATGGACATTGATTGTAATTAATTATATAAATATAATGATTTTACCCCACAGGGATTTTTATGTCTATATAATTAATTAGGATAATATATTAAAATTAGTTTTTCTTAATTTACCCACAGGAGTTAAGAAAAATTAATTTAATAGTTTTATCATAAAGTTTAAAGATAGAAAAATATCAAACTGTAATCATAATATACATTATAAATTTAGTAAAAAATAGTTTGATAAAATCTATCATAAAGTATAAAGAATCTTATTGAATTAAAAATTAGCCCACAGGTAATTTTTAATGAAATTAGATTCTATTTCAGCGTGTTTTTACATTGGTAAAACATGCAATTTAGAAAATTAGACCTCAAATCTTGACATAAACTTTTGGACTTTATGCAGTTTCTCAACCCACTAGTTTCTCTGATATCCGTTGTGACATACCCGAACTTAGGGGAGATAACTATAAGGTATGAAAGGAGAAGATTCTCCTCCATCTAGGGTGGATGGACATAGATTATGCTATTAGGAGTGATGAACCACTTGCAATCGACAATAATAGCACTCCAGCTGCGGTCACGCTATATGAGCGATCCAATCGACTCAGTGTGATGTTTATCAAAACTAAGATAACTGCTGGTATATGTGGTTCTGTCGACCAGTATAAGAAAGTCCGTGATTTGTTAAAAGCCATTGACGATCAATTCGTCACTTCAGAAAAGGCATTGGCAAGCACCCTGATAATGAGATTATCATCCCTCAGACTCACCAGCGTAAAAGGTGTGCGCGAGCACATAATGCAAATGCATGACATTGCGGCTCAACTTAAGAAACTCGAGGTTGATATGTCAGAGTCCTTCCTGATGCACTACATTCTGAACACCCTTCCAACACAGTACGGGCCTTTCAAAATCTCGTACAACACACATAAAGACAAATGGTCAATTAATGAATTAATGACTATGTGTGTTCAAGAAAAAGAGAGGCTTGTGATGGATCTGGGTGAGAGTGCAATGCTGGCTACTACCCGTGGGAAGGACATATTAGAACCAACCTCGTTTGTTTGTTATGAATCTAATATGGTTAATGTTAATATTAACACCTGGTGGATTGATTCTAGATCTACAATCCATATTGCAAACTCCTTGCAGGGTATGCAAAACCTAAAGAAGTCAGTGGGAAGTGAGCAAAGCATCTTATCAGGCAACAAGATGGGCTCACATGTGGAGGCGATTGGAACTTGCATTTTAACTTTAAGTAGTGGCTTTATTTTAAAATTGGAAAGGACCTTTTATGTACCAAGTTTCTCACGAAACTTGATTTATGTTTTCAGACTTATACCATTTGGATATTCCTTTAATTTTCAAGACATATCTTTCAGTTTATTTTATAAAACTGATTGTGTTGGGAATGGTATTTTGTCTGATGGTCTTTATCGTCTTTATTTACAAAATGATGCCACTTATAGTTCAATACATGTTCAAACTGGCGTTAAAAGGTGTAATATTAATGAAGACTCTTCTATGTTATGGCACCAGAGATTAGGACATATCTCCATAAAGAGAATTAAAAGATTAGTGAATGAAGGGGTACTTAGCACTCTGGATTATACTGATTTTGAAACTTGTGTGGACTGCATCAAGGGAAAGCAGACCAACAAGTCCAAGAAAGGTGCTAATAGGAGTTCAGACATATTAGAAATCATTCATACTGATATATGTTGTCCAGATATGGATGCACATGGTCAGAAATATTTCGTCACTTTTATTGATGATTACTCACGATATATGTATATCTATTTGCTTCATAACAAAAATGAAGCATTGGATGCCTTCAAAGTCTTTAAGGCTGAAGTTGAGAACTAATATGGAAAACAAATACAAATTGTGAGATTCGATAGAGGTAGAGAATATTATGGTAGATACACAGAAAGTGGACAAGCACCTGGTCTTTTTGCCAAGTTTCTTCAAGAACATGGGATTGTTGCACAATACACTATGCCTGGTTCCCCGGACTAGAATGGTATTGCAGAAAGAAGAAACCGAACATTGATGGACATGGTGTGGAGTATGCATAGCAACTCCAACCTTCCTACATCATTGTGGACTAAAGCACTAAAGACGGTTGCGTATATATTAAACCGAGTTTCAACCAAGGCTGTTCCCAAGACACCATTTGAATTATGGAAAGGTTGAAAACCGAGTTTGCGACATATGCGCGTTTGGGAATGTCCGTCTGAGGTGAGGATTTATAACCCACAAGAGAAGAAACTGGATCCGAGGACCATTAGTGGGTATTTCATTGGATATGTCGAAAGGTCCAAGGGTTACAGGTTTTATTGTCTAACTCATACTACTAGGATTGTAGAATCAAGAAACGCTAAGTTTCTAGAGAATGACATGATTAGTAGGAGGGATCAGTTCAGAAACTTAGTTCTCGCACATGATCATACAAAATCTCAACCTTCATCAAATGATAGACTGGTTATAGGTCATAACACTCTTCAAGTACAAGCTCGTGTTGACCAATCGATCATTAAGGTTCCACAAACTGCTGACAACATTCTAATAGATCAAGTAGTTCAGGAAATACCACAAGTTCCTGAACAACCAGTTGAACCACAAGCTCCCTTGGGAAACATTGGTACAACATTAAGAAAATCTACTAGAGTCAAGAGATCAGCAATTCCTAGTGATTACATTGTATATCTACAAGAATCTAACTATAATTTTGGAGCTGAAAATGATCCTAAAACCTTTTCACAGGCCATGAGTTGTAAAGAGTCAAACTTGTGGCACGATGCCATGAAGGAAGAGATGAATTCCATGAAAAGCAATGGAGTCTGGGATCTTGTAGAGTTGCCTAATGGAGCAAAAGCCATTGGTTGCAAATGGTTCTTTAAGACCAAGAAAGATTCATTAGGCAACATTGAGAGAAACAAAGCGAGACTTGTTGCTAAGGGATTTACTCAAAAAGAAGGAATCGATTACACAGAGACTTTCTCTCCTGTATCTAAGAAAGATTCTCTTCGTATTATTTTGGCATTAGTTGCTCATTTTGACCTTGAACTGCAACAAATGGATGTGAAAACCGCATTTCTTAATAGAGATATAGAGGAGGAGGTTTATATGAAACAATCTGAAGGTTTCTCCTCTAATAATGATGAGCATTTGGTTTGCAAGCTTAAGAAATCCATATACGGTTTAAAACAAGTCTCCCGTTAATGGTATTATAAATTCCATGAAGTAATTTCTTCATTAGATTTTGTTGAAAACCCCATGGATCAATGTATATACCAGAAGGTCAGTGGGAGTAAAATTTTTTTTTCTTGTTTTATATGTGGATGATATTTTACTTGCAACCAATGATAAGAGCTTGTTGCATGAGGTGAAACAATTTCTCTCTAAAAATTTTGATATGAAAGATATGGGTGAGGCATCTTATGTCATTGGCATTAAGATCCATAGAGATAGACCTCGAGGTGTTTTAGGTCTGTCACAAGAAACCTATATCAACAAAGTTTTAGAGAGATTTCGGATGATAGATTGTTCACCAAGTGTAGCTCCCATTGTGAAGGGTGATAGGTTTAATTTGAACCAATGCCCGAAGAACGATTTTGAGAGGGAATCTATGAAGAACATTCCATATGTTTCTACAGTCGGAAGCTTTATGTATGCTCATGTCTGTACTAGACCTGACATTGCATTTGTTGTAGGGATGCTAGGGCGATATCAAAGTAACCCAGGTATAGACCACTAGAGAGCTGCAAAGAAAGTAATGAGGTATCTTCATGGAACTAAAGATTACAAGCTTATATATAGACAGACGGACAATCTGGATGTGATTGGTTACTCTGATTCAGACTTTGCTGGCTGTGTTGATTCACGTAAATCAACATCAGGGTACATTTTTCTGATGGTCGATGGAGCTGTTTCTTGGAGAAGTGTCAAGCAGACACTGACTGCTACTTCTACTATGGAAGCCGAGTTCGTCTCCTGTTTTGAGGCCACTTAACATGGTGTATGGCTTAGGAGTTTTATTTCTGGGCTTAGAGTCATGGATTTTATATCTAGGCCATTAAGAATTTTCTGCGACAATTCAGCTGCTGTCTTTATGGTTAAGAACAATAAAAGTGGAAATCGAAGTAAACACATCGACATTAAGTATTTAGCCATAAGAGAACGTGTAAAAGAAAAGAAAGTGGTCATTGAACACATTAGCACTGAATTGATGATCGTTAATCCTTTGACTAAAGGCATGCCACCTATGAAATTCAAGGATCATGTAGAGAAAATGGGACTTGGTTCCACTTTGTAAGTGTATACATACAGTTTATTAATGAAATTCTTACATATTTTGATGTTTTCTCATATTCATGTGCACTTTAATTTCTTTGAGAAAACTCATCTGTATAGGACCAAGAATAAACATAGGGTTTATTCATTAAGAAATGTTACCACATGAAGAATAATACTTGAGGAACTAAATGCATCGTAATACATGGAAGGTAATACTCACTCTTAGAGGACTTATCGCCATGATTCATGTATTTACTTCTTAAAATACATCAATGGGATTAAGTTAGGTTAAACATATGGACCAAGTGGGAGAATGTAATAAATTCATGCACTTTCAAGCATTCATGGTGGCCATTAAGTGGATATCATTTCAATATGGTAGAGTCAATTGTGCACTATATGGTGGAGTCAATTGTGGCCATTAAGTGAAGGCCATTAAGCTCCACAAAGAATTAATTGTGGCTAAATTAATTCAAGCACTATATGATGGCAATTATGCTCCGCTAAGAATTAATTGTGGCCAAATTAATTCAAGCACTATATGGTGGATCAATTAAGTGGAGGCAAGTATGCTCCACTATGAATTAGTTGTGACCAAATTAATTCAATCATTCTTAGTGCATTTCTCCTATAAATAGAATGACCATAGAGCATATTGAAGTTAGAGAGAAAACAAAAGGTGTATGCTTAAGTTATATTGGTTCATATTCTCAATAGTTGTATCGAGAATATAAGGTATATGTAACCAAATCTATATATGGTCCATGTTTAACCCTTTAACCTCCCATTGATTGTTGTAATAAGTGTATAGAATACGGATGGACGTTCTTGATGGGAGAACAAATATAAATCCAGTTTTGGTCCCTAGACTCGGTACTACTCATTTTTCTTTCATACACCATCAATTGAAGAGAGTTCTGAGAGTTTAGAAGAACCAATATCGAAAGAATAGCGGATTGTGTAAGTGAAAAACTTCAATGGCCGGAGGTATGTTTACGGTCTTTATAATTCCGCATTTAATCTATATACTATTTAAGTTGTTTAGCATGTTTAGATTTTATTTAAGTTCTAACAATAGTCACTGATTTGTGTTAGATTATGGAGTTTAGGCAGATATCATAAATTGTGAGATATCTCCACTGGGTTTAAATAATGTATTGGGCAAAATCCAAATTCAGCCCACTTCATTCATGGTTATAGATTATAATTATAAAATCATTTGTTCATAAATCTTATTTTTCATTTATTATTGTGATTTCATTAAAAAAATAAAAAATAATGAAAAAATATAAATGACTAGTAATCATTTTTTAAAATTATTGTGTAATTTTTAATATTTTAAAATAATAGTTAAATATAATGATATGTATAACACTGTTCGTTCATGATTCAGTTGACTTGACCAAATTGACCAACTTCAAAAATCAAAATCAGTTGGGTCATTATCAGGGTCACCGTGCCTCTATGTAACTTTTTAACAGAGGACATATGTATCCACATCATTAACAACAACATTACAACAGCGAAACCATGTGATTAGGTCCTCGACCACTTTCGTCCTTCCCCCTTCTTTATCATCCGAGAATCGGTCGACCATGGAGGTGGACTTATCTCTAATTTTTACATCACCTACAAATTCAAGTAAGAGTATTAATTAAGATTATAAATTCCGTTTTGAAACGATTAAAATGTTTTGATTTCAGTAATAAATTAAAATAAATTAATTTTATATATATATATATATTTATTTTGATTTGTATCGATTTATTTTGACCGTTTTGATCGAAACACTTTAATTAAAAGATATTTCATTTGTCTAATAATAATTGTCATGTTTATTATTTTGTCAATTAAATAAATAATTTTTTTTCATATAATGTTAAATTAGAATTTAATTTTCTTTCATATATACATAAATAGAGCTTAGAATTTTTTTAAAAAAATATTTTTTTTAAAATTTTAAAATAATATATATAATAATAATTAAAATTAAATAAAAATAATTAAAATTAAATAAAAATAATAAATAATAAATAACAATCGTTTTGAGACAAAAAGTGTACAAAATAACAAAGATATGTATAACATCCTAATTGAAGACTTGATTCGAAGAAGAATCTCTTCAAAATTGGTCTCGAAACGTAAATTGATCCTTCTTTGCTTTTCCTAAACTGTCACCACTCAACAACATTGGTATAATAGATTAATTTTCTGTGAATTAAACGTAAACTATGAGTGCAAGTTATTCTAATGAGCAAATGTTGATTTTCAAACTAAATGTGAATTTAAATTTGGGATCTTTTAGAAAATCAAAGGAAAGAAGAAAAGAAATGGAAAATCGAGTTTGACTCATGAGAGTTAATACAATCGACTAGATAATCAGGAAGAGTCTTTCTGTGATTCATTCAGTTGATTGAATGATTGATTCAGTTGAATGAATGAAAGACAAAAACTTTTTGTTACTTGTTTAGTTGACTGAATGCTCGAGACCTGATTATTTTAATGAAACCATGAAGTTCAATTGACTGGTTCCACTTAAGAATGTTAAATGATAGTTGCTCGTGAAATAGAGTGTCTTTTGATAAGAGATACTTAGTTATTTCAATTTAGTATTGAACCAAGGTGTCTTTGATGAAGAGACACTAATTAAACGTTATAAAAAAAGTGTTTAACTGTCATAATTTGCAGATTTAAATAATCTCTCTTCTTCTTCTTTTCTTCTCCAAAAACACTGATATTTTTATACTTAGAAATTCTACAAATTTTCAAAACATAAGTGTTCTTCAGCTATAAACTCATAGAAGCTGTTGTAGGTTGTTCTTCACAAATGTAAAGTGCAGAACAACAACAGAGCTTCATTGTATCTTGGAGGAATTTCGTCAGACCTTCTTGCATCAGTGAAAGGCGAAAGAAACCTTAAGGAAAGTGACATAGTCATGCCTTGAAGCCTTCCATTTTCTAATTTCTTTTGATAAACAACCCTCCTTTTCCCCAGAGATATATAACAACAAAGTTATTTGGTGTTATGTAAGAAACTTCACTAATGATAAACGGTCCATAAAAATAGATCACCTTTTTGGGACCACAATCTTTTTCATTTAATAATTGAAATGGAGGTCAAGTTCATGGTAAGATTGAATGTTGACAAATTTGAATTTGAATATTATTCATTTGATGATGTAACATTCAATTTCACTATAAACTTGACTGTATTTCAATTTTTAAATGAAGAGAATCATGATCCACCATCTTGGACACCCCTCATAGTTTCACTCGCTACAATGATTTATTAAAGACAAAACTGGAAAAAACATAGAAAAAGTACCAGTGTAGCACCCTATAAATTGTTAGTCTAGCTTTCGGAGGTCCAAAATAATGATCTGTTTATGTGGTAAAGGATATGTAAGGGATGAGCAAAACCGTCTACACTGAAAAAAAAAAAAAAAAAAGTATCTTGCTTTCACTTTTCTTCTTTATGCTCTCTATTTTGGGGCTTGGGCCGTGAATATGATCTTCCCAAGCTAGCTTTGGCAAGAGTATTTAATTTTCCACACAACTCAAACAAAGAGAGGGTAAAAATACCATTTTACTAATATTCAGATTTATTATAACATCTCTCAATGAATTTTTCATGGGAACGTAACAGTAAAGTTACCTTCAAGGAGGAGGAAAACTAGAAAATATATGAAATAATTTATAAGAAATTTTTTTGAGAAAAGAGATAAAAGCTTTTAAAATTATACATTAAGGTTTTGAGAAAACTTCTAACCCCGAAAGATCGAAGGAACTCCAATTATCCGTGATATGATTTGAAGGAATCTTTAACTGATCATCAGCTGGAAACGAATCAAAATGTCGCAATTGCACGATTGGCTGCCAAGAAAAACTTGGATTAATAATTGTTGCAGAATCATCATCATGAGACCAAAGAGCATCTTGTATCACTTCATTATCAATCAAACTTAGCAACCCAAATTGATCATTTTCCATGAATTCTCTAACTGTGTTTTTCTTCTTGCTGCTTTTCTGCTACAGGGACTACTTGATGATTATCTGCAGGAAGTTGTTCTCCAGCAAAATCCAATGGCTCGTGGCTTTCGATCAAATTCAATACTGTCTCATTTTGGCATCAGATACATCAATCACCGCATCAGATTCCTCGTCAGGAAATTCTTGATTTCTTTGATCGCCATTCAAGAAGTTAGCAAAAACAACGGCCAAATCAATATCAGAAGAAGACCCAGTTGGCTGATGAACCAATGGGCCTGCGTCAGGTGAAGGACTGGACTCTAATGGTTCATTTGGGTTCGAACAAAAACCACCCAAATGGTTCGTGGATCGGGCAAGCCTAACTGACTTGGATCTAAGATTCTTGCGACAACCACCACCAACAGGCACGTTCCTTAAGGAACCACCATTGGTCCAATGCCTTTTACAGCCTTTGCAAAAGTATATAGGCTGCGACAAGCTGTAATTGTTGTAGTAACAAAACTTGGTGTTTGAAGATGCGCAACGAGGGCAATTTGGGGCAACTTTTTCACCGTTGGATCTCCATTTCTTATCCATAATTGGCAAATTATGATTGTGATTTGTTGTGTACTCTACTGTTTATTAGGCGGATTGAGTGTGGTTAACCTTACATTTGGGCTGGGAGGATGTAAATTGGTCTAATTAATTTGTTGATGTCCAACGAAAAGTAAAATACAAATGGTAATTATAGAGCTTACTTGTATTGTGTACATATATAAGCAAGAACATGAACAGTTTTTATGACAAGAAATTGAGAACATTCGAACGTCTAAACCTTAAGCGAATTCAGAACATTCGAATCACGTGGGGGGTTTCACGTCAACTTCATGGAAGATGTGATGTAGAGGATTAGTAGTAGCTAGCTTTCACCTCTAAACCTCTCTGTTTCTTATATGCTCGACCACTACAGAAACTCATCATGATCCTTTATCACGAAAATCTTGATTGATACGTATAAAGTAAGAAACAAAAAAAAAAATATGAAAAATTGTTTTTTAGTCTTTTGAAAATTTTGATATTTGTAAACACAAATGAGCTTAAGAATTTAATTCAAAATTTAAAATAAAAATAATTATAAATTTATAACTATCAATTTATTGAGATTAATAACAAATTTGTAACTTTCAATTTATTAAGTATATTAAAATAACCAAATAATGACTATTGAAAAAAATCATTAGATAATTACAAGATGTGTAACTATCAATTTTATTATTATATTAAAATAACTAAATAAGGGATATTAAAAAACCATAAATAATTATGAGAAATTTAATTTTTTTTAAAAACAGCTGAGAAGTTTAATTATAAGCTTGGGGGCTTGGTAGAATTTGAAAGGAAGATGTTGCATCCAATTGACAAAAGCAATTCATGATGTTAAAAATCAACCAAAACAGGCGGTGTTAAAGAACACTGACGCACTCAAGGGTTCTCTCATGGTTAGACAGTTGAGCTGCACAAGACAAACCAACTCGTATAACAGCAGCCACACACCCATTTAATTCAAAGTTTTCACTTACTTTAGTCGAACTCAATTAACAGCCTCTAAGCTCATATTTCTATTCACTCACACAATTTATAGCATCCTCCCAACTTTTTTGATCCATTTGGTAGTTTATCTCTTTATTTTTATTTAATTTCTTAGTTCCCGCTCAAAAAATTTCACCTTTATATAATTAATATTATATATATACTGAACTCCATCTAGAATTGCTTTTTTCTATTTTAAAAAGATAAATTACAATTTATTTTGTCACCATCTCTCATGAGTTAACTTAAGTCATTATTCTCGTATGAAGTTAATAAACTCCATTAATTAGTTTGTTTTAACAATTTCTTCACCTATATTTTCACTTTGATGCTCATAAAACTTTTCTCTACTTTTGATCATATCTCAAAGTCATTACTCTTCCTCTTTTCTCGAAATCACTTCACTCCTTCACATGATCTTTTGATTAAATCTCTCACCCACTTCTCATAATTATACTCCATATATCATATCAGATCACTACTCATCTTACACACCTAATTTTCATGAGAACCATCAAATAACCCTTTACTTAAAAAGCAATTACGGTGTTCTCCATAATTTTTTAGTTATTATCACCTAAGGTTAGCCAATTTAAACTTCTCACCCATTCCATTTAAAACTTTATGTTACCTCAATCTTGTTGATTTTTTTTCTATATAAACCCTTTACTCTTTAATTCATCTTTTCACTATTTAGTTCATTGAATCATATCATCGTCACTTATTTACTTGCCTCTATTTCTTCATAAGCATCAGAACTTTTACCTTACTCTTTTCAAGTTATTATTTAACACTCATTCTACTCATCACGTACACTATTATCATCACTAGTAAAATTCGTATATCATTTTGAGTTTTAATTTACACAACTTTATTCATTTTAGAGTTTAAATCCTCTAGAAAACCATCCAAAATATCACTTTCTACGCCTCCCATTATCAAGCATTTTGATTACTTACACGATTTGTTCGAAATCGAACAATCTTCAATAGATTAAACATTATTAGTAGTACATCCATTATTATTTAACGTGCAAAGTCTATAGTCTTTACAAACCTTCAAAAAAAATTTGTCTTTTGTTTTTGCTCAGACTTTAATACTCTTTGCCCAATGTATACAATTAGTAAAAATTTCCCGGATCTCTTTAAAACTTCCCAAGTTCCTTTCAATTACTCAATAACTTCAAAATCACCACTACTTGGCATCTCTTAATTATATTATTCACTCATTATGTACATAGTTTTGTAAAATTTGAAATTCTCTTTACTCTATTTTAAACGTCACCACATCCAACCCTCCAAGTCAGATTTTTATATCTCACCTTGTTTTACAAATACTTATTTTCTCCATCTGTCTTTGTTACAAGATCATTCCCCCAAATTTTATCTTTTTTTACATTCTTCTAAGTTTCAACAAACCCACAAGCTAGTTACTTTATTCCCCACCATTTTATTAACTTTACTAACTAATAATTGTTAAATCTTTGTCATTAAGCAAATAGTAAAAATCATATTTAGCGGTTCTCAATCAAAACTCTAACTCATCCAATGAATCTTTACACAAATCTTCTTGATCTCACATCCAACCTTTACTTCTCTTCATAACAAAAATTCTAACATTTTTATGCCTCACTAAACTTTTGATCCCCGATACTATATCCCATTAATACTTTTACTAAGTTAATAGCCTCTATAGTTAACCACATGTCTCGTGCCTTCACTACTTACCATTTTTTCCTTTCATCCAAACTACTCTGAGATCAAATCCCCCAACATTTTCTACATTTATATTATGTCCACTCATCCCTTCCCATATTTTACTAGCTTCAAATTTGCACTTCTTAATTTACTCTACAAATAGAGTAGAACTTTTGGACTTATAAGTACCAATCTTTCATTTAACTCCCTTTTAAAATCTTTAATAAGAGTTCCAAGTTCTAGAGGAAATTCATTAATGTCCTTTGGTTAACACCTCATCACACTTGAATTTTGTTAAGATACAATATACTATTTCTCTTACAATTTTGTACAACATTTTTCCATCCTCAATGATTTCAATTTAAATTTCATTATTCAACTCCCCACTATAGTCACATACTTCAAATCAATTACACGATTTACTTTAATTATTCCCATGAAATTTCTATTCAAGATAAGTGCATATTTTCTCTAATATTATCATTCTTCAAATTCCAACTATCACAAAAATTTTCTTTTCTCATTAATCCAACACCACTATTCCTTTACTCAAATTGTTTCTCCCTTTTTATCTTAATCACTTTCACCATTACCTCTCTCATTACGTCAACTATTTATTACAATAATTAATCTTGTTATCATTTTTCATGCTTGTTAATTCATCAAAATTCTAACAACATACCACTCTCCCATCTTTATTTAATATTTTAAAGTCAAGAATTCTTATCATTCTTACAAAATTTCGGCACTACCTCCCCAAATTCCTGGACTTCTACATTTAAGAGTTTCCTTGAGAAGGATTATAAGTTTCATGGATATTTTCATAAGTTAGAAAAAGAAAATTTGGATGGAAGTAATTGAGCAAAATTATTCTAAACACTTTAATTTTAGGAAATCTTGATTTTTTTTTTCTATGATCTAGTTCTTGCAATATCTAATTAAAAAAATAGAGCATTAACATTTTGGCATCAACTTGAAAATTTAGGAGGATTGGAAAGAAAGTATGAGAATTGGGCATATTTATGATTTTGAAAAATTATTATCCTTAATTGATTTTTGATAACATGAACAATTATGATTTCTTGATAAATAGCATTATAGTAAGAAGTTGGTTTATATGCATGCTTGAGCTTCAAATAAGTCCGTGTATGTATATATATATATACATATTGTTGGGAAACCACCCTCAAGATGCCCAGGAGGTGATCTTCCAAACACCCAAGTCTAGAATGAATTGTAAAGAACAGAATCAAACCAATCAAAGAAAGAACACAAGCAATTTGTTATTGAGGTTTGGCAAATGCCTACATCCCCGTGAGCTACTCCGAGTAAATCAATGGTTCTTACAAGTTACAACAACTTCTCTTCAAGAAACCTCTTGTTCTTGAAGAACGAAAGAAGAGAGAAAAGAAAGTGATATGGTCTTGAGTTACCCTGGAATTTTCCCCAAGAAAATTTCACTTACAAGTCCTTTGAATCCAATCTATACTACTCTCTCTCTCTCTCTAAACAACCAGCCTCTCTACAAAGAATCTCTCTTGTGTTTAGTATCTTTGCACTCTTACAATTTATCTCACATTCACATTCACATGTTATGAGATTGAAGCTAGGTGACTCTTTATATAGTGCACCAACTTCTTGACCAATCTTGAAGGTTAATCTCCACCCTTAGATCTTGAGGATCAATCAATCATAGCCCCTCATCAATTCTAAATGATCTTGTGCATTTTGATCATGCCTCACACACCATTTGAAATGTTGAAACAAAAGCATCAGGTGTGCCTTCAAGCTGCGGCCTAGAACAGGGCATGTCGCGGCCTAGAACAGGGTTGAACCACCTCCACTCTTCACCATGCTGGGCGCTGCACCTTGGGGAAGTCGAGCCATGGCGCGGCCTGGAGGGCACACATCCTGGACTTGCTGCAGGGTGAGGCGTGCACACCTTGAGCCGCGGCCTGGAGGCCTGAAGCTAAAGCTTTTTAAACCTTGTTTAAGCCTTAGACAAATACCAACATATATATATATATATATATATATATATATATATATATATATCATTGAAGGAAAAAAAACAAGGATAAGGAGGTTGTGCAAGGATAATTGTTGGTGGCATCGTGAGGTGAGTTTTAAATTACTTTTGGTAAGCGTGTAAAATGGTAAAATAAAAAAAATGAAAGGTTAAAAGTATATACTTATGAACGATTATGGAAGTATAAATATTGATGTTATGAGACTGAATGATTGATTCAATTGACTGAATGGAATGCAGAAACTCTTTGTTACTTGTTCAGTCGGTTGAACAAATGATTCAATCGACTGAATGCCCGAGACCTGATTGTTTTAATGAAATTCATGAGATTCAGTCGATTTAGTGATGGAACCAGTCAATTGAATGTTCAAAAAATTTAAATTTTAAGAACATTAAATGACAGCTGCTCGTGAAATAGATTGTCTTTAAAGAAGAGACACTCAATTATTTTAGTTTAGTACTAAACCAATGTGTCTTTAATGGAAAGACACTAATTAAACACTATAAAAATGGTATTTAACTGTAATAATTTATAATTTGAATAATCTCTCTTCTTCTTCTCTTGTCCAAAGACACTGACCTTCTTATGTTTAGAAATTCTACAAATTTCTAAAACATAAGTGTTTTTCATCCATAAACACATAGAAATTGTTGTGGGCTATTCTTCACCAGTGAAGGGTGAAATAAACCTTAAGGAAAGCGAACAATATTGATTAGCTGAAGATTCTCCTTTATGCTTGCGAACAATGGAACTGACCCTTAGAAATTATTGCTAGATATGTCAAGTAATTCAATCTTCCAAGCATTGATTAGCAGAAGATTTTCATAAAAATAAGGCTTATTTATCCTTCTTTACTCTCCCATGCTTTATAAAATTTCCAAGCAAGAGTAAGCAATCAAGCCCTCCCTTACTCTCCTAGTCTTTCTTTTCCTTTAAAACCCTTCCTCTTGAACACCCAGACATAGTGTAAATTTTTTTGTAAATCTCTCTTTTCTAACTAGTTACTATCATCATCATTTTGTTATCTTTCCTTTTGTGGAGCACATGCATTTCAAAAGAAAACAAAGTTGAAAAATACATGATTCATGTTTTTGGGGACAAATTAAATGTTGATTACAAAGTTATCACTGATACTTTGTAGCTTTTGCTTAGTCCTCTTTTTAGAAATGTCTTAGCCAAGTCAAGTGGGCATTGATTGCACTCATGCGTTAATGGTTCGTGTTCTTTTCCCAGCAGGATTACCAACAAAGCATGTAAGAGAGGAAATAACATATACTCCTAGTTGAATTACGGCTTATTTAGTGTGATTCTCTTTTGGTGTTTTGTGATAAAAATCAAAGAGGAATTATGGCTTCCGCAGCCATACAGTTCCATCTAAATTCAAAAAAGAATTATAGCTCGCCTCATATAGTTCCAACTAAAGTGGAGTTACGACTTCAGCCATACAATTTTCGTCAAAATGGAACTACGGCTTCTACGACTCACAGTTCTGCTCGAGTAAAAAAGGAATTAAGGTTTCAATCATATAACTCTCATTTAAGTGGAATTTAAAGCTTCAACTATATAATTCCTACCGAAGAGGGATTACGCTTTCACGCCTCACAATTCCACCGAGAGTCAAAGAGGAATTAAGGCTTCAGTCATACAACTCTCATTAAAGTTGAATTACGGCTTCAGCTATACAATTCTTGTCGAAAAGGGACTACGGCTTCCATGCCTCATAGTTTCACTCAAGTAAAAGAGGAATTATGGCTTCAATCATACAACTCCCACTAAAGTGGAACTAAGGCTCCAGCTATACAATTCCTATCAAAAAGGGACTATAGCTTCCACACCTCACAGTTTCGCTCGAGTCAATGAAGAATGAAGGTTTCAACTATACAATTCCTGATGAAGCGAGACTACAACTTCAGTCATGCAATTCCCGTCTAAGTGAAATTAAGGCCTTTGTGACCATACAGTTCCATCCAGGCTAAAGAGGAATTAAGTCTTCAGTCGTACCGTTCCCTCCAAGTTGAAGTAAAATTAAACCTACGGTTCCACTCAAACCAAAGTCGAACTAAGGCTTCCGCAGCCATATAGTTCCGCTCGGCAACCATTTAACTCTGCAAGGTATCAAAACTTACGCTGAGATGCACAGTCAAACCATGAACCACAAGGAAATCATAAAGGAAGATCTCTGCTCCCTTAGAAAACTCTCCAAAGTACTATTGATAACTTTTTCAGAGAAGATTTTTTCAAGTCATTGTAATAAACATTTAATGTCCCCAAAAAACATGAATCATATACCTTTCAGTCATAAAGTATTTTTGCATGAGTCAAACCGAGCCGAACAGCTCAAACTTTTTCATTGAGATTTTAACCGAACTTGAGGTTAAACGGGGTTTCAAAAACTTTGTTCAAGTATGTTAATTAAGATTTTAATCGAGCACGAATTGACCTCGAGCTTTAACAACTTTGTTTGATATCAACTTTTTTAGCATGAGAAAATTTAATCCGGCTCAAACTCAACTCGATTATATAAACGAGTCCTGCTTCAAAATTAGTCTTGAGCTTGTTCATAAATTTAATTAACTTATATAAACAATTTTTTTTCTCTTTATTTGACTATACGACAAACAATGGGCAAAGAGAGATTGAATTTTGGAAGGAGGATAGATCGGTGGTTGTAAATGATAGTGATACTAGAGGAATATATACCCTTTAAAAGAGCCCTAATCGACCATAAATAGGCTCTTAGCAAGTATCGGGGTCAACTTAAAAATAAACATATAAATTAGTTGTTATTCACAAGCTTAAACGAGTTGAGTACACCCATGTTCATGCTTGGCTCGTATAATAAACGAGTTTTAAAATTTTGTTAAACTCGTCGGTATAATAAATGAACAAATATAAACTGACTCTAAACGATCCTATTCACAAGCTTGTTCATGAGTGCATCAGTTTACTTACAATGCTAGCTAGGTACAACTTAACTTGCAATAATGTTGTTGGTATAATTTTTTAATCCTTTCTTATGCGCTTGTGGTTGAGTAGATAAATTTTTTTATTTTATAAAAGTTAGTTATTTATTTGATTATAATTTTATTTTAAAAATTAACATCTTAATTAATTTTTTCAATTTTTTGAATTTAAAATTTATTGCTTCTAGATTTGCACATGCATACATATTTATATTTTTTTAATAAATAACTTTTATTTTTTAAAAAACACCAGATGAATCAATAATAAAATATTGACAATGTTAACTCACTCTATTTTTGAATAATTCAAACTCTAATGTATAATAAATTATTTATTAATTTTTGAAGCTCGTGTCTCATTTTTTTACCACTAGAACGACGTAGTTAATTGTGTAGTTTATAGTATAAATCACGTTATATATACCTTGCAAAGGCTTAGAAATAATAAAATACAATCTAAAAAAAATCAAAGTGAAAAAACAGAGAGTAGAATTTTTTTTTTTTTATTTGATACAAAACTTTATCTATGATAGTGCAGATAGTTAATTATAGTAATAAATTCTTCTTTAAATGATATGACCCTGATGATATAAAAAAATATAATCTCAATAAAAAAACAAACTTAAAATATATATATTCAATTGAAATTGTTATTAACATCCTATTAACGGCATGAGATTGCATCGTCCGAGGAGGAGACAAAGAGAAGATTCCCTTTAACTGTTAGGATAATTTTATCAATAAAAATATTTATTTTAAACAATTTTTGCTATGATAATATAGTACCCTAAAATTAATTGCAAAAGATTTTTATTGACGTACAATGGACGTACTATATCACTATACAAAGGTAATTATGTCGGAGTGATTTGTAGGATTCAGAAAGAGAGAAAAAATCTTCATGGGCCACGTACAACTTTTATTGGGCTCATTATAGGGCCACTGATTAAGAAGCATTTGGCCCATTGGGTTGGGCTTACTTTTAAGCACGCATAGAAAGCAAAGAGATTGATCAATGTTTAGCAACCCAGACCAACACGATTTTTGGTGCCATTTGATTTTCACCTTGCATGATTTGAATCTGAAAACCGTTCTTTATATGAATGAATTCTTTTTTAATTATATTTTTCTTTTACACTCTGTTGAGAACAAATGAATTTTATAGTTTTTAAGAAATTCATTTCGAATTTTATAGTTGTTATATATAAAAAAAAAACACCCGTGAAATTCATTTAGAAATAAATTCATTATGGAATTAAGTTGACTTGTTGCAAATTCTATCAAGATTGATATAATTTACAAATGAATTCTACGAAATGAAGAGTAAAAAGCTATGTCGAGCAAAATACCCTCTCTCCCACTCTTTCCTCTCCGAGAGATTCTTACCTACACCGGTTGCAAACCTTATTTTTGCACCGGGGTAGAAACTTGATTGGTAATTTTTAAGAACTTTACTGATAACATTAATTGAATATGTACATACATTACTAATAAAGTCATCCAAAATTATTAGTCAAGTTTCCACACCAACGCAAAAATGAATTTTGCTCCCAATGCAAACAAGAATTTTTCCTCCCCCTTTCTTCTTTTCTCTCATCTATTGATTTTTTTTCATTTATTTTAAACATAGATATAAAATGAATTCTGCAATTTAAAGTAAAAGACCAAATATATCAATTTATTTGAAAATAAAATGTTTTATTTGGATCCAAACAGACTCTAAGTATTTGCACACCGATAAGCAAGTGAACTTGCAACTGATTATAATATTCACCCAAAAATGCTGATTACAGCCTTAAAAATAGATTCTATTTTTGGATTATAAATTCATCTTGTGAATTGAAAAGGTAAATAATGTTAATTTTATTAAATAATATCAATAAAATTAAAATTTATATGTTAGATGAATTAAAACGTGATTTAATCAATTCTGCTGATACTAAACATGGAATTTCATTTGAGTTCATTTGCAAATAAATTTTAATTTCAATTCATTTGAAAATGAAACGTAAGTTCATTAACAAATGAATTCTAGTTTCACTCCATTTGAAAATGAATTTTGACTTTAATTCATTTAAAAATGAAATAAATTTTATATTTGAGTTCATACCAAACGAAGTGTTTTTTTGCACACTTACAAGTAAGTGAACTTGCAACTGATTATAGCATTCACCCAGAAATGCTGATTACTGCCTTAAAACAAGCAATTGATTGATTGTTTATTTGTTTGTTCGAGATACAAGACTAGTCTTCTTTGTAAAGAACTTAAAAAAGGACAATGTTAATGTCAAATTGTAACTCCTAGTCAGTAACTAAAATGGAAAGAAAAAAAAGGGCTACTCTCATGACACAAACTTTCTGATACAACTCTTGAGGTAAAAACCAAGCAGGTTCTTAGAGCTTTCAGATTACCGTATGTATACTTCAGCGGATATTAACAAGATAATTTAGAAGAAAAGATTGATAAATTGCCTACAATGCAAGCAAAAATTTCTTGATTTCATGCAATTTTGTCAAAGTTTCTCTCATGGTTAAACGATCTTTAGCCAGTTGAGCTGCACACGACAAACCAACTCGTATCACAGCAGCCACACACTCTTCACCTTTGCCCACCCAATCGCTGCTAACGGTGCTACTATTGTTGGTGCTGCTGTTGCCAACACTAGAATAACTAGTGCTTGAGCTTTGCATAAAACTTCCATTATCCTTGAAAAGCCTTGAATCAGCAACCTCCAAAACTTTATTCTGATTCACCGCTGAAGCAAATTTATTCAGGCTCAATCCTTCTTCAAACATACCATCCGTTGGTCTCCTTGCTATGAACATCTCAAGCAGCATGATTCCATAACTGTAGACATCCCCATTGGTTGAAGCTTTCCCTCCTTGACCATACTCTACAACAAATTACCAACATGTTAGGGTATCAAATTACAGTAGGAATTCTACCTTGTAATGTAGGACGGGAGGAGGAGAACCACAATATATACAAGTAATTTTGTGTACCTGGAGCAATGTAACCAATTGAGCCCTTTAGTCCTATTGTGCTCCTCTCGTGTGATGGATTTTGAGAAACAAACCTTGACAATCCGAAATCTCCAACATGAGCAGCCATATGTTCACCCAAAAGTATATTTCCCGGTTTCAAATCGCAATGGACTACTGGTGGGTCGCAGTCATGGTGCAAATAATCAATTGCTGAAGCTACATCTATCGCAATGTTCAATCTCTGCAACAAGGTTAGCCATAACCAAGGTTCTGTGTCTTTTGAGTATAACCACTTATCCAAGTTTCCATTGGGCTTGAAATCATCTCCTTTATAATCAATGCTAGAGCATGAAGTGATGACCTTCACAAGATTCCTATGCCGAACATTCCTCAGAGCTTCACATTCTGCATTGAAACTCTGAGAGGCTTTAGTCTGTTGCAGGTCAAGGACTTTTATGGCAAGGATGTTGCTACTAGTACTGTTTGTTTCATTTTCACAAGTGGTGAACACACCTTTATAAACAGAACCAAAGCCTCCTTCTCCTATCAAATTTTCAGCTGCAAAGTTTTGTGTAGCAATCCGAATATCAGAGTAAGAAATCATTGGGGGCATCCCCTTCAAAAGAGACGACAACCCACTTCCTTTGTCCTTCTTGTTTTTCTTCTTTCGGGATATCAGTGCCCATACAGCGCAGAACATTGCACTGATTAAGAAAGTGATGCAAGAAACTAACAAGATGATCTTCGGTAGATAATGACTCTTTCTTTTCCTTGTATTGCAGTGGGAGAGTCCTAACTTTCTCACAATTTCTTCATAGCTGCCGCAGAGCCTATTGTTCCCTTGTAGAGAAACCTGGGTTAGGTTCTTGAAGACACCTTTTGTTGGAACTTCTCCTTCCAGGTGATTGTAAGACAGATTTATGTTCAGCAAATACTGAAGTTCTTCTAATTCTTTTGGGATTTGACCAGAGAAACTGTTTGAAGAGAGATCTAAACTCTCCAGGGATGTTAAATCTCCTATTGAACTTGGGATTGAGCCGGAGATATTATTACTTGATATGATGAGAAAACGCAGATTTGAACAACTGCCAATGGATGTAGATAAATTTCCAGACAGCTGGTTATCAGAAACATCCATGTCTTGAAGCTGTTTCAAGTTGCCAACTTCACTAGGGAGGGGACCCTGACTGTTAGGATAATTTTATCAATAAAAGTATTTATTTTAAACAATTTTTGCTATGATAATATAGTACCCTAAAATTAATTGCAAAAGTACAATGGACGTACTATATCATTATACAAAGGTAATTATGTCGGAGTGATTTGTAGGATTCAAAAAAAGAGAAAAAATCTTCATGGGCCACGTACAAATTTTATTGGGCTCATTAAAGGCCCACTGATTAAGAAGCATTTGGCCCATTGGGTTGGGCTTACTTTTAAGCACGCAGAGAAAGCAAAGAGATTGATCAATGTTTAGCAGCCCAGAACAACGCGATTTTTGGTGCCATTTGATTTTCACCATGCATGATTTGAATCTGAAAACCATTCCTTTATATGAATGAATTCTTTTTTAATTATATTTTTCTTTTACACTCGGTTGATAACAAATGAATTCTATAGTCTTTATAAAATTCATTTCGAATTCTATAGTTGTTATGCATGAAAAAAAGTACGCGTAAAATTCATTTAGAAATGAATTCATTATGGAATTGAATTGACTTGTTGCAAATTCTATCAAAATTGATATAATTTACAAATGAATTCTACGAAATAAAGAGTAAAAAGCTATATCGAGCAAAATATCCTCTCTCCCACTCTCTCCTCTCCGAGAGATTCTTACCTGCACCAGTTGCAAAACTTATTTTTGCACTGGAGTAAAAACTTGATTGGTAATTTTTGAGAACTTTACAGGTAATGTTAATTGAGTATGTGCATATGTTACTAATGAAGTCCTTCAAAATTACTAGTCAAGTTTCCACCCCGATGCAAAAATAAATTTTGCTCCCGATCCAAACAAAAATTTCTCCTCTTTATATTTTTATTTTTTTCATTTATTTTAAACATAGAAATTAAATGAATTATGCAATTTAAAGTAAAAAACCAAATATAAAATTAAATTTTAATTTATTTTTAAATAAATTCTATTTTCAATTCATTTGAAAATAAAATGTTTCATTTACACCGACAAGCAAGTTAACTTGCAACTGATTATAGCATTCACCCAGAAATGCTGATTACGGCCTTAAAAACAGATTTTATTTTTGGATTGTAAATTCATCTTGTGAATTGAAAAGGTAAATATTGTTAATTTTATTGAATAATATCAATAAAATTAAAATTTATATGTTACATGAATTAAAACATAATGTAATTAATTCTGCACACACCAAACATAAAAATTTATTTGAGTTTATTTATAAATAAATTTTAATTTTAATTCATTTGAAAATGAAACATAAGTTCATTAGTAAAAAAATTCTAGTTTAACTTCATTTGAAAATAAATTTTAATTTTAATTAATTTAAAAATGAACTGAATTCTATATTTGAGTTCATACCAAACGAAATGGTAGTATTTATACACCGACAAGCAAGTGAACTTGCAACTGATCATAGCATTCACCCAGAAATGCTGATTGCTGCCTTAAAACAAGCAAATGATGATTGTTTATTTGTTTGTTCGAGATACAAGACTATTCTTTCTTTGTAAAGTACTTAAAAATGAACAATATTAACGTCAAATTGTAGCTCCTAGTCGTAACTAAAATGAAAGTAAAAAAAAAAAGGGCTACTCTCATGACACAAACTTTCTGATACAACTGTTGAAGTAAAAACCGAGCAGGTTCTTAAAACATTCACATTACTGTATGTATTCTTCAGCGGATATTAACAAGATAATTTAGAAGAAAAGATTGATAAATTGCCTATAATGCAAGCAAAAATTTCTTGATTTCATGCAGTTTTGTCAAAGTTTCTCTCATGGTTAAACGATCTTTAGCCGGTTGAGCTGCACAAGACAAACCAACTCGTATCACAGCAGCCACACATTCTTCACCTTTGCCCACCCAATCGCTGTTAACGGTGCTACTATTGTTGGTGCTGCTGTAGCCAACACTAGAATAACTAGTGCTTGAGCTTTGCATTAAACTTCCATTATTCTTGAAAAGCCTTGAATCAGCAACCTCCAAAACTTTATTCTGATTCACCGCTGAAGCAAATTTATTCAGGCTCAATCCTTCTTCAAACATACCATCCGTTGGTCTCCTTGCTATGAACATCTCAAGCAGCATGATTCCATAACTGTAGACATCCCCATTGGTTGAAGCTTTCCCTCCTTGACCATACTCTACAACAAATTACCAACATGTTAGGCTATCAAATTACAGTATGAATTCTACCTTGTAATATAGGCCGGGGGGAGGAGAACCACAATAAATACAAGTAATTTTGTGTACCTGGAGCAATGTAACCAATTGAGCCCTTCAGTCCTATTGTGCTGCTTTCGTGTGATGGATTTTGAGAAACAAACCTCGACAATCCGAAATCTCCAACATGAGCAGCCATATCTTCATCCAAAAGTATATTTCCCGGTTTCAAGTCGCAATGGACTACTGGCGGGTCGCGGTCATGGTGCAAATAATCAATTGCTGAAGCTACGTCTATCGCAATGTTCAATCTCTGCAACAAGGTTAGCCATAACCAAGGTTCTGTGTCTTTTGAGTATAACCACTTATCCAAGTTTCCATTGGGCATGAATTCCATAACCAAGGCCTTGAAATCATCTCCTTTATAATCAATGCTAGAGCATGAAGTGATGACCTTCACAAGATTCCTATGCCGAACATTCCTCAGAGCTTCACATTCTGCATTGAAACTCTGAGAGGCTTTAGTCTGTTGCAGGTCAAGGACTTTTATGGCAAGGATGTTGCTACTAGTACTGTTTGTTTCATTTTCACAAGTGGTGAACACACCTTTATAAACAGAACCAAAGCCTCCTTTTCCTATCAAATTTTCAGCTGCAAAGTTTTGTGTAGCAATCCGAATATCAGAGTAAGAAATCATTGGGGGCATCCCCTTCAAAAGAGACGACAACCCACTTCCTTTGTCCTTCTTGTTTTTCTTCTTTCGGGATATCAGTGCCCATACAGCGCAGAAAATTGCACTGCTTAAGAAAGTGATGCAAGAAACTAGCAAGATGATCTTCGGTAGATAATGACTCTTTCTTTTCCTTGTATTGCAGTGGGAGAGTCCTAACTTTCTCACAATTTCTTCATAGCTGCCGCAGAGCCTATTGTTCCCTTGTAGAGAAACCTGGGTTAGGTTCTTGAAGACACCTTTTGTTGGAACTTCTCCTTCCAGGTGATTGTAAGACAGATTTATGTTCAGCAAATACCGAAGTTCTTCTAATTCTTTTGGGATTTGACCAGAGAAACTGTTTGAAGAGAGATCCAATCTCTCCAGGGATGTTAAATCTCCTATTGAACTTGGGATTGAGCCGGAGATATTATTGCTTGATATGATGAGAAAACGCAGATTTGAACAACTGCCAATGGATGTCGGTAAATTTCCAGACAGCTGGTTATCAGAAACATCCATATCTTGAAGCTGTTTTAAGTTGCCCACTTCACTAGGGAGGGGACCCTGCAGAGTATTTTGTGCTAGACGCATGTCATTTAGACTAGAAAGCCCAAAAATCTCCTTTGGTATGCTTCCATTTAGCCTGTTTGCCATTAGGCCCAATGCCCTCAGCTGCTTGCAGTCCCCAATAGTTAGTGGAATTCTGCCGGAGAATTGGTTATGTCCCATTGTGAGGACATACAGTTGAGTAATATTGCCAAAGACATCTGGAATTTCTCCAGAGAACCTGTTTTGGTGCAAAGTAAATTTCTGTAGTCTCTTTAGTGTTCCTATGGTTTTCGGTATTTGCCCTGTAAAATAATATTCTTCAACAGACAGAGATATGAGGTTGTGATACTTATCAATCCCTCTAGGGAAGCTACCTGTCAGCCTATTGTCATCGACGCAAAAAATTTGGAGATGGTTCGACAGGTTTGCAACAGAACTTGGAAGGTCTCCAGTCATTAGGTTGGAGAAAAGCCTGAGAGTTTCCAACTGAGTACAGTTCGTCAGAGAATTGATCAGCTGAAGATTCTGCGCTGTAGTAGAAGAGAGATGATTTAGACCAAGATCTAGCATGACAAGTTTCTTCATGTTGCCGAACAATGGAACAGACCCTTGAAAGTCATTTCTAGAGAGGTTAAGGAATTCAATATTTGAAGCATTGGATATAGAACTTGGTATCATTCCTTCAAGATTGTTCTGCGCCATATGGAGGTGTCTCAGATTTGGAAGAGAATGCCCTATGTCCATTCCTAACTTCCCTGTAAGGTTATTTTGTGTGACAGATAAGAATACTAAAGAAGAAATGTTCCAAATAGAATGGGGTATGTTGCCAGTGATGTGGTTTTCAGATAGCTGAATTTGTTGAAGGTTACGGAGACGACCCAGCTCACTTGGAATTTTACCATGAAAGTGGTTTCTTGCGAGGGCAAGAAAAGAAAGAGAGGGGAGATTTCCTAACTCCAACGGTATTTGGCCGTGAAGTGAGTTGTTGGAAAGGTCTAGAACGAGGAGGGAAGTAAGATTGGAAAGATGAGGGGATACAGTACCTAATAAGCCAAGTCCAGGAAGCTGGAGTGATTGGACTCGGGCGGAACTGGAGCAAGAGACCCCATACCAAGAACAGTGAGAAGAATTCTGTGTCCATCCCGAGAGAGTATTTTGAGGGTCTACTTGGAGTTTGAAAGATAGAAGAGCTTCTCTGTCAGTTGTAGCACTGAGATGCCCCAACTTGCTCGTGGCCCAATAAAGATGACTGGGGAAGATGAAGAAGAAGAGAAGAAGGAAAAGATGGAAATATCCCATGATTCAGTTATGTTTGCACTCTCTCGTCCTGGCTCAAAAAATATTTTTAATTGGAGAGTTCAATGTACATACAAAGTATTAATAATTTAAGGGTTTATATTTTTTAGTATGGGTTGGAAGTTTCCAACCTTGCTACTGGACAGATATTTTAATGTTTTTCATCTGTACAACAAAAACAAAAAAGACTTGAAAGATACATTATTTATGTTTTTGGGATCGATTAAGTACCGAGTACTTTGTAATTGAGAAAAGTCTGAATTTGATTTTAAATTAATTTAAAACAAATTAATACCCAATTTAAATTAATGTTTTTAGATGTTGTGTTTCGGCTTGCTTCCATTCATTTATTATCTTGTTAGCATCAATGTTTTTAGAGGTTTTACATTTTATCCGTAATGTTCGAAGCGTGGGATGTAAAATTTTTAAAATAATAGATCGTTTCGAAATTTTGGGCATAAGTTTGAGCCTTAGACTTACGTACACCTCGGAACAAAAAGCGTACGTCAAACGAATAGAAACATCTAAAAATTTGCCCAGAAATTTTGCCTTTGCCTTGCCTCTAAACGCGCTCCGAATGATCTAGAAAACGCCTTTGAAAATAATTGTTAGCATTTTTAAAGAAATTGCTGATAATAAATAAATGAAAGAGTCAAGAGGCTAAAAGTTAGAAGTGATGAAAATTTTGTCATGAATGACAATGACACTTTACTAAACAACCTAGTCCAAAAAAATTCAGCTTATTTATTGTGATTCCCTTTTGATGATCTGTGATAAAAATAAAAAAAAAGTATTGAGGTGTTTTGCTTTCGTTCTGTCTCTAGACGTACTTCGAACAAGTCTAAAAACGCTTTTGAAAACAACGATTAGCGTTTTTGAAGTCGTTGGTGATAATAAATGAATAGAAGAGTCAAGAGGTTAAAAGTTAGGAGTGATGAAAAATTTGTCATGAATGACCGTGATAATTTACTAAAACAATCTAGTACAAAATAATTTAACTTATTTAATGTGATTCTCTTTTGGTATTCTATGATAAAAATTAGACAAGCATTGAGACGTTTTGCATTTGTCTCACCTCTAGACGCGCTCCGAAGGAGTCTAGAAAATGCATTTGAAAACGAATATTAACATTTTTGAAGCAATTAGTAATAATAAGTGAATGGAAGAGTCAATAGGCTAAAAGTTAGCAGTGATGAAAAATTTGTCATGAATGACAATGATACTTTACTAAACAACCTAATCTAGAAGAATTCAGTTTATTTAATGTGATTCTCATTTGGTGTTCTGTATAAAAATCAAACAAGTCGAAATGTTGAATGTATCTTTCTCATTGCCTGTCTATCCAATTTTTTTCGAAAGGACCTATCCATTTTGTTTGGTCCGTGGAATTTGAGAATTACCACTCTAGTATAATAAAAAAAATTGGGAAATTTAAAATGTACATCGACCACCTTTAAACTATGAATATTTAGCTTTTAGGATCTTAAATTATGAATTAAGATCATTTTAAAAAAAAATTAATTAATTGCAATGTAATATTATAACATTTTCAAACATTGTTTATCAACGAAATTATTTTAAAAACTTAACAATATAAAGAATTTAATAATTATTTTTTGTACATTTGTACAGATAAATATGATATACCATGTAAAATTTATAAGAATTGTTTTAGTATTAAAATGTTAACTTCTTGTTTTTATTATTAAAAAATACAAAAAAAAAACAAGTGATTGAAAAAATTCATAAAAAAATATTTGATGACTTCAAAATTGTTCTTAGAATTTATTGAAATCTTGTTTTGGTGCATTCAAAAATCTTATAAAAATGAAAAAAAAAAGAATAAATTTTGAATTGATAAAGGTGATAACTTTGTGCAACTAATTAAAAGTTTTAAAGATCTTTGAAACCAACTTCGTAATTTGCTAAAATATCTAAATTCAATCAATCCAAAGTTTATGAGCCTTTTGATGCAATTTTCTTTAAAATTAACACCGTCTGATATGAAATACGTATTCAAATACAACCTGTCATTGGATTTTTTTTTCCAACATCCTTTTTGAAGGGAAGGGTGCAAGAGTTGTTGTATTATGGTCAACAGACCTAAATAAGTACACCGAATTGTTTGAATCTTTTTTTGTTTGATGGAAAAGGTACCCATAAAGTCTTATTTCTTAGCTGTGCATGAAACTTCTTTTGTTTGATGAAAAATTTGTCATGAATGACAGTGATAATTTACTGAACAATCTAGTCCAAAATAATTCAATTTATTTAATGTGATTCTCTTTTGGTATTCTATGATAAAAATCAGACAAGCATTGAGACGTTTTGCATTCATCTCACCTCTAGACGCGCTCCGAACGAGTCTAGAAAATACATTTGAAAACAATGATTAACATTTTTAAAACAGTTAGTGATAATAAATGAATGGAAGAGTCAAGAGGTTAAAAGTCAGGAGTGATGAAAAATTTGTCATGAATGACAATGATACTTTACTAAATAGCCTAGTCCAAAATAATTCTGCTTACTTAATGTGATTCTCTTTTGGTGTTTTGTGATAAAAATCAAACAAGCATTGAGGCGTTTTGCTTTCATCCCGCCTTTGGATGCGGTCTGAATGAGTCTAAAAATGCATTTGAAAACAATAATTAGTATTTTTGAAGCAGTTAGTAATAAATAATGAATGGAAGAGTCAAGAGGCTAAAATTTGTCATTGGATTTTTTTTTCCAACATCCTTTTTGAAAGGAAGGGTGCAAGAGTTGTTGTATTTCTTAGCTGAATTGTTTGAATCTTCTTTTGTTTGATGGAAAAGGTACCCATAAAGTCTTATTTCTTAGCTGTGCAAGAACAAGATTGAAACCATCACGTCTTACTGGAGTACATTGTTGTATTTCTTAGCATTTTTGAAGTCGTTGGTGATCATAAATGAATAAAAGAGTCAAAAGACTAAAAGTTAGGAGTGATAAAAAATTTGTCATGAATGACAACGATAATTTACTAAACAATCTAGTTCAAAATAATTCAACTTATTTAGTGTGATTCTCTTTTGGTGTTCTATGATAAAAATCAGACAAGCATTGAGACGTTTTGCATTCGTCTCACCTCTAGACGCGTTCCGAACGAGTCTAGAAAACACATTTATAAACAATGATTAACATTTTTGAAACAGTTAGTGATAATAAACGAACAGAAGACTCAAGAGGTTAGGAGTGATGAAAAATTTGTCATGAATGACAATGATGCTTTACTAAATAGCCTAGTCCAAAATAATTCAGCTTACTTAATGTGATTCTCTTATGGTGTTCTGTGATAAAAATCAAACAAGTATTGAGGCGTTTTACTTTCATCCCGCCTTTGGACGCGGTCTGAACGAGTCTAAAAATGCATTTGAAAACAATAATTAGCATTTTTGAAGCAGTTAGTGATAAATAATGAATGGAAGAGTCAAGAGACTAAAAGTCAGGAGTGATGAAAAATTTGTCATGAATAACATGATACTTTACTAAACAGCCTAGTCCAAAATAATTCAGCTTAATTAATTTGATTCTTTTTTGATGTTATATGATAAAATAAAATAAAAATCAAATAAGCATTGAGGCGTTTTGCCTTCATCACACATCTGGATGCAGTCCGAACAAGTCTGAAAAACACATTTGAAAACAACGATTAGCATTTTTGAAGCAATTAGTGATACTAAATGAATGGAAGAGTTAAAGGCTAAAAGTCAGGAGTGATGAAGTTTTTTTCATGAATGATAGTGATACTTTACTAAACAGCCTAGTCAAAATAATTAAGCTTATTTAATATGATTTTCTTTTGGTGTTCTATGATAAAAATCAAACAAGCATTGAAGCGTTTTGCTTTCATCCCGCCTTTGGACGCGGTCTGAACGAGTCTAAAAATGCATTTGAAAACAATAATTAGCATTTTTGAAGCAGTTAGTGATAAATAGTGAATGGAAGATTCAAGAGACTAAAAGTCAGGAGTGATGAAAAATTGATACTTTACTAAACAGCCTAGTCCAAAATAATTCAGTTTAATTAATTTGATTCTCTTTTGGTGTTATATGATAAAATAAAATAAAAATCAAATAAGTGTTAAGGTGTTTTGCCTTCATCACACATCTGGATGCAGTCCGAACGAGTCTGAAAAACACATTTGAAAACAACGATTAGTATTTTTGAAGCAATTAGTGATACTAAATGAATGGAAGAGTTAAAAGGCTAAAAGTCAGGAGTGATGAAGTTTTTTTCATGAATGATAGTGATACTTTACTAAACAGCCTAGTCCAAAATAATTCAGCATATTTAATACTTGAGTTTGAAAACCAGAAAGTGAAAGCGTCCGGGTGGATGAGCCTTAGTGAAAATGTCAGCTATCTGATCGGCTGAACTGATGGATTGTAGACGAACCATATTCTGGAGAATGTGATCACGAATAAAGTGGCAATCATTCTCGACGTGTTTTGTACACTCGTGGAAGACATCATTGTGAGTGATCTGAATAGCACTCCTGTTATTACAGTGTAGGATAGGGGCAGCAGGAGAAGAGATACCCATGTCAGCGAGTAGCTATCGAAGCCAAAGAAGTTCTTGAGTTGCATCAGCCATGGCATGATATTCAACTTCAGTACTAGAGCGAGCAACCACAATTTGTTTCTTACTACGCCAGGAAATGAGAGAATTGCCCAAAAAGAAACAGTAACCAATGGTTGAACGTTTTTCGGTGGGGTCTCCAGCCCAATCGGCATCAGAATAGGCTTGTAAGACGGAGGCAGACTGTGCTAAGAAATAAAGCCCATGAAATAAAGTATCCTTGACATATTGAAGAATATGAAGAGCAGCAGAGTAATGGATGGTCCGAGGAGCGGACAAGAACCAGCTGACCTGATGAACGGCATAGGCAATGTCAGGGCGAGTGATAGTAAGATATACAAGACTTCCAACCAGTTGGCTATATAGAGTGGCATCCTGAAGAGGTGAACCATCGAGTGGGGTAAGTCTGATGTTCGGCTCGAGAGGAGTAGTGGCAGTGGTTGTGTCAGTGATCCTAGCCTTCGAAAGGAGATCCAAGGCATATTTGGCCTGAGAGAGAAAAAAGCCATCAGAATTAGATAAGACTTCGAGGCCAAGAAAATAGTTGAGCACGCCAAGATTCTTCATATCGAATTGGCCACTGAGAAACGTTTTGAGCTCAGAAAAACCATATAGATCATCTCCAGTAATAACCATATCATCCACGTACAGTAAAAGAAGGATAATACCGTTGGCGGTATGGCAGATAAATAGAGCTTAATCATGAGCACTCGGTGTGAACCCAAACTGATGAATGGTAGTGCTGAATTTGGCAAACCAGGCACGTGGAGTTTGTTTCAAACCATATAGGGCACGGCGAAAGTGAAAAACTTTGTTTCGAGGGGTATCCAAGCTAGGAAGGGTATGCATATAGACTTCCTTAAGAAGATCCCCATTAAGAAATACATTTTTGACATCCATTTGAAACAGAGTCCATCTTCGAATGGCGGCAACGGCAAGGAGTGTACTGACAGATGTGAGCCTTGCCACTGGAGCAAATGTCTCTCCATAGTCAATGCCGTATTCCTGAGCAAATCCCTTGGCAACAAGTTGAGCTTTATATCGTTCAACAGAGCCATCAAAAAGTGTCTGGATCTTAAACACCCATTTGCACCCACTAGGAGTTTTTCCAGGGGGCAGATCAACAATATCCTATGTATGAGTTTTAGCTAGGGCCTGAAGTTTTTCATCTATTGCTTTCTGCCAAAGAGGATTAGTACTAGCCTACTTATAGGATTGAGGCTCATGCAGATGAAGTATAGTGGAAAAACAATGATAATCACAATGGTAATCAGCAAGATGAGAAGGGGGATGAGTTACCCTGGTAAATCTGCGGGGGTGATTTGGAAGATGGCTCTCAGAGGGAGTCGATGCAGATTCATCAGACATAGGAATATCCTCGGGCAAGATTGATTGAGTCGGAAAGGTGAGGTCAGCTGATGGTTCTGGAGCTGGAGCTAGGTTTGGAGAGGTAGGATCAGCTGGTGGTTCTGGAACGAAAGGGGTGATATCAGTTGGTGATTCGAAGGTGGACTCAACAGTACCTGAAATTGGATTCTCAGGAAATAACTCAATAGATGGATCAGTAAAGAATCTGGAGTTAGTGATGGTTGACATGTCAAATGACTGTAAGGAAGAGAATATTTGATGTTCCAAAAAAATGACATGACGAGAGATACGAAGAGTTTTAGAAATAGGATCCCAGCACAGATACCCCTTATGTTCAATACTATATCCAATGAAACAACACAGATGAGCCCTTGGTTGTAATTTGTTGTGTTTATGTGGTTTGAGAAGAACAAAACAAGCGCAACCAAAGATTCTAGGGTCAGAGAAATCAGAAGGTTTATCAAAAAGGCGCTTGTATGGAGACTGATTATGGATTGTAGCGGAAGGGACATGATTGATTGTGTACACTGCGGTTAAGGCAGCATCACCCCAGAAACGTTCAGGACATGATGATGAAATGAGTAGAGCACAGACAATGTCAAGAATATGTCAATGTTTACGTTCGGCTCGTCCATTTTGTTGGGAGGTTCCAGGGCACAAGTGGTGGGGGAGTGTGCCATTTTTGTGAAGTAGGTTTAAAAAAGCAAGGTCTTTATATTCCATTGCATTATCTGAACGAAATTTTTTGATATTTCGAGAGAATTGAGTTTGAACCATTGAAGAAAAATCAGAATATATTTGAAAGAGTTCAGATCTACTTTTCATAAGAAACAATCAAGTATAATGAGACTAGTCATCCACAAATATAACAAAATAGCGAGCACCACCCATTGATGCATGAGGAGAATGCCCCAAAATGTCAGAATGTACTAAATCAAAAGGTGCAAAAGAAACAAACCGACTCTTATTAAAAGGTAAAGCTGATTGTTTTGCAAGCTAACAATGAATACAATGAAAAGAGTCATGCTGAAAAGAACCTAGTTGACCACTAGAAATAAGAGAACGTAGAAGACTGGATAAAGTGTGACCTAACCGAGAGTGCCACAATTCCACAGGTGAGAGTGCTAGAATGGATGCGGCTGATTGGTTTGGTGATGGTGAGGATGGGACTTGGAGGTGAGTGAGCTCAAATAGACCTCCAACTTAATGACCGGTTCCAAGGAGTTTTCCTGTCTGGAGGTCTTGCACACGACAACCAGTAGAAGAAAAATGCAAATCAAGTCCAAGATCACATAGTTGTCCAACATATATAAGGTTAAGCGTAAGATTAGGAACCAAATATGTTTCAGGGAGAGACAAATGAGAACTGTCAACATGTCCAGTGTGGCTGACCAACATATTTGATCCATTGGCAGTGTGAATAGTAGGTACATGCTCATCACGGGTTTTAAAAGAAAATATAGAGGCATCAGAAGTCATGTGATTGCAACAGGCAGAATCAAAATACCATCGAGATGTACCTGGTGTAGCTGACATGGCTATATTATTACCAGTTTTATTTAGAGCCTCAGTAAGAACGGTGCAGAAACCACTCCAATCTGGTGGAGAGCTGGATGAAGTTGGTGTAGCATCAGTGGCTACAGCAGTAGTATTCTTTGGCTTGGAATAGAACCGATTGTATGAGCCTCGAGAGCGATATTGGTTCCCATTTGACTAATTTCCATATGGAAGTTTAGGGCAGTCTGCTAGATAGTGACCCGGTTCTCTGCAGACTTTACATAGGCAAGAAGGACATTTGAGCAATTCATGCCTTTGTGAATGACAATACTTGCAATATAAGGGCTTCTGGTATGGTTTTGCCTTGGCAGCTGGTGTGGCAAGAGCAACGGGTGCTGCAAGGGCAACATCTGTATGAGATCCTTGTAATGTGGCAAGACGTGTTTCCTCACTGAGTAGATCAAAAAAGACGTCGTTTAGGGGAGGTATCGCGCCCCGGTGTAGGATTGAAGCTCGTAAAGGTTCAAATTCCTCTCTCAAGCCTATCAAGAATTGCATAATGCGTGTCTCAGTTCGGTACTTTCCATGAATATTAGCATCTTTTGTGCATTCCTAAGTTGGGTCAGTGAGAGCTAACTGGTTCCACACGGCAGTCATCTGAGATAAAAAACTGTTGACAGTTTGTCCAGGTTCTTGGCGCATGCTATGAAGGGTTAAAAGAAGACGATACCGATTTGAGATGTCTGCCCTGGTGTAGCGGTGTTAGAGAAGATCCCAAACTTCTTTAGCTGTATGGAGTGTACCAAATTGAAGTTTGATTTCTGGGATAATAGTGGCACGAAACCATGTGAGAATCTGATGATTTTTACTATCCCAGTCCTCTAGACGGTCAATATATTTGTCAGCATCTTCGTCATCCTTCTTCTTGGGTTAAATGATATCTCCAATCACGTAACGCCACAATTTTCATCCACAGGGTAAGTCCGATTTAGCCATAGTCGCAAAGAGAAATGTGAACCTCCAAGAAACTAGTGACGTGGTGGTCAATTGATGATGTGGCGGTCAACGGGTGATGTGGCGCTGACGTGGCTTTTAGGGCTGACGTGGCAACAATGTGTCTGAAACAGGAGCGGTGGCGAAGATGATGTCAATAGAGAATGAGACTCCGACTATAGTGGTGACCCGATGGGTATGAAACGGATATACTAGAAGTTTTTCTGATGGGAATGATCCACTAATAGTGACAATCACAGAGCATACTCAACTCTTAATATACCGAGAACCATTATGGCTCTGATACCATGTTGAATTTAATAGAGGAAGTGAGACAATAAAAAGGGGAGAATTGTATTGAATGGTGTGATTTACTTACAAGGGAGCTATCCTATTTATACAAGCCAATAAGAAAGGCAAAGCTATAAACAACCAATGTGGGACTATCTTATTTATACAAGCCAATAGGAGAGGCAAAACTATACACAACCAATGTGGGACTAAGCCCATATAATACATTAACACTATTTTTGAAAAAACTATAGTAGTAAAATTTAACCAAACATTAATTTTAAGAAAAGCTATCAATTTATTCTCACTAGCTCTTTTCCTGTGGGCAAAAGCTTTTACAAATGTTTCCTAAATCAACTTGTCCATTTGTTTTTACTCATTAATATAAATATTCACTTATTATTACACTTCTTTGGCAGCATGCTGAAATGTTTGTCATCTATTTTGAATTCAAAATGACTTTTAATTTGAGATTTTTTTTTAAAACTTTTTTAAGAAACAATTGAAATGCATTATTTCTTTGTTTGGATTGTGATTTAAACAGCACTTAAAGCAAAAGACATTGTTTTAAAGTGTTACTAGAAACATACAAATATGTGTTTTCTCTGCGTGGGAAGCAACAAGAATTAATTTTATTGAAATTTTAAATTTGAAGATAAGGAAAATGTACCTTAAAATAGTAAAGGATATTTTAATTGTGAAAAATATATATTTTATTTTGTTAATATTTTCTTAAACAATTTGTACATTCTTAACATAGTTTTTCAACTTTTTTAATATGATGTTGAAAAAGTTAGAGAAACGAAAAAAAAATTCTTTTCTCAATTTTTTCAATATTATGTGGATAAGAAATATGTTGTTTTCTAAACTATATTAAGAATGCGTAAATTATTGAAGAAAGTGTTAAAAAAATAGAGTTGAAAAATTAAAAATATTTTTGACAACTATATGCTTTCTAATTCTTTCAACTTCGTGCTGTGGAATCCTTTGTTAATTAAAGTTGGTGGTCAAACAAGTATTTCATAACACATAACATGAAAAAAAAATTTTATTTAGCAGTGTCATGAGAGTTATATGACATAAAAGCCTATCTCACATTTGAATAAAAATAAAATACATTTTTTTCTCTCTTTTCATACTATTTAATAGTGAGATAGATCTTATACCATATATATATATCTCTTATGGCATTGTTGCAGACAAAAACTTCTCATATAACAGATGGGAAGATTCTCTTTGAAGACATTGTCAAATTGGGCAGTTGGACAGAGGATAGCAATACAGCTGAAGATGGGGAAAATATAGAGTAAATCCTGTATTGACTTTGTAGTATGTTGAGGACTCGATATTACCTGTCCTAGCTAGTGTATTAGTTGGCCCAATCTATGTCGCCTGTCTTTTGATGCAGCTCTATAAATAAGACAATTAACAGGCTTCATTGTTATCTATAAATAAGACACTCTCCACTTTCCATTCTCCATTCTCATAGTAGGCTAGCCGCTCTCTTCTCGAGCTAATTAAGTCACCTTCTTCCAACACAGTTAGTTAGCCTGCCAAAAATGGTATTCAGTAAGTCCTCTCAAGTCATGGTGATGGCGTTGTTCGTAGCAATAGTACTTCTTATGTCCTTGGAGGTAGCAGCCGCTGCCTTAGATGATGCACTACCGAAATCCAAACTCGGTCAGTCATGAGGGAAACTTCAATTATTATTCTGTTTAATTAAACTCCATACTTCATTGTGTTTTTTTAATTCTTTTTTTTAAGGCTGCGGAAGGAAGCTTCACTTGTGATTTCTAACCATACACGATTTTTCCATGGTATACAGGACGGAAAGTTGTTGATGAACGAATTCTTAGCCTTACAAATGATGATTATCCTCCTAGATATGTGACGCCTGGTGGATCTGGAGGATATGGTCCGCCAAACCCATGAGTGGCGGGGAAAAGCTTATTTCGTCACAAAATAAGGTTATAGATAGCAGTCTGAAATTCCTAGAAATTATATATACGCTTTGCATAAGTTCAGATGGAAGTTACTAGACTTTAAAATGTTTGTTCTGTCTGCAGTATAGTGTTCTGTTCTGTCTGCAGTATTGTATTGTTTGATTCAATATAAAATGTCTTGTTTTAAAGAAAAGATGCTTTAGACCAAATAAAGTGAATGAGATACGCCAGGTTGTTAATGGCGATTCTGATTACTGAATGTTATTTTTTGGTGTGGTGTTTTGCCTCTTGTAATTATACCAGTTTCTCTTAATTTCCCCATCAAATTAGAACAGATGCCATCTCATGGCTACTAGCCATCTTGTGCTGTTAAAGCAAAATTCAAATTTCAGGGTCAACGAAGGACCAGGAACATCATCAACTTGCCCTTGATATGATCTAAGCTGTTCCAATTTACGGGGGAAATTAACAGATTTTAATTTTTTTTCCCCCTGATATGCCAAGGTAAATAGGGAGGTTGAGCTATTCGAGTTCGATTTATTGAACTTTCAACTGAGCTCAAATATGCAAAATAAACTCGTTAACTGAATCAAATCGAGTAAAATACCTGAGTATTTACCTCGTTAGGTTTGCGAATCGTTCGATTAATATAGTTTTTAAAAATATTTTTTACGTATATTATTATATTTGTATATATATATATTATTTATTAAATTATAAAAATACATTTCTATTGCAAACTCGATAGGTTCATTAAAACCTTTTAAAGCTCGTAAACTCGAGCTCGGATGAGCTCGTTAATTATCAAGCTCAAACCTTTCAAATTTTAGTCGAGCTCTAGCTGAAACTCTATTTTTGGGTTTGACTTAAGAGTTCGAGCTCTTAAAGGGCTTATTTAGTTTTATTTAATGACACTACTTTTGAATCAGTCAAATGTAGTGTTATTAAGTTTGTTTGTTTTTCACTTATTAGTAACACTTAATGGATATGACTGAAACAGATCTAAAATTGAGCTTTCATACCATTTAGATAATATTTTAGACAAAAATACCCCTCCTCATTTATCAAAATCTCATAAATACCATGAATCCAAATTTTATGTAAACTCATCAAATTTCCCAATTCTCCACCCATATCTCGTCAACTCTCTCATTCTTCTTCACATCTCCCTCCTTGCAAATCGCGATTTAACCCTCTCCGACCGCAAGTCGCTCAAACCATCGGTCTCAACGACACCTTTCTTTTTTTCTTTTTTGATTTTCACTGTATCTTTTCCTTTTCTTTTTCTTTTTCTTTTTTTTTTCTTTTCTTTTGCCTTTGATCATCAAGTTATAAGTATGAGTATCATGGTTTGAGCATAACCGAATTTGTAATCACATTTCTCTCGTTTATAATTTAAATCATTCACATCTAATTGATAATCACATTTAATTAACTTGAACGAGGCACAAATTGACACTAATCTCTCAAGCTTTCGTTTATGGCCGCTAAATTTGACCTATGTTAAGCTTAATTTGCTGCAAGTTAATGCTTTTTTTTTTCTTTTTAGTTTGAGAGAAATTGCACCCAATTTTTTTACATTCAAGATTTTGAAAAGAGATCTCTAAAGCAAAAGGCTCGATTTTTTTTTTCTTTTCGTTTTTGGAGTACTTCCATCTTGATCCAAGTTTCAACAGATTCATCAAAAAAAAAAAAAAAAACACGTGTAAAGGCCAAGAGACCCAGTTGACCCTTTTGATTTAATTGAAGAAATTAAGAACCAAAATTTTGGGCTACGCTTAGTTCTCAAAGAAAAAAGGAATCTCGAGGAGCCCATTTAGGAAAAGCTCGAATCCTAAGACTCCAAAATCGGTTTCTTTGTAGATTTTTACGGATGTAAAACTCATATTTACATAAGAGTAAAAATATGATTGATAATTTTTTAAAGCTTTATTGATAACGTTAATTGAATATGTATAAATGTTATTAGTGAGATTCACCAAAATTACCAGTCAAATTTTTACTCGGATACAAATATATGTTTTACATCTGATATAAACAAAAATTTCTCCAATTCTCTCACGAGAAAAATCTCAAAAGAAAAACTGTCATGATTGCATCTTAATTAGACGATTATAAGGGTGTAATCAACGTATTTTCAATAATTATTTTTTTACATAAGTTAAAATTATAGAAATTTTTTTTTTAAAAAAAATTATTTTTATTGAATTAATTATTAGCTTATGTGGACATGCTATGTCATCACGACCAACTCCACCGTGACACACGACCCTTTCCACATAATGCATGCATATACCATTTCAAAAAGTTAGACGACTTCAAACATTCATAACACCGCGAAACATTCTCAATACTCTTCTAACACGAGTAAACAATTTATTTCCATTGAATGGCGTGATGGCGCTGCTACATGTTACAGGTAAATTAAAGGAAAAAATGGATCCTTACCCAAGTTAAGGGGTTGAAAATGATAAGTTATGACTGGTTATTGAATCTGAGTCACAGCTTCTTAACCCTCGTAGCAAGGTTGAAGTATTAGTATTTTGTAAAAACACGTAAAGAACAAGTCAATGAATCAGTGTTACATTATACACATCTAGTTTGATTGAATTCTCCTACGATACGACTTTATAGTTCAGTTTTGACTTTTAAACTATCAACAAGCAGATTAAAACTTAAGTTGAAATGAAACTAGAATTGAATTTATGAGTTGCCCAAACTCTAATCGACTCAATTTGTGTGTTAAGAACTAACATCTAGTGCATATTGATATGTTTTTTTATTAAATTAAATGAAATAATAAAATTAAAAAAATAAATAAATAATATATGAATTAATCAAATTTTTTTATTAAATTAAATGAAATAATAAAATTTAAAAAGTAAATAAAAAATATACGAATTAATCAAAAATTTTTTTGCTAGATATAACATCATTCTAATCTTAGTTACCAATAGTTAATATAGAAATAAATAAAATGACAAGAGAATATGTATAGGTAAGTGTGAATTAATGGGTAGTGTGTAACTGTAATACCCGTATTCTTAAAGTAACGGTAAAAAAGTAATTTGATAAATATGATATAGAATTAAAATAATATATATGAAAAATTTATTATTGAATAAAATAATCATTTTGAAAAGAAAAAAACTGGAAGCATCAGGTTTAGTTACAAAGAAGAAGAAAAAAAAAAGACAATTAGAGAATATGTATAGGTAAGTGTAAATTAGTGGGTAATGGGTATTGGATATCTACTTAGGTGGTTATTGTGTATAAGTGGTTTTTGAAATGGATAATGTGTAATTGCTTAGGTGGTTACTACAGATAAGTGGTAATGGATACTATGTAATTGTTTAGGTGATTATTGTAGATAAATTGTTTTTGAAATGGGTAACTTGTAACTATTTATATGGTTATTGTAAATAAATAACTTTTGAAATGGATAATGCGTAACTGCTTAGATAGTTACTGTAGATAAATTATTTTTGAAACATAACTAATTAGGTAAATGTGGGATAATTGTGGGGTGATTAGTTTTGTAGTTTTATACCTAATAACATAATAAAACTATATTTATACGGTGATATTTTTGATATTTCATGAACTAGATGATATAAAAAATATAATCTCAATAAAAAAAAAAACAAAACTTAAAATATATATATTCAATTGAAATTGTTATTAACATCCGATTAACAGCATGCGATTGCATCGTCCGAGGAGGAGACAAAAAGAGAGGATTCCCTTAACCGTTAGGATAATTTTATCAATAAAAGTATTTATTTTAAACAATTTTTGCTCTGATAATATAGTACCCTAAAATTAATTGCAAAAGATTTTTATTGACGTACAATGGACGTACCATATCATTATCCAAAGGTAACTATGTCGGAGTAATTTGTAGGATTCAAAAAGAGAGAAAAAATCTTCATGGGCCACGTACAACTTTTATTGGGCTCATTATAGGGCCACTGATTAAGAAGCATTTCGCCCATTGGGTTGGGCTTACTTTTAAGCACGCATAGAAAGCAAAGAGATTGATCAATGTTTAGCAGCCCAGACCAACACGATTTTTGGTGCCATTTGATTTTCACCTTGCATGATTTGAATCTGAAAACCGTTTCTTTATATGAATGAATTCTTTTTTAATTATATTTTTCTTTTACACTATGTTGAAAACAAATGAATTTTATAGCTTTTATAAAATTTATTTCAAATTCTATAATTGTTATGTATGAAGAAAAAAAAATACCCGTGAAATTCATTTAGAAATGAATTCATTATGGAATTGAGTTGACTTGTTGCAAATTCTATCAAAATTGATATAATTTACAAATGAATTCTATGAAATAAAGAGTAAAAAACAATGTCTATCAAAATACCCGCTCTCCCACTCTCTCCTCTCCAAGAGATTCTTACCTGCACCGGTTGCAAAACTTATTTTGGCACCGGGATAGAAACATGATTAGTAATTTTTGAGAACTTTACTGGTAATATTAATTGAATATGTACATATGTTACTAGTGAAGTCCTTCAAAATTACTAGTCAAGTTTCCACATCGATGTAGAAATAAATTTTGCTCCCGATGCAAACAAGAATTTCTCCTCCCCCTTTCTTCTTCTCTCTCATCTATTGATTTTTTTCATTTGTTTTAAACATAGAAATCAAATGAATCCTGCAATTTAAAGTAAAAGACCAAATATAAAATTACATTTTAATTCATTTTTAAATAAATTTCATTTTCAATTCATTTAAAAATAAAATGTTTCATTTGGTTCCAAACAGACTCTTAGTATTTGCACACCAATAAGCAAGTGAACTTGCAACTGATTATAGCATTCACCCAGAAATGTTGATTACGGCCTTAAAAACAGATTCTATTTTTGAATTATAAATTCATATTGTGAATTGAAAAGACAAATAGTGTTAATTTTGTTGAATAATATCAATAAAATTAAAATTTATATGTTAGATGAATTAAAACGTGATGTAATCAATTCTGCTGATACCAAACATGAAAATTCATTTGAGTTCATTTACAAATTGTAACTCCTAGTCAATAACTAAAATGGAAAGATAAAAAAGGGCTACTCTCATGACACAAACTTTCTGATACAACTCTTGAAGTAAAAACCAAGCAGGTTCTTAGAGCTTTCAGATTACTGTATGTATACTTCAGCGGATATTAACAAGATAATTTAGAAGAAAAGATTGATAAATTGCCTACAATGCAAGCAAAAATTTCTTGATTTCATGCAATTTTGTCAAAGTTTCTCTCATGGTTAAACGATCTTTAGCCAGTTGAGCTGCACACGACAAACCAACTCGTATCACAGCAGCCACACACTCTTCACCTTTGCCCACCCAATCGCTGTTAACGGTGCTACTATTGTTGGTGCTGCTGTTGCCAACACTAGAATAACTAGTGCTTGAGCTTTGCATAAAACTTCCATTATCCTTGAAAAGCCTTGAATCAGCAACCTCCAAAACTTTATTCTGATTCACCGCTGAAGCAAATTTATTCAGGCTCAATCCTTCTTCAAACATACCATCCGTTGGTCTCTTTGCTATGAACATCTCAAGCAGCAGGATTCCATAACTGTAGACATCCCCATTGGTTGAAGCTTTCCCTCCTTGACCATACTCTACAACAAATTACCAACATGTTAGGGTATCAAATTACAGTATGAATTCTAACTTGTAATGAAGGACGGGCGGAGGAAGAACCACAATATATACAAGTAATTTTGTGTACCTAGAGCAATGTAACCAATTGAGCCCTTTAGTCCTATTGTGCTGCTCTCGTGTGATGGATTTTGAGAAACAAACCTTGACAATCCGAAATCTCCAACATGAGCAGCCATATCTTCATCCAAAAGTATATTTCCTGGTTTCAAATCGCAATGGACTACTGGTGGGTCGCAGTCATGGTGCAAATAATCAATTGCTGAAGCTATATCTATCGCAATGTTCAATCTCTGCAACAAGGTTAGCCATAACCAAGGTTCTGTGTCTTTCGAGTATAACCACTTATCCAAGTTTCCATTGGGCATGAATTCCATAACCAAGGCCTTGAAATCATCTCCTTTATAATCAATGCTAGAGCATGAAGTGATGACCTTCACAAGATTCCTATGCCGAACATTCCTCAGAGCTTCACATTCTGCATTGAAACTCTGAGAGGCTTTACTCTGTTGCAGGTCAAGGACTTTTATGGCAAGGATGTTGCTACTAGTACTGTTTGTTTCATTTTCACAAGTGGTGAACACACCTTTATAAACAGAACCAAAGCCTCCTTTTCCTATCAAATTTTCAGCTGCAAAGTTTTGTGTAGCAATCCGAATATCAGAGTAAGAAATCATTGGGGGCATCCCCTTCAAAAGAGACGACAACCCACTTCCTTTGTCCTTCTTGTTTTTCTTCTTTCGGGATATCGGTGCCCATACAGCGCAGAACATTGCACCGATTAAGAAAGCGATGCAAGAAACTAACAAGATGATCTTCGGTAGATAACGACTCTTTCGTTTCCTTGTAATGCATTGGGAGAGTCCTAACTTTCTCACAATTTCTTGATAGCTACCGCAGAGCCTATTGTTCCCTTGTAGAGAAACCTGGGTTAGGTTCTTGAAGACACCTTTTGTTGGAACTTCTCCTTCCAGGTGATTGTAAGACAGATTTATGTTCAGCAAATACTGAAGTTCTTCTAATTCTTTTGGGATTTGACCAGAGAAACTGTTTGAAGAGAGATCCAAACTCTCCAGGGATGTTAAATCTCCTATTGAACTTGGGATTGAGCCGGAGATATTATTACTTGATATGATGAGAAAACGCAGATTTGAACAACTGCCAATGGATATTGATAAATTTCCAGACAGCTGGTTATCAGAAACATCCATGTCTTGAAGCTGTTTCAAGTTGCCAACTTCACTAGGGAGGGGACCCTGCAGAGTATTTTGTGCTAGACGCATGTCATTTAGACTAGAAAGCCCAAAAATCTCCTTTGGTATGCTTCCATTTAGCCTATTTGCCATTAGGCCCAATGTGCTCAACTGCTTGCAGTCCCCAATAGTTGGTGGAATTCTGCCAGAGAATTGGTTATGTCCCATTGTGAGGGCATACAGTTGAGTAAAATTGCCAAAGACATCTGGAATTTCTCCAGAGAACCTGTTTTGGTGCAAAGTAAATTTCTGTAGTCTCTTTAGTGTTCCTATGGTTTTCGGTATTTGCCCTGTAAAATAATTTTCTTCAACAGACAGAGATATGAGGTTGTGATACTTATCAATCCCTCTAGGGAAGCTACCTGTCAGCCTATTGTCATCGACGCAAAAACTTTGGAGATGGATCGACAGGTTTGCAACAGAACTTGGAAGTTCTCCAGTCATTAGGTTGGAGAAAAGCCTGAGAGTTTCCAACTGAGTACAGTTCGTCAGAGAATTGATCAGCTGAAGATTCTGCGCTGTAGTAGAAGAGAGATGATTTAGACCAAGATCTAGCATGACAAGTTTCTTCATGTTGCCGAACAATGGAACAGACCCTTGAAAGTTATTTCTAGAGAGGTCAAGGAATTCAATATTTGAAGCATTGGATATAGAACTTGGTATCATTCCTTCAAGATTGTTCTGCGCCATATGGAGGTGTCTCAGATTTGGAAGAGAATGCCCTATGTCCATTCCTAACTTCCCTGTAAGGTTATTTTGTGTGACAGATAAGAATACTAAAGAAGAAATGTTCCAAATAGAATGGGGTATGTTGCCAGTGATGTGGTTTTCAGATAGCTGAATTTGTTGAAGGTTACGGAGACGACCCAGCTCACTTGGAATTTTACCATGAAAGTGGTTTCTTGCGAGGGCAAGAAAAGAAAGAGAGGGGAGATTTCCTAACTCCAACGGTATTTGGCCGTGAAGTGAGTTGTTGGAAAGGTCTAGAACGAGGAGGGAAGTAAGATTGGAAAGATGAGGGGATACAGTACCTAATAAGCCAAGTCCAGGAAGCTGGAGTGATTGGACTCGGGCGGAACTGGAGCAAGAGACCCCATACCAAGAACAGTGAGAAGAATTCTGTGTCCATCCCGAGAGAGTATTTTGAGGGTCTACTTGGAGTTTGAAAGATAGAAGAGCTTCTCTGTCAGTTGTAGCACTGAGATGCCCCAACTTGCTCGTGGCCGAATAAAGATGACTGGGGAAGATGAAGAAGAAGAGGAGAAGCAAAAGATGGAGATATCCCATGATTCAGTTATGTTTGCACTCTCTCTGCCTGGCTCAAAAAATTTGAAGTCTAGTTGGTGATAATAAATGAATGGCAGAGTCTAAAAACGCATCTGAAAACAACAATTAGCATTTTTGAAATGGTTTGTGATAATAAATGAATGGAAGAGTTAAGAGGCTAAAAGTCATGAGATGAAAAATTTCTCATGAATGACAGTGATAATTTACTAAACAATCTATTCTAAAATAATTCAATTTATTTAATGTGATTCTCTTTTCGTATTCTATGATAAAAATTAGACAAGCATTGAGACATTTTGCATTCGTCTCACTTTTAAACGCGCTCTGAACGAGTCTAGAAAACACATTTGAAAACAATGATTAACATTATTGAAGCAATTAGTGATAATAAATGAATGGAAGAGTTAAAAGGCTAAAAGTCAGGAGTGATGAAATTTTTTTCATGAATGATAGTGATCTTTACTAAACAACCTAGTCCAAAATGATTTTCTTTTGGTGTTATGTGATAAAAAATCAAACAAGCATTGAGGTGTTTTGCTTTCATTTCGCCTTTGGACGCGATCTGAACGAGTCTAAAAATACATTTGAAAACAATAATTAGTATTTTTGAAACAGTTAGTAATAAATAATGAATGGAAGAGTCAAGAGACTAAAAATCATGAGTGATGAAAAATTTGTCATAAATGATAATGATGCTTTATTTCAAAAATCTTATAAAAATGAGAAAAAAAATAGATTTTAAATTAATAAAGGTAATAACTTTGTGCATCTAATTAAAAGTTTTGAAGATCTTTGAAACGAACTTCGTAATTTACTAAAATATCTAAATTCAATCAATCCAAAGTTTATGAGCCTTTTGATGCAATTTTCCTTAAAGTTAACACCATCTGATGTGAAATATAATAGAGAAATAAAGCATAACTGTGTCAGTTGGAATATTGAATTAACAAATCAAATTTGTTGCTTCTCTAAAGTTTCCAAGCGAAAAATAAACAATTCAAGTCACTTGTAGCACTGAGATAGAAGAGCTTCACTATCAGTTGTAGCACTGAGATGCCCCAACTTACTCGTGGCCGAATAAAGATGACTGGGGAAGATGAAGAAGAAAACCCATGATTCAGTTATGTTTGCACTCTCTCTGCCTGGCTCAAAAAGTATTTTTATTTGGAACACCAGTTCAATGTACATACAAAGTATTAATAATTGAATGGTTTATTTTTTTCTAGTATGGGTTGAAAGTTTCCAACCTTACTACTTGACAGAGATTTTAATGTTTTTCATCCATACATCAAAAACAAAAAAGACTTGAAAGATCCCTCACAGAATTATGAGCCAGCCAGGGAAAATAACAAGTAATCCTAGTTGAAATATCTTTTGTTTTCTTTTATTTCTCTTTACTTGGTTGTGTTTTGGCTCGCAAAAGAACAACTTTTGTCTTGTTACTCTATAGTCTCTTCCATTCATTTATTATCTTGTTAGAATTGTTGCTTCAGGGGAAAGTTATTTTGAAGATAATAAATGAATGAAAGAGTTAGGAGGCTAAAAATCAAAAGGGATGAAGAAGAATTTGTCATGAACGAAAGTGATACCTTACTAATTAGCCTAAGGCACCTCAAGTCCAAAATAATTCAAATTAGTGTGATTCTCTTTTGGCGTTCTGAAATAAAAATAAGAGAAGCTAAAATATTAAACCTGGGATGTGCACTCGATCTTTTTGAGACTCCAACTCAATATTTAATTTTTTCTCTTTTATTAATTTATCTTAGATGCTAAATATCAATAATATCCTTAAGAGCATGTTTGGTTGCACAAAGAATTATGCTTGAGAGGGATGAAGCTTTGATATTTGTATTGATAGTCTGATTGACTTATGCCGAATAGGATTACCTTTTAAACTTGCCAATCTTATGGTTTTAAATTGAACATACTTTACCAATAAGAACATCAGCACCTTATCTCCTCCATCCCCCTTAAACATAATTTTAGTCTTAATTTTGTTCCATTTCTTGTACAACCAAACGGATTCTAAGGGTAGTTAAGGACTTTTGAACTTACTTTAAGTTAATTTGCAATCAACAAATATTTTTAAGGGTGCATTTGAGAGTGTTGTGTTGTAGCTACGCTGATGCCAAAAGTGCTGTGAGAGTGTTGGTACCAAAAGAGCTGTGAGAAATGGTGTTGCTAAAAGCTCAGTGTAGCGCTTGGTAAACTGTCTTGCAAAAGCACTGTGTAAGTGTTGTGATCAATAACTTAACAGTTAAGGTTTGTATTTTTACACATTTGGGCATGAGTTTGAGTCTTAGACTTGTGTACACCTCACAACAAAAGGCGTACGTCAAACGAATAGAAACATCTAAAAATTTACCTGGATGTTTTGCTTTCGCCTTGCCTCTAAACGCGCTTTGAACGATCAAGAAAACGCCTTTGAAAATAATTGTTAGCATTTTAAAAGAAATTGTTGATAATAAATATTAGAGAAACTATACCTCTCCTTCTATTTGCTCTGTATTTTCTGTTATGAAGAATATTCCCTAGTTTGTTATCACACCAATATCTGTGCTGAGGTGAGCTAGAGGTTGTTACAATTTGTTATCGTTGTCTCTAGCCCCTATATATTATTCTTTGGTCTGTACTCTTTGAATGCAATGTAGTAATGAATATTTCATCATTTTATTCATTCCCTTACCTTTTCTAATATGGTATCAGAGCACTAATGGATAGAAGATTAAAATGAAAAAGAGGTACAAACAAAACATGCTCAAGTGTGAGTTGGGCAGATAAGTGCACAGAGCCAATCCGACTGATAAGGACGGAATGACCATTGGGTAGAGTAACAGAAGAAGATGGAGTGGGTGTAAAAGAAGCAAAACATAGACAGGGAACAACATACATGGTGTGTCGCACCAATATCTAGAACCCATGAAGAAGAAAGAATAGAGTTAGAACATAACTTGGAGGAGAAAGAAGAAATACCCGTGAAATTGGAGACAGACGGACCAGGTGACTGTGATTCACTGAGAGGTGTAATGGAGTTGTGGTTGAGCTGTGAGCTGAGCAGAGCAATGAGCTGTTGGCATTGATTCATAGTAAGGGAGCTCATAGAAGAACCAGCGGTGGGAGTAGTAGATGAGTAACTTGAACAAGCACTAGATCCCAAACCAGCTTGATTCGCAAAAGAGTGAGTGGGTTGGATTTTGGGCTTAAACTTGTAGCCCGGTGGATACCCATGTAATTTGTAACATTTATCAATAGTGTGGCCCAAAATACCACAGTGAGAACAACTAAACCTGTCACGTTTGGGCTTGGAGTTGGAATTGGCTGCTGATACAAAGGGATGCTGGGTACCAAACGCCATAGCCTCCGGCATGGGCGGTGTACCAGAACCGATGTCGCGCTGTCGTTCCTATTGTACAATAAGTGCAAAAGCTTTTGTTGACTGTTGTGCGTTTATCTACTTAAATAAATTGGCAAATAATCGCACTCGTTTTACTTGCAAGTGCACAAGGTCAATAGTGTAGTATAGTGTGCGAATGCAAGATCATCTCCATAGGGATTGGTAAAGTTCAATTTAGAATTATATTCGTAATATAAAGAGATAGAAATAATAAAAGCGTTGAGAAATAATAAATATAAAATACTAAGGATAAAGGCGTAGGGACTTGATATCCACCACTAACTATGCGACCTCAATACAATAGTATGCCAGTATTTTAAATATGCCATGAATACCTAATGTTTGTCAACCTAAGGGCATGGTATCTACTTCTTAGGCTATTGATCTCCCTAAGCAACGAGTTAGGCATGGTATCTACTCTAACTCTTCTCTTTCTTAAGGGATTCAACATGGTATCTACTCCCGGTTTTCCATGTTGATTAATCCAAGAATCCGGTGTGGATATCTTTTGTTACTATTGTTGAACTCAGGACTCGGTCATCCGAATTGATTCAACTAACTAATCAATACCACATGCATACGTTGATCAAACAAACACATATGAGGAATTTAAATAAACACCGGCATTAATCAAGTTAAGCAGCATAACATAAATATCACAAAGGCGCCAATACTGAATTATTGAATAAACATAATTAGAGCTTCAATCAAACCCTTACTAAAAAGTTAATTACACATAATAAGATAAAAAGGAAAGAAGAAACCCGAAAATATTATGGAGAAGAGTCTTCAATTCGTCTCCACAATCTCTTCCTTCAGGCTCGTCCAGCCTCCGGTCTCCCCGAACAAAAACTAAAACTAAAAGGGAGTGTGATCCCCCAAAAGGGAGATCTACTCCAAAGGGAGATTAAAAGATAAAAGAAGGGATCCCCTAATTTGTGTTTTTACTAGTGTATTTATAGGGGTTGAATAATCCTAGAAAACTCAGGAAACCTTAAATTTCCTAAAACATAAAAACTTCTTTGTTTTCAAAACTGGTTCTGCCGTTTTACTGTTCACGCCTGTACATGTGAGCTCGATCGCATATGTGGTGCGCTCGATTGCCCAGAGGAGTGCGCTCGATCGCAATCTAGCCAGTAGTTGCTCCAGGATTTCCAGATTTCTTCCTTTAAGTGTCAAAAATGCTGCTTTTTCTCCAAGACCTTATAAAAATGTGTAAAACACAAAAGTGAAGTAAAATAGACTAAAATATGTAGATAAAGAGCTTAACAAATGTAAATTAAGGGGCTTAAATATGAATATTTAAGCACCTATAACACCCCCAAACTTACATATTGCTAGTCCTTTAGCAATACAAAACTAAAAACTAACTGAAAAATAAAGGTACATAGATAAATCCACTGTTCATGGTGTCCACAAAAGTTTAGGTATTGCACAAAATCATGACTTGCATTCGTGAACAAGCTTAAACAATACAAACGCATCTTCGTAATGAATCCAAGTTTTAAACGTTGATTACTTACATGAGGTAGGTTAAGGCATCACAAGTCTGATTTTTAGTGTGTGGTGAATTAGCACATAAAGATGAAGCTTCCAAATATCTCTAATGTATTGTGTTTTAGTGTCTTAACATTCGTCGAATTTCCTATCAGAATGAACACAAGTGGTATAGTTTTCTTTCTTTTCTTTTTTCTTTTATCATGAGTTTTTTTCTTCTTTTTTTTTGGTAAGTTGGGTTCCATAAAGCTTTCTAGTTGACCCATGTAGCGAGTGTTTAACCAATGACTCCCAAACCAGATGGTTTTAGGGCATTAGGTGTAGAGACACCCCTAAGGACTTACTAACTCGAGTAAAAAAGGCTACGAAACTAAATGGTCTTAATGCATCCAAGCAAAATCCCCACCTTTTGACGTGAACACTCACTGCTTACTGAGGCAGAGGTCTAGTTACTCAGTGAAAACCTTACTTAATGATTATTCTATGCATAATTCCCACTTTTTGACGTGAACACTCACTGCTTACTGAGGCAAGAGGTCTAGTTACTCAGTGGAAACTTTTTTTTCTACTGATCATTAGGAGCATCTTATTTTCTCTTTTTGCACAATAAATATTTTTCTCTATTTTTCTATGCCAAAGTGTTATTCTAACAAGTAATCCGATTATGGCTAGGTCATGGAAACATATACATTAAAATCACATGTCATACCCCACACAATTATGTGTTAATGTGCTCGTGTTATATTAGATCAAACTTGTGAATCCTTAAACAACTTAAAAGTGGTAATTGAAGTTTAAAACTCAATTATTAGACCATGTATTCAAGGTTTTAAGGTCACTTATGAAGTCAAATCATACTATTCGTTAAGATCAACCAAAATTTTTAGAACAAAATGAACATGTATTTATCTTTTAAACAAAAAATTGGGACATAACATGTGTGAATGTGTCCCCATACCCCCAAACTTAAATTGCACATTGTCCCCAATGTGCGAAAAGCATGGAAGGATCTGACCTGGGGGATGGAGAACTCGTTGGGCTGGCATGGCTCATAGCACACCCCCAAACTTGAATGAATGTACACAATGTCCCTAAAAAGACAAGGAAAAACTAACGTAATACGGGAAAACAAAGAGTACGAAAAATAAATAAATAGTAATAAATGTAAAAAAATAATAAAAGGATAAGCTGTAGGGTGCCTCCCATAAGCGCTAAGTTTAACGTCTTCAGCCGGACCAAGCTTTATTTTACTCCAAAACTAAGATTGGCAGCAGCTAGCATAGGAAATGTCTTGTTCTCTCCCATATAAACATAAGGTAAGTGCTCTGGTAACTGCTTGAATTCCAAGTTAGGTGCTTGTACAATAAAAGAGAAAATAGTATTAGTAGGCACATGAGGGTCAAAAGGATCGGTGTACTTACTTGGATGCTTTGGTGAGGCCTCAAGAAGGTGCACAGTGTCGATGATGTCATCAGTAACATTCCCACATTTAGGCTCAATATCTGATCCTTTGAAACAATAGGTGAGGGTGGTCTTCAATAGATCAATGTGATGGACATGAAAAACTTGCTCAACAACACTTTGCTTTCGTTCACTTAGCTCTTTAGCAATTTTCCCCACTTGTACTTCCAATCTTTGAATAGCTTGCTCATACCTTGCAGTGGTTTCCTTTTGCTCGGTCATAAACTGATCTTGTGATGTTATCAATTGCCTTACCATACTCTCTAGATCACTCTTCTTTGACTCTTGAATTGGTTGGGCTGCTTGGTGGAAGTTCCTTTGTTGCCCTTGAAGCATTTGGATTGTTGCTCTATGAGTGATTCCACCATCCAGAATTATAGGTATTTGCATAAATGTTGTAGTTTTTCGGTCCCACATAGTCCGTTTGCTCTTGATCTGTAGATAAATATAAAGGGCAAGTATCAGTAGTGTGATCAAAACGAGAACATATAGCACATACCTGGAGTTGTTTGGCTCGTGGGCTAGGTGAGATGTTTTGAGCAGTCATGGTGTTTATAAGCATATCAACCTTCCTCTCCATAGCAGCTAGATAAGTATATGTAGCTTCCGCCATTGGTACTTCTCCTTCAAAGGAATTAGTTGAAAAACTTCAATGCAGCAGTTTCAGTACTACTGTTTGGGTACTCTCTGGAGCTTTTGGGCTCGATCACACCAAGAACAGCACTCGATCGCACTGGGCTTGCGTTTGATCGCTGGACAGAAACTTCTATGCTGCACACCTGAACAAAAAATGAAAAGAAGGAATAAATCTGATTTTTTGATAAAAATAAAAATAAAACAGAACAAAATAAAATAAAATAGAATAATAAAAAAAACTAACGAAAATAATTCCAAAAAGAAATTTAGCACAATCCCCGACAACGACACCAAAAACTTGTTGGGCGAAAATATACCTAAATTAATAAGCAAATAATCGCACTCGTTTTACTTGCAAGTGCACAAGGTCAACGGTGTAGTACAGTGTGTGAATGCAAGATCATCTCCACAGGAATTGGTAAAGTTCAATTTAGAATTATATTCGTAATATAAAGAGATAGAAATAATAAAAGTGTTGAGAAATAATAAAGATAAAATACTAAGGATAAAGGCGTAGGGACTTGATATCCACCACTAATTTTGCGACCTCAATATAACAGTATGCCAATATTTTAAATATGCCATGAATACCTAATGTTTGTCAACCTAAGGGCATAGTATCTACTCCTTCGGCTATTGATCTCCCTAAGCAACGAGTTAGGCATGGTATCTACTCTAACTCTTCTCTTTCTTAAGGGATTCAGCATGGTATCTACTGAATTGTTCCTTAAGAGAGCTTAAGATTTGTGGAAATCGACAACCACATGAGACCTAGGGCATGGTATCTACTCCTGGTTTCCCATGTTGATTAATCCAAGAATCCAGTGTGGATATCTTTTATTACTAATGTTGAACCCAGGACTCGGTCATCCAAATTGATTCAACTAACTGATCCATACTACATGCATATGTTGATCAAACAAACACATATGAGGAATTTAAATAAACACAGGCATTAATCAAGTTAAGCAACATAACATAAATATCACAAAGGTGCCAATACTGAATTATTGAATAAACATAATTAGGACTTCAATCAAACCCTTACTAAAAAGTTAATTACACATAATAAGATAAAAAGGAAAGAAGAAACCCGAAAACATTATGGAGAAGAGTCGTCAATTCGTCTCCACAATCTCTTCCTTCGGGCTCGTCCAACCTTCGGCCTCCTCGAACAAAAACTAAAACTAAAAGGGAGGTTGATCCTCCAAGGGAGATCTACTCCAAAGGGAGATTAAAAGATAAAAGAAAAGATCCCCTAATTTATGTTTTTACATGTGTATTTATAGGGGTTGAATAATCCTAGAAGACTCAAGAAACCTTAAATTTCCTAAAACATAAAAACTCCTTTATTTTCAAAACTAGTTTTGTCGTTTACTATTTACGCCCGTACATGTGAGCTCAATCGCATATGTGGTGTACTCGATCGCAATTCTGCGCTCGATCGCCCAGAGAAGTGCGCTCGATCGCAATCTAGCCAGCAGCTGCTCCAGGATTTCCAGATTTCTTCCTTTAAGTGCCAAAAATGTTTCTTTTTCTCCAAGACCTTATAAAAACGTGTAAAACACAAAACTGAAGTAAAATAGACTAAAACATATAGATAAAGAGCTTAACAAATGTAAATTAAGAGGCTTAAATATGAATATTTAAGCACTTATCATTGACTCTCACTTATATTTTAATGATGACAAAACACAACTCTTATTGTACTAACAGTGCTATCTAAGTGTATTAAAGCAATAAGAGCATTCAATCAAGGATCAAGGTGCAAGAACTCAACTCGAATCAATCACCAAGTTAAGACAAAAGGTCTAGCATAGTTATAAGGTATTTAAACAAGTTGTAAATCTCACTTGTTCAGGTAATTAGCTTGTCCAATGACTCATTTTGAAAAGACATTTTAAAAACTAAAGTTTTAGAATCAAATCTTTTTAAAAGAATGAGAAACTGGGTTGAAAGGCAACCCAGTCGACTGGGTGCTTACACTAGAAGACTGGTGTTTTGGACGGACAGTCCCCAGTCGACTGGTAAGACCAATCCAGTCGACTGGTACATTGGGCAGAAGGTTCCCAGTCGACTGGTAAGTCATACCCAGTCAACTGGTACCTTCAACTGTCTTAAAATATAATTTTTAAGTATGACCCAGTCGACTGGTACTAAGACCCAGTCGATTGGTAGTTCAAAAAATATGACCATTGAGACGCGAGATTTCAGCACAACTTGCTCCAAAACATTCAAAATCAGTTAAAAATGGGCATATTACATCAAGGCTATATAAGCTCACTCTATTGAGCATTTCAAAAAGAGAGAACACACATTCAATCAAGTTTTTACTCATTGATACTCAAAAAGCTTTGAAAAATTGATTGTTGAGCCATTCTTCAAGCTTTACATTGAAAGAGAGATATTATTAAGTTGTATGAGCTTCTATCGTTGTCTCTCTACCATTTACTTTACAACATCTATTGTAAATGGATTAACTTTCAAAATGAAGGGATTGATTGTAAGGTTTGTGCAACACACATGAAGTTGCACGATTAAGTTTCTTAGTGGATTACTTCAAGGAGGTTCCTTGAAGAGAGTGGACGTAGGGTCGGAACGAATCCGATATTGCCGAACCACTATAAACTGAGTTTGCATACTCTATTCCTTAAACTCTTTATTTACAACACATATTACTTGTTTATATGCTTGTGGTGTTATCTGTTTTATAAACTTGTGTTTAATCTGTGAAAGTTTTTAAAACCCAATTTACCTCCCCTTTTGGGTTGAAACCTCAGTCTTCAATTGGTATCAAAGCCTCGTTCTCAATTTTAGGCTTAATATCTTTGAGTTGATCCAATGGCAGCAAATAGCTATTCTGAGGGACACTCATACACTAGGCCTCCCTTGTTCAATGGCTCCAACTATAACTATTGGAAAAACATGATGAAATTCTTTATCGAATGACAAGATTATAATCTATAGATAATCATTGAAGAGGGACCTAGCATTCCATCAAAGGAAATCATTATTGGAGAAATCCATCATACAATGCCTAAACTCAAAACTGAGTACAATGATGAGGATTGTAGAATGATGTCTTTCAATAGTAGAGCAATAAGTATTTTACATTGTGCTTTAGATATATCTGAATACAATAAAATCTCTGCATGTGTTTCAGCTAAGGAAATATAGGATAAATTGCAAGTTACATATGAAGGAACTAGTGAGGTTAAAAAATAAAAAATCTATATACTGGTATCTGAATATGAATCTTTTAGAATGTCTCATAACGAAACAATCTCTCAAATGCACTCACGTTTCACAACTATTGTTAATGGTTTGACGCTTCTTGGTAGGAACATTGAAGAGTTTGAACTAACAAGAAAAATCTTAAGATCTCTGCCACCTTCGTGGAAACCAAAGAAGACGGCCATTCAGGAGGCCAAAGATCTTGACAAACTTGATGTTGAAACGCTTCTTGGGTCATTGTTGACATATGAGATGGAGGAAATGAATTTCATTATCAATGATGATGAGAAAAAGAAGAAAGTGATTGCTTTCAAAGCCTCTACATATAACAGAGAAGAGGAATCGGAAGAAGAGGCGGAGAGCAGTGAAGAAGATGGTGAGATGGCTTTAATCACTAAATGATTTCATAGATTCTTGAAGAAAAGCAAGAAACCATACACAAAGGATCCCATCTCGAAAAGGGAACCACTTGTGTGCTATGGATGCAATAAGCCCGGTCACATCAAGGCCGATTGTATGGCTGCAAGCAAATTATACAAGAGCTTCAAGAAGAAGGCTATGATTGTAACCACTTGGAGTGATGATGAAGAAGAAGAAGAATCCTTGGATAAAGAAGTTAGATATGAGGAAATTGCCAACCTATGCCTTATGGCAATTGATGATGAAAATGAGGTATTATCTTCTCCCTCTTCAAAAAAAAAAAAAAAAACATTGTGAGTAGTAGTGAAGAATTGTTAGAAGTCATAAACGAAATGCATGATGAATTGAAAAAATTCGATTCTAGGAACTCAACTCTTAAGAAAGAAGTATCATCTCTTTCTAAAGAAATGATTAGTCTAAGAGATGAAAAAGATAAACTATCATCATTGCTTTATGATTTTTCTCAAGATTTCCTAAAAGATGGAAAATGAAAACTTAAAGAATAAGATATTAGAATTGAATGGCACTATATCCAGACTCATGCTTGGAAAAAGAAAAGCTTGATGAAGTACTTTCTTGCCAAAGATTAAGTGGAGGAAAATCTGGGTTAGGATACTCTCCATTAGGCAAGCAAAAATCAAAAGAGGGCTTATTCATGAAAGCTTCATGTGTGAATGAAGCCTCTACTTCAAAGGTTAAAATCACACCCACATTGAATGATAATATATCTAGAAATACTAATTCTAATGCCTATATAAGATTGAAGAATCCTAGAAATTCTTATACTTATATGTATGCTCATTCAAGGAATGCTTATACATATGCTAGGAATAATCATCATATGCATCCTAGAAAATATATATGTAATCAAAACTTGCACACTGCACATTCATATACTAGGAATTACCATCATGGCCATCCTAGAAATAGTGTGCATACAAGTATGTATCCTAGAAATCATCTTCACACATTTTCTGGAAATGACATGCATATTCATATTCCTCACGATAGAAACATGTATCCTAGGAACTCATATCCTAAGTATTATAGGCATGAACAACTAAATACTCCTAGAAATTTCAATAACTATCATCCTAAGATTATGCATCATCATGTCTATAGAACTCCATATGTTGTTAAGAAAGTATGGGTCCTAAAAAGATCCTTATTTTCAAGGACTAACCCCAAAGGACCCAAGAAATTTTGGGTACCTAAAAATGCCCTTGTATATCCTTGTGTCATGTAGATATGTCTCCACACCAAGGAAAAAGGTAACTGTTGGTACCTTGATAGTGGATGCTCAAAGCACATGACTGGTGATAAAAGTGTATTCAATGAGCTAACTCTAAGAGATGGTGGACTTGTCACCATTGGAGGCAACACAAATGTTGACCTTTACCCGTATTTTAATGATGACAAAACACAACTGTTATTACACTAACAAGTTCAAGCTAAGTGTAGTAAGCATCAAACCCATTCAATCAAGGATCAAAGTGCAAGAACTCGAACCGAATCTTTCTATCAAGTGAAAACTGAAGAACATAGGATTAAGATACTAGACAAAATGTAAGTCTCACTTGTACAATGTAAAAGCTTGATCAAAGGCTCGAACACAAAAGGTTTTCTAAAACCGATAGTTTTAAAACAAATGTTTTCAGTTTAAAAACTGAAAAACTGGGTTGGAAGACAACCCAGTCGACTAGGTACAAATACCAGTCGACTGATAAAATGGACAGTGAGTCCCCAGTCGACTGGATGGAACATACCATTCGACTGGTAAAACAGACAGTAAGTCTCAAATCTACTGGATGAAATGTACCAGTCGACTGGTACCCCAGAAGGTTTGAAAACAGGTAAATTTAAGTGAACCCAGTCGACTAGTCTCTTGACCCAGTCGACTGGAGGTTCAAAAAATATGACCGTTGGACCCGAAAAGCTGATCTTTAAGATTCAAATTAAAGTCCAAACGGCCATATTTTTTGACGACTATTTAAACCCATTCTATTGAGCATTCAAAAAAATGCTGCACGTATTCGAAAAGAGTTGAACTCACTCAATCAATCAAGTTGTTATACTCTTTGAAACACAAAAAGCTTTGAAATATACTTGTTGAGCCATTTCTTCAAGCTTTACTTTGAAAGAGAGACATTTAAGTTGTATAAGCTCTCATTTACTGTCTCTCTACCATTTACTTTACAGCATCTTTTGTAAAGGGGTTACTTTCGAAAGGAAGAGGATACTTCCAAGAGGAAGGGGATTACTTCCGAGAGGAAGGGGATACTTCCGAGAAGAAGGGGATTACTTCCGAGAGGAAGGGGATACTTCCGAGAGGAAGGGGATTGTATGGTTTAAGCAACACCCGTAAGTTTCTTGTGTACGGTTTGTGCAACACCCGCGAAGTTGTATGACTAAGTTTTCTTAGTGGATTACTTCAAGGAGTTCCTTAAAGAGAGTGGACATAGGGTCGGAACGAATCCGATATTACCAAACCACTATAAACTGTGTTTGCATTCTCTACTCCTTACACTCTTTATTTATAGCACATTAATTGTTTAAATTGCTTGTTGGTTATATGTTTTTATAAACTTGTATTTATTCCGCGAAAGTTTTTAAAACCCAATTCACCCCCCTCTTGGGTTGAAACCTCAGTCTAAAATTGGTATCAGAGCCTTGTTCTCAATTATAGGCTTAATATCATTGAGTTGATCCGATGGTAGCAAATAGCTATTCTGAGGGACACTCTTATACTAGGCCTCTTTTGTTCAATGTCTCCAACTACAACTATTGAAAAAACATAATGAAAATCTTTGTCGAATGACAAGATTATAATTTGTGGAGAGTCATTGAAGAAGGACCCAGAATTCCTTCAAAGGAAATAATTATTGGAGAAATAAATACTACAATGCCTAAACTCAAAACTGAGTATAATGATGAGGATTGTAGAATGATGTCTCTCAATAGTAGAGCCACAAGCATTTTACACTGTGCTTTAGATATATCTGAATACAATAAAATCTCAACATGTGTTTCGACTAAAGAGATTTGGGATAAACTGAAAGTTACATATGAAGGAACTAGTGAAGTTAAAAAATAAAAAATCTATATGTTAGTTTCTGAATATGAATCTTTTAGAATGTCTTCTAACGAAAAAATTTCACAAATACACTCACGTTTCAAAACTATTATTAATGGTTTGAAGCTTCTTAGTAGGAATATTGAGGAGTTCGAACTAACAAGGAAAATATTGAGATATTTGCCACTTACCTAGAAAGCAAAGAAGACGGCCATCACAGAGGCCAAGGATCTCGACAAATTTGATGTTGAGGCACTTCTCGGATCTCTATTGACATATGAGATGGAAGAAATGACTCCCATTGTCAATGAAGATGAGAAGAAGAAAAATGTAATTGCTCTCAAAGCTTCTACGAGTAACAAAGAAATAGAATCAAAAGAAGAAGCGGAGAGCAGCGAAGAAGATGGTGAAATGGCCTTAATCGCCAAACAGTTTCAAAGGTTCTTGAAGAAAAGCAAGAAACCTTACACAAAGGATCCCACCTCAAAAAGGGAACCACTTATGTGTTATGGCTACAAGAAACCTAGTCACATCAGGGCTGACTGTATGGCTTCAAATAAACCATACAAGAGCTTCAAGAAGAAAGCCATGATAGCAACCACTTGGAGTGATGACGAAGAAGAAGAATCCTCGGACAATGAAGTTGGATACGAGGAAATTGCCAACCTATATCTTATAGCAATTGATGATGAAAATGAGGTATCACCTTCTCCCTCTTCTAAAAATAAAATTGTGTCTAGTAGTGAAAAACTGTTAGAAGTCATAAATGAAATGCATGATGAATTAAAGAAATTCGATTCTAGAAACTCAACTCTTAAGAAAGAGGTTTCATTTCTTTCTAAAGAAATGATATGTCTTAGAGAAGAAAAAGATAAACTATCTTTATTGCTTTATGATGCTTCTCAAGATTTTCTCAAAGATGAAAATAAGAATTTATAGAACAAAATATTAGAATTAAATAGCACTATATCTAGGCTCATGCTTGGAAAAGAAAAACTTGATGAAGTGCTTTCTTGCCAAAGAATAAGTGGAGGAAAATCTGGGTTAGGATACTCTCCAGTAGGCAAGCCATCAAAAGAGGCTCTATTCATTCAAGCCTCATGTGTGAATGAAGCTTCTACTTCTAAGACCTCTAGCAAAGCTAAAAGCACTCCCTCAATATATGGTAGCAAGTCTAGAAATACTGATTATAATGTTTACACAAGAATGAAGCGTCATAGAAATACCCATGCTTATATGTATGCTCATACTCATTCTAGGAATAACCATTTTGTGCATTCTAGGAACAATCATTATGTGCATTCTAGGAACAATATGTATAATCATAATATGCACACTGCACATATATGTCGTAGGAGTTACCATCATCCTAGAAATAGTGTGCATACAAGCATGTATCCTAGAAATTATCATCATACATTTTCTGGAAATGACATACATATCAATATTCCTCACAATAGAAACATATATCCTAGGAACTCATATAGACATGCTCATCTAAGATATCCTAGAAAGATCAATAACTACCATCCTAGGACTGTGCATCATCAACATGTCTATAGAACATCATATATTATTAAGAAAGTATGGGTCCCAAAAGGAACCGTGTTTTTTAGGACTAACCCCAAATGACCCAAGAAATTCTAGGTACCTAAGAGTGCGATTGTATATCCTTGTATGATGTAGATATGTCTCCACACCAAGGAGAAAGGTAACTGTTGGTACCTTGATAGTGGATGCTCAAGGCACATGACCGGTGATAAAAGTGTATTCAAGGAGCTAACTCTAAGAGATGGTGGATTCGTCACCATTGGAGACAACACAAAAATAAAGATCATCGGGCATGGAAAAGTTGGTAATGATTTCTCAACTATAGATAATATATTACTAGTACAAGGTCTTAAGCCAAATTTACTAAGCGTTAGTCAAGTTTGTGACAAAGGCAACATAGTCACGTTTGAAACCTCTCATTGTCTAGTTATAGACATTAAGAGTAACAAGATCAGATTTGTTGGCCATAGACATGAAAATGTCTATATAGTTGATTTGAAATCCTTATGTTTTGAAAATAAAAAATGTTTTCCTGGCATTAGTGAAAGTCCTTGGCTATGACATAGAAGGCTTGGTCATGTGAACATGAACTTGCTGAAAATAGTTTCAAGAAAAGATTTAATCATTGGACTTCCTAAAATCAATTTTGAAAAAGACAAAGTATGTGATGCTTGTCAAATAGGAAAACAAACTAGGATTTCTTTTAAATCAAAGAATGTAGTCTCAACTACTAGACCTTTGGAACTTCTGCATATGGACTTGTTTGGTCCAATAAGTACCATTAGTCTAGGTGGCCATCAATATGCTCTTGTTATTGTTGATGACTATTCAAGATATACCTTTGTTATTTTTATTGCTTACAAGGATAAAGCTTTCAAAGGATTTGAAAACTTTTGCAAAAAGGTTCAAAATGAAAAAAAAGGAATTTTTATTTCAAGCATAAGAAGTGATCATGGAAAAGAATTTGAAAACCAAAGCTTTTCAAGATTTTGTGATGAAAATGAAATTGATCACAACTTTTCGGCTCTTAGAACTCCTCAACAAAATGGAGTTGTTGAGAGGAAAAATAGAATTCTAGAAGAATTTTCAAGAATAATGCTTTGTGAAAACAGTTTACCAAAATACTTTGGGGCTGAAGCCGTGAACACTTCTTACTATATCTTAAATAGAATTTTAATTAGGTCTATGCTTAATTAAACTCCATATGAACTATTGAAAGGTAGAAAGCCTAATATCTCCTATTTTCGTACATTTGGTTATAAATGCTTCATCCTAAATAACAATAAAACTAACTTGGGTAAATTTGTTTCTAGGACTGATGAAGGGATATTTTTAGGATATTCCACATCGAGTAAGGCTTATAGAGTTTTCAATAAGAGAACTCTAGTGGTAGAAGAATATGTACATGTAACTCTTGATGAGTCTAACCCAATTAGTAGTAGAGAAGTTTCCCTTAATGATGATACAGATTTTATTCCAAGAACCGAAACTCCTACTCCCATTGTTGACCCAAAGGAGAGTCCACCTCAAGCAAATGAAGAGATGGAAACTCATAAAGTGGACCAACCATCTACAAGCCAACAAGAGGATGGTCTTCCTAAAGATTGGAGGTATGTGAACTATCACCTGATTGATCAAGTAATTGGTGATCCTTTACAAGGGGTAAGAACTCGCTCTTCTATTAGAAATATATGCAATTATGTAGCTTATTTGTCTCAAGAAGAACCTAAGGCTTTTATAGAAGCAGAAAAAGATAATGATTGGATTATTTCCATGCAAGAAGAAATAAATCAATTTGAGAGAAACAAGGTTTGGAAACTAGTTCCAAGACCTAAGAATCATTCTATAATAGGAACCAAATGGGTATATAGATATAAGATGGATGAAAATAGAATAGTAACTAGAAACAAGGCTAGACTAGTTGCTAAGGGTTATAATCAAGAAAAAGGAATAGACTTTGATGAGACCTATGCTTCCGTAGCTAGATTTGAAGCTATTCGAATGTTGTTAGCCTTTGCATGCTTTAATAAGTTCAAGTTATTTCAAATGGATGTAAAAAGTGCTTTTTTTAAAATGGTTTTATAGAAGAAGAGGTTTATGTTGAGCAAGCTCTTAGATTTGAAAACTCTAGTCTTCCAAATCATGTCTACAAGCTTTCTAAGGCTCTATATGGGTTGAAGCAAGGTCCAAGGGCATGGTATGAAAGACTAAGTAAATTTTTGATTGACAATGATTTTGAAAGAGGTAAAATAGATACAAATCTCTTCACAAAAACTCACAAAAATGACACTTTGATAGTTCAAATATATGCTGATGATATTATATTTGGTGCTACTAATGAATCTATGTGTCAAGAGTTTGCAAAGTGCATGCAAGGTGAATTTGAAATGAGCATGATGGGAGAGCTTACGTACTTCCTTGGACTTCAAGTCAAATAACTTAAAGGAGACATCTTCATCAATCAATCAAAATACACTAAGGACCTACTAAAGAGGTTCAGAATGGAAAGCTCAAAGCCACTTGGAACTCCTACGAGCACAACTACAAAACTTGATCTTGATGAAGGAGGTAGATTTGTAGATACTAAATATTATAGAAGCATGATAGGCGCTTTACTTTATTTAACTGCAAGTAGACCTGATATTATGTTCAGTGTATGCATGTGTGCTAGATTTCAGTCCGAACCTAAGGAATCAAATGTAGTTGCAGAAAAAAGAATCCTTAGATATCTACAAGGAACCCAAACCATAGGTTTATGTTAACTTCTTAGTTTTCCAAGAAACAAAATTTCGTTACACTATCAACCGCTGAGGCGGAATATTTTGCAGCTGGAAGTTGTTGTGCCCAAGTTTTATGGATGAAACAATAACTAGAAGACTATGGCATGAACCTCAAAGACATACCTATATTTTGTGATAATACTAGTGCTATCAACCTGTCCAAGAACCTTATTCAGCATTCTAGAACTAAACACATAGAAATCAGACATCATTTTTTAAGAGACCATGCTCAAAAAGGTGATATAAGATTAGAATTCATTCATTCAGAAGATCAAATAGCTGACATTCTTACAAAACCGCTAGGTGAAGCTAGCGTTTGTAAGATTAGAATGTTGATGAGAATGCTGAATCTTGAGAAATTGAATATCTGAATGCTTCATTCATCATATGCATAATTGACATCTAGTGAAAGAGTATTAATTCTTGTTTAAATATCTACCTCACTCAAAGATGTCATAGATAAACAAATTTCGTGCTAAAATTCAAGACTAAAAATTTTCTTAAGGGTCCAATCGACTGGTGAATCTGTCCCAGTCGACAGGTAAGTCTCTGCCAATTGTTCTAGTCGACTGGTAAGTCCTCTCCAGTCGACTAATACATCTAGTCCCTGTTTAGAGCCAATTTTTTGAAATTCAGCTGTCATCAAGTCGACTGGTAAGGATAGCCCAGTCGACTGGTAACTCACTGCCAGTTTACCCAATCGACTGGTGTGAAAACTGTTCATCTTTTCAAAGGGACCCAGTCGACTGGTATCGCGATTTTATATATACACTGTTCATTTTTTTTTCTTCTGATTTTTACACTATATTCAAATACCTAAACTTTCTCTCTCTAGAAAAATTCATCATTTTGATCCAAAAACCATCCAATCTTCATCTAAACACACCGATCTACTTATTCATAACGAGATTTTTAACTTTCTACGGTTAAAATCTCTTATTTTCACCAAAATTCCTTTATCCCAAAAACTCAAATTTTTTTTTCAAAATGAGCGACAAAATCTGTGTTAAATTCACAACTAGTGGACAAAATGCACCTAAAAAGCCAAGGTCTACAAAACCCACGACATCAGAGTCATAGGGGAAGGGTGTAGCAGGCTCTTTAAGCCACAAGCGTAGAGCAGAGCTTGATAAAGCTCTGTTTTCCAGTCCTGCTGCAAAGGCGAGGTATGAGTCTATTATCCGTCACAAGAAGATCATGACGGGTAGAATTGTTGATTTCGACTCTATTTATCATGGAAATTTTGATATTCTGCCAGCCTTTGAGGCAATAAATCTGACCTTACTGGTCAGAATACATAATAAGTACTACCCAAGACTAATTCACCAATTCTACGCGAACTTGGTGAAACCCAGTCCTCTGGCTCTGAGATTCAGAACCAGAGTTGGTGGTGTGGAGTTTGAGGTCAACATTGACCTCCTTATGAGCCTTCTGAAGATCCCTGTAAGGGGGATTCAATGGAGTCTGGATGGATGGCCAGACAACTTCAATGTCGAGGTGGCCTGTCAGATAGTCAAAAGAGACCCTAACCATGCATACAAACCCACTACATTTCATATATGTAGTGATATGCCCCTTGACTCGAAGATATTTCAGCTGATAGTCAGTTGAATCATCCACCCAAGACTCGAGAGTCGAGGATATCTATCTAAGATATATATGGTATTGATTTGGTGCCTTAAAATTGGGCACCACTTCAATATATATCCTCTGCTGCTCGTCAACATAATAAACGGCGAAGCGAGCGACTCCGGGTGTCTTTCTTACGGGATGTTCATTACACTCATACTCCAGCACTTTCGGGTACCTTTGCCTGCCTCCGAAGCTCAAGATATCGGACCGACGGACATCATCAACATCTCATCACTGAATAAGATAGAATGTATAGTTCATGATGGGTTCCTTTATCCGAAGGCTGGGAAGCGCTTACGGATCCAAGAGGATGAGAGCGACAGTGATGAGGATGAGGCTGCTGCTGATGATACTGTTGCTGAGATGGACACAGATACCCGAGCACCTCCCATTGGTGACTCGAGTATTGGTCAAGCTGGATATGATGACATCCTATGGGCTATCACGGACCTCCAGATGACCATGCAGTTCGGTTTCCAGACCATGCAGTCTGAGTACTAGAGATTGAGCTCCTCCATCGACCATCTACGGGATGACTTCGAGTTACATCGAGAGCACACCGAGAGTTCTCTAGCTGAGATTAGGGATCTTATGTGTGATGGCTCGGACTCTCCCACACCCTGAGTCTTTATGGTTGATATTTTTGATGTATATAGTGCTTTTCCAGCTCACGGACATTTTTATGTATTTCTGTCTTTTGTATATGGCTCATTGAAGCCCGTTCATTTTATATATGATGTTGTTTTTACATTAGTCATATTTTATACATCTATTTATGCTATTTATGATATGTTTGCACAGTTTTAAACTACGTTTAGTCACTAAAATGCTCTAAACTGATCATGCTTGTATGAAAACTTTCGGCTCTTCCCGGGAAGGCTTCTGAACTTCGAATAAAGCCAAATTTTTGCGTACATCTTTGTTTAGATATATACTTGGTGATTGTAATGGCTAAATAGCTTATTTTTTTATTTCTGGCCCATTTGGTTGCTGTTGTTAAAACGGGAGAGAAAGAAAAACTAAGTAAACAGAAACGAATGCATAGATTTAGGGGGAGTACTGCTCCATAGCCTTTTGAAAATGTTTCATTGATTGGTTGAGTTGATTGCAGTTAGTTGACATATATATGTAAACTGCGTTTGCTTGTTTACATGGTGGTTTTACTCAAAAAACAGAGGAGACTCTGTCCAATTTTTCTCAAAATCCTAACACTTAGTTTTTTTAACTGTTTTCTCATTATTAGTTTTGTCATCATCAAAAATGGGGAGATTGTTGACCCTTACCCGTATTTTAATGATGATAAAACACAACTATTATTACACTAACAAGTTCAAGCTAAGTGTAGTAAGCATCAAACGCATTCAGCCAAGGATCAAAGTGCAAGAACTCGAACCGAATCTTTTTATCAAGTGAAGACTGAAGAACTAGTATAGGATTAAGATACTAGACAAAATGTAAGTCTCACTTGTACAATATAAAAGCTTGATCAAAGGCTCGAACACAAAAGGTTTTCTGAAACCGATAGTTTTAAAACAGACAGTGAGTCCCCAATCGACTGGATGGAACATACCTATCGACTGGTAAAACAGACAGTAAGTCTCCAATCGACTGGATGAAATGTACCAGTCGACTGGTACCCCAGAAGGTTTAAAAACGGGTAAATTTAAGTGAACCTAGTCGACTGGTCTCTTGACCCAGTCGACTGGAGGTTCAAAAAATATGATCGTTGGACCTGAAAAGCTGATCTTTAAGATTCAAATTAAAGTCCAAACGGCCATATTTTTTTATGACTATTTAAATTCATTCTATTGAGCATTCAAAAAAATGCTGCATATATTCAAAAAGAGTTGAACTCACTCAATCAAGTTGTTATACTCTTTGAAACACAAAAAGCTTTGAAATATACTTGTTGAGCCATTTCTTCAAGCTTTACTTTGAAAGAGAGACATTTCAGTTGTATAAGCTCTCATTTGCTGTCTCTCTACCATTTACTTTCCAACATCTTTTGTAAAGGGATTACTTTCGAAAGAAGAGGATTCTTCCGAGAGGAAGGGGATACTTCCGAGAGGAAGGGGATTGTACAGTTTAAGCAACACCCGTAAGTTGCTTGTGTACGGTTTATGCAACACCCGCGAAGTTGTATGACTAAGTTTTCTTAGTGGATTACTTCAAAGAGTTCCTTGAAGAGAGTGGACATAGGGTCAGAACGAATCTGATATTGCCGAACCACTATAAACTGTGTTTGCATTCTCTACTCCTTACACTCTTTATTTACAGCACATTAATCGTTTAAATTGGTTGTTGGTTATATGTTTTTATAAACTTGTATTTATTTCGCGAAAGTTTTTAAAACCCATTTCAACCCCCCTCTTGGGTTGAAACCTCAGTCTACAACAAAAATAAAAATCGTCGGGAATGGAAAAGTTGGTAATGATTTCTCAACCATAGATAATGTATTGCTAGTAAAAGTCCTTAGGCCAAATTTACTTAGTATTAATCAACTTTGTGACAAAGGCAACAAAGTCACATTTGAAACCAAGAGTAACAAGATCAACTTTGTTGGCCATAGACATGAAAATGTCTATATAGTTGATTTAAAATTATTGCGTTCTGAAAATGAAAAATGTTTTCCCGCATTTAGTGAAAATACATGGCTATGGCATAGAAGGCTTGTTCATGTGAACATGAATATACTTAAAAAAATTTATAGGAAGGATTTAGTCATTGGACTTCCCAAAATCAATTTTGAAAAAGACAAAATATATGATGCTTGTCAAATGGGAAAACAAACTAGGATTTCTTTTAAATCAAATAATGTAGTCTCAACTACTAGACCATTAGAACTTTTGCATAAAGATTTATTTGGTCCAATAAGTACCATTAGTCTAGGTGGCCATCAATATGCTCTTATTTTTGTTGATGACTATTCAAGATATACCTTTGTTATTTTTATTGCTTACAAGGATGAAGCCTTCAAAGGATTTGAAAACTTTTGCAAAAAGGTTCAAAATGAAAAAAGGATTTATATTTCAAGCATTAGAAGTGATCATGTGTTGTACGTTTACCCACCTAAATAAATAGACGAATAAACGCACTTGTTTTACTTGCAAGTGCACAAGGCCAACAGTGTAGTATAGTGTGCGAAAGCAAGATCATCTCCACAGGGATTGGTAAAGTTCAGTTTTAGAATTATTTTCTTTAGAGTAAAAAGAAATAAATAACTATTGTATGTGATTGATAATAATAAAGACATAGGGCTTTGATATCCACCACTAGTCATACTTTCCCAATTGTATAATGTATCAGTGCACTAGCCTTATCATGTATACCTAATGGTCGCCAACCTAAAGGCATGGTATCTACTCCTTAAGCTATTGATTTCCCTAACCAACGAGTTAGGCATGGTATCTACTCTAACTCTTTTCTTCCTTAAGGGATTCAGCATGGTATCTGCATAAGTTGTTCCTTAAGAAAGCATAAGATTTATGGAAATCGACAACCACATGAGACCTAGGGCATGGTATCTACTCCCAGTTTCCCATGTTGATTAATCCAAGAATCCGATGTGGATATCTTTTGTTACTAATGTTAGACCCAGGACTCGGTCATCCAAATTGATCTAACTAACCAATCCATACCACATGCATACGTTGGCCATACACATACATATGAGGAATTTAAATAAGCATATGCATTAATCAAGTTAAGAAACATAATAAAGGCTATTGGCAAAGATTTTATCAATGAATAAATATATGAGAAAGCATAACTAGGGCTTCAATCGAGCCCTATAAGAAAGTTAGTTACACATGCTGTCTAAACTAAACATTATATATAAACTAAACATAGAGGGAAGAATAAACTCGAGAGAAGAAGCGTCAATTCTCTCCCAAAGCTTACATCTCCAAGTGAAAGATAAAAGAAGTGATCTCTAAGATCTCCCCGAACAAAAACTAAAACTAAAAGGAGCTTGATCCCCCAAAAGGGAGATCTACTCCAAAAGGAGTTTAAAAGATAAAAGAAGGGATCCCCAATTTGTGTGTTTTACAAGTGTATTTCCAAAACTGGTTCTGCCACTTTACTGTTCACGCCAATACATGTGCACTCGATCGCAATCGTTGTGCGCTCAATTGCAAGCCAGCGCTCAATCCTTCTTGGGTGCGTACGAGCGCTTATGCGCTCGATCGTACCTAATAGTGCGCTCGATCGCACTTTAGCCAGCAGCTGCTCTAGGATTTTCATATTTCTTCCTTTAAGTGCAAAAATTGTCTCTTTTTCTCCAAGACCCTATAAAAACATGTAAAACACAAAAATGAAGTAAAATGGACTAAATTAACATAATTATAGACTTAACAAATATAAATAAAGGGGCTTAAATATGAATATTTAAGCACCTATCACACCCCAAACTTACATATTGCTAGTCCCTTAGTAATACAAAATTAAAAACTAAAATGAAAAAAATAACTACATACAGATAGATCCAATATTCATAGTGTCCACAAAAGTTTAGGTTTTCACACAAAACTATGATGCGCATTCATGATCAAGCTTAACAAATATAAACACATCTTTGCACTGAATATGAGTTTTGAACGCAAATCACTTTCATGAGGCAGTTTAGAACATCACAAGTTTGACTGATTGTATGGTGGACTAGCACATAAAAGATTGGGCTTCCAAATATTTCTAATGTGTAGTGCTTCGATAACTCAAGATTCTTCAAACTTCCTATTAGAGTCAACAAAGATGGCATAGATTTTATTCTTTTCTTTTATTTGTGAGATTTTTGCCAAGTTCATTCCCTTAAGCTTTCTATTTGACTCGTGTAACAAGTGTTTAGCCAATGACTCCCAAACCAGATGGTTTTAGGGCATTAGGTGTAAAGACACCCTTAAAGACTTACTAGCTCGAGTAAAAAAGGCTACGAAACTAACTGGTCTCAATGCTATCAATCAGAATTTCCACCTTTTGACGTGACACTCAATGCTTACTGAGGCAAGAGGGCCAGTTACTCAGCGAAAAGTTCTTTTTAATGATCATTGTGAGCAAAAAATTTTCCACTTTATGACGTGACACTCACTGCTTACTGAGGCAAAAGGGCCAGTTACTCAGCGAAAAATTTGTTTTATTGATCTTTAGGAGCATTTTTCATTTTGAGTATTAACAATCTTTTTCTATTTTCTTATGCCAAAATGTTAATCTAATAGGTCATCTGGTTCACAGTCAAGCAAAAGAAACATACAAACCAAAATTACATGTCATGCCCCACATAACTATGTGCTAATGTGCTCGTGTTTAGTTTAAGTCGAACTTGTGAATCCTTAAATGCCTAAAAGTAAGTGATTAGGGTTTAAAACTTAATTATTAGCCCATGTGTTCAAGGTTTTAAGCTCATTTATGAAGTCAGATCATGATGTTTTGCTTAGATCACCCAAAAATTTTAGAAAGTATGAACATGCATTTATCTATAAAAACAAAATTTTGGGACATAGTGGGTGTGTGAGTATGTCCCCATACCCCCAAACTTAAATTGCACATTGTCCCCAATGTGTGAATAACATGGAAAGATCTGACTTGGAAGAGGGAGAACTAGCTGGGTCGGCATGGCTCATAGCATACCCCCAAACTTGAATGGATGCACACATTGTCCCTAAAAAATAAAAACTAACGTAATACAGGAAAAAAAGAAGTACTAAAAATAAATAAATAATAATAAATATGTAAAATAATAAAAATAAAAGGATAAGCTGTGGGGTACCTCCCATGAGCGCTAAGTTTAACGTCTTCAGCCGGACCAAGCCTTATTTGTCCCCAAAACTAATATTGGCAGCAACTAGCACAGGTGGTATCTTATTCTCTCCCATATAAGCATAAGTTAAGTGTTCGGGCAACTACTTAAATTCCAAGTTAGGTGCCTGTACAATAAAAGGGAGAAAACTAGTGTTAGTAGGCCCAATAATTTCAAATGGATCGGTGTACTTACTTTGAGGCTTTGGAAAGGCCTCAAGGAGGTGCACAGTGTTAATGATGTCATTAGTAACATCCTTGCATTTGGGCTCAATATCCAATCTTGGGACACTATAGGTAAGAGCAGTTTCTATTGAATCAACGTGATGGACCTGAAAAGCTTCCTCAACAATACTTTGCGTCATGCATACATTAAAACATTTTATATTATCCAGGGGTAATTTTAATGCATTATATCTTTTGATTTCAACCTTCTCACCATTTACCTTCTCCATCTCACTTACTTTGGATGTGGATGCTTTTGCAGGCTCATCAGCTCTGATGATCTTACCATTTGTTAGAGTTGTCATGGCATTTAGTTGCTGATGTCCTCTTGGAGTAGGTAGTGGTTGGATTGGAAGTTCACCCAACTTTCTTTCACTTAGCTCCTTAGCCAATTACTCTATTTGTTCCTTGAGTCTTTGAATGGCTTGCTCATGTTTTGTAGTGGTTTGTATTTGCTCAGTCATGAACTATTCTTGTGAAGTCATCAATTTTTGTTGCTGAGTTGCCAACTGCATCACAAGACTCTTTAGGACATTTGTCTTTGATTCCATAACTGTTTGGGCTGCTGGTTGGGAGTTTCTTGCAAAGTTGGGGTGGTTCCACCATCTATGATTTAGGTATTTGCATATATGTTGTAGTTGTTCGGTCCCACATAATTTGCTTGCTCTTGATCTGCAGATGAATATAAAGGGCAAATGTTAGTAGTGTGATCAAAACGAGAACATATAGCACATACCTTGAGTGGTTTGCCTCATGGACTAGGTGATATGTTTTGAGTAGTCATGGTGTTTATGAGTATATCTAGCTTCCTCCCCATAGTATCTAGACAAGCATATCGAGCTTTCGTCATTGGTGCTTCTCCCTTGAATGAATTAGTTGAAAAGCTTCAGTGTAGCAGTTTTAGTACTGTTGCTCAGGTACTCTCTGGAGCTTTTGCACTCGAGCGCACCAAGAACAGCGCTCGATCGCACCAAGGACTGCACTCGATCGCAATGAAGACAGAGACTCCTACTCTACACACCTGAACAAAAACAAAAAATGAAAAGAAGGAATAAATCTGATTTTTGATAAAAATAAAATGGAACAGAATAAAATAAAATAAATAGCTTAAATAAAAAAAAAACTAACGAAAATAATTCTAAAAAGAAATTTAGTACAATCCCCGGCAACGGCTCCAAAAACTTGCTAGGCGTTTATTTACCTAAATAAATAAGCAAATAAACGCACTCGTTTTACTTGCAAGTGCACAAGGTCAACAGTGTAGTATAGTGTGCGAAAGCAAGATCATCTCCACAGGGATTGGTAAAGTTCGGTTTTTGAATTAGTTTCTTTAGAGTAAAAAGAAATAAATAACTGTTGTATGTGATTGATAATAATAAAGACATAAGGCTTTGATATCCACCACTAGTCATACTTTCCCAATTGTATAATGTATCAGTGCACTAGCCTTATCATGTATACCTAATGGTCGCTAATCTAAGGGCATGGTATCTACTCCTTAAGCTATTGATTTCCCTAAGCAACGAGTTAGGCATGGTATCTACTCTAACTTTTTTCTTCCTTAAGGGATTCAGCATGGTATCTGCATGAGTTGTTCCTTAAGAAAGCATAAGATTTATGGAAATCGACAACCACATGAAACCTATGGCATGGCATCTACTCCTGGTTTCTCATGTTGATTAATCCAAGAATCTGGTGTGGATATCTTTTGTTACTAATGTTAGACCCAGGACTCGGTCATCCAAATTGATCTAACTAACCAATCAATACCACATGCATACGTTGGCCATACACATACATATGAGGAATTTAAATAAGCACAGGCATTAATCAAGTTAAGCAACATAATAAAGGCTATTGGTATCAATGAATAAATATATGAGAAAGCATAACTAGGGCTTTAATCGAGCCCTATAAGAAAGTTAGTTACACATGTTGTCTAAACTAAACATTATATATAAATTAAACATAGAAAGAAGAATAAACTCGAGAGAATAGGCGTCAATTCTCTCCCAAAGCTTACAACTCCAAGTGAAAGATAAAAGAAGTGATCTTTAAGATCTCCCCGAACAAAAACTAAAACTAAAAGGGAGCTTGATCCCCCAAAAGGGAGATCTACTCCAAAAGGAGTTTAAAAGATAAAAGAAGGGATCCCCAATTTGTGTGTTTTACAAGTATATTTATAGGGGTGGAATAACCCTAGAAGACTCAGGAAACCTTAAATTTCCTAAAACATAAAAACTCCTTTATTTCCAAAACTGGTTCTGCCGCTTTACTGTTCACGCTCGTACATGTACACTCGATTGCAATCATTGTGTGCTCAATCGCAAGCCTGCGCTCGATATTTCTTGTGTGCGCACGAGCGTTTATGCGCTCGATTGCACCTAATAGTTCGCTCGATCGCACTTTAGCTAGCAACTGCTCCAGGATTTTCAGATTTCTTCCTTTAAGTGCCAAAATTGCCTCTTTTTCTCCAAGACCCTATAAAAACATGTAAAACACACAAATGAAGTAAAATGGACTAAATTAACATAATTACAGACTTAACAAATGTAAATAAAGGGGCTTAAATATTTAAGCCCCTATCATCATGGAAAAGAATTTGAAAACCAAAGTTTTTCAAAATTTGTTGATGAAAATGGAATTGAACATAATTTTTCAGCTCCTAGAACTCCTCAACAAAATGGAGCTCTAGAAGAATTTGCAAGAACAATGCTTTGTGAAAATAGTTTACCAAAATACTTTTGGGCTGAAGCAGTAAACACTACTTGCTATATCAAGAATAGAATTTTAATTAGACCTTTGCTTCATAAAACTCCGTATGAATTATGGAAAGGTAGAAAGCCTAATATCTCTTATTTTCGTACATTTGGTTGTAAATGCATCATTCTAAACAACAATAAAACTAACTTGGGTAAATTTGACTCTAAGATCGATGAAGGGATCTTTTTACGATATTCAACCTTTAACAAGGCTTATAGAGTCTTCAACAAGAGAACTCTAGTGGTAGAAGAATTCGTACATGTAGCTCTTGATGAGTCTAACCCAATTAGTAGTAGAGAAGTTTCCTTTAATGATGATGCAAATTTTATTCCAAGAACGGAAACACCTACTCCAATTGTTGACTCAAAGGAGAGTCCACCTCAAACAAATGAAGAGATGAAAACTCTCAAATTGGACCAACCATCTATAGCTGACAAGAGGATAGTCTTCCTAAAGATTGGAGGTATGTAAATTATCACCCAATTGATCAAGTGATTGGTGATCCTTCACAAGGGGTAAGAACTCATTCCTCTATTAGAAATATTTGCAATTATGTAGTTTATTTGTCTCAAATAGAACCTAAAACTTTTATTGAAGACAAAAAAGATAATGATTGGATAATTGCAATGCAAGAAGAAATAAATCAATTTGAAAGAAACAATGTATGGAATCTAGTTCCTAGACCTAAAAATCATACAATAATAGGAACTAAATGGCTATTTAGAAATAAGATGGATGATAATGGAATAGTAACTAGGAACAAGACTAGACTAGTTGCTAAGGGATATAATCAAGAAGAAGGAATAGACTTTGATTAGACCTGTGCTCCCATAGCTAGATTAGAAGTTATTCGAATGTTATTAGCATTTGCATGCTTTAATAAGTTTAAGTTATTTCAAATGGATGTAAAAAGTGCATTTTTAAATAGCTTTATAGAAGAAGAGGTTTATATTGAGCAACCTCTTGGATTTGATAATCCTAGTCTTCCAAATCATGTCTACAAGCTCTCTAAGGCTCTATATGGGCTGAAGCAAGCTCCAAGAGCATGGTATGAAAGACTAAGTAAATTTTTTATTAACAATAATTTCATAAGAGGTAAAGTGGACACAACCCTTTTCACAAAAACTCACATAAATGACACTTTACTAATTCAAATATATGTTGATGATATTATATTTGGTACTACTAATGAATCTATGTGCCAAGAGTTTGCCAAGTGCATGCAAGGTGAATTTGAAATGAGCATGATGGGGGAGCTTACCTACTTCCTTGGACTTCAAATCAAACAACTAAAAGGAGTCATATTCATCAATCAATCAAAGTACACTAAGGACCTACTAAAGAGGTTCAGGATGGAAAGCTCAAAGCCACTTGGAACACCAATGAACACCTCTACAAAACTTGATCTTGATGAAGGAGGTAAATGTGTAGATACTAAATATTATAGAAGCATGATAGGAGGTTTGCTTTATTTGACCGCAAGTAGACCTGATATAATGTTCAGTGTATATATGTGTGCTAGATTTCAAGCTAATCCTAAGGAATCACATGTAGTTACAGTAAAAAGAATCCCTAGATATCTACAAGGAACTCTAACCATAGGATTATGGTACACTAGAGATTCATCTTTTGAGCTTGTAGGATATTTAGATGCTAATTTTGCTAGATGTAGGTTATATAGAAAAAACACAAATGGAACATGCCAATTCTTAGGTGCAATGTTAACCTCCTGGTTTTCCAAGAAACAAAACTCTGTTGCACTATCAACCGCTGAGGCGGAATATGTAGCAGCTGGAAGTTGTTGTACCCAAGTGTTATGGATGAAACAACAACTAGAAGACTATGACATGAACTTTAAAAGTATCCCAATACATTGTGATAATACTAATGCTATCAACCTAACCAAAAATCCTATTCAGCACTCTAGAACTAAACGTATAGAAACCACACAACATTTCTTAAGAAACCATGCTAAAAAATGTGATATAAGACTAGAATTCATACCTTCAGAAGATCAAATAGCTGACATTCTTACAAAACCTCTAAGTGAAGCTAGTTTCTGCAAGATTAGAATGTTAATGGAATTGTTAGATTATGATAAACTAAATGTCTAAATTGCTTCATCATTCATCATTATGCATACTTGACATCTAGTGAAAGAATATTAATCCTTGTTTAATATCTCTCTCACTCAAGATGGCGTAGATAAACAAATTTCATACTAAGACTCAAGATTGAAAATTTTCTTAAGGGTCTAGTCGACTGGTAAGTCTATCCCAGTCGACTGGAAAGTCTCTGCCTAATTTTCCAATTGACTGGTAAGTCAATACCAGTCGACTAGTTCATATAGTGTTTGTTTGGAGCCATTTTTTTTGAAATTCAGTTATCACCCCAGTCGACTGGTAAAAACTACCCAGTCGACTGGTACCCTGACCTAGTCGACTGGTATGCAAAATTGTTCATCTTTGCAAAGGACCCAGTCGACTGGTGTCATTACCCCAGTCGATTGGTATCGTGATTCTATAAATAGGCTGTTCATTTTTTTTTCTTCATATTTTCATGCCATTTTCAAAAACCTTAGCTTTCTCTCTCTACAAAATCTCGCCATTTTGATCCAAAAACCTTCAAAACACTACCAAAATACATTGATCTACTCATCCCCAACATCTATTTTAACTTTTTATGGTTGAAATCCACCATTTTCTCTCAAAACTCATTTTACCTAAAAACTCATTTTCTAAAAAATGTCCAATAGAATCCGAGTAAAATACACCACCGGGGGACCACATGCGCCTACTAGGCCAAGATCCACCAAATCCTTAGCACCGGATTCATGCCGGAAGGATGTGGTGGGCTTATCTAGCAAGAAGCCCAGAACAGAGCTCGATGACTCTCTGTTCTCCAGCCTGGTGGCCAAGGACAGGTATATCTCCATAATAAGGAAAAAGAAAATCATGACAGGTAGAGTTGTCGATTTCAACTTTATTCGTCATGGTAATTTTGATATTTTACCTACATTTGAGGCTATTAACTTGACTCCACTAGTTAAGATACATGAGAAGTACTACCCTAGAATGATTCACCAGTTCTATATAAACTTGGTGAAACCCAGTCCACTGGCTCTGAGATTCAGAACCAGTGTCATGGGTGTGGAGTTTGAGATCAATACCGACCTCTTGATGAGCATTTTGAGGATCCCTGTGGGAGGGATCCAATGGAGTTTGGATGGATGGCCAGACAATTTCGAGGTAGAGGAGGCATGTCACATAGTTAGGGGCGACTTTAACTATGTGTTTCGACCCACTACATTTCACACATGTAGTGACATACCCCTAGACTCGAAATTGTTTAACTACATTGTGAGTTGGACCATCCACCCAAGACTAGGGAGTCGGGGATATCTATCTAAGATAGATACCGTATTGATTTGGTGCCTTAAAACTGGGTACTATTTCAATATATACCCCATGCTACTCACCAACATGATTAATGGCGAAGTGAGTGACTCTGGATGTCTTACCTATAGGATGCTTATCACGTTCATACTCTAGCACTTTCGGGTGCCTCTCCCCGCCTCTAAGGCTCAGGATATTGGCCTCAAGGACATCATCAACGTATTTTCACTAAAGAAGATGGGATGTGCGGTCCGCTACGGCTTCATCTACTCCAAGGTCAGGAAGTACATTCGGATTAGAGAGGATGACAGCAGTGATGACAAGGATGAGGGTGCCGCTACTGCTGCTGATATGGATACGAATACCTGAACACCTCCCATGGGTGCCTCGAGTGCCGATCAGGCTGGGTACGATGATCTACTTCAGGCTATCATGATCCTCTAGCTGACCATATAGTCCAGATTTCATACCTTGAGCTCTTCCATTGAGACCCTCCGGGATGACTTCGAGCTGTACCGGGAGCGCACCAAGAGTTCCCTAGCTGAGATTTGGGATCTCATTCATGACAGCTCGAACTCTCCCGCTCTATGAGTCACTTTACTATTTTCCTTTCGATATACATTTTTAATGTAGACTTTTCATTGTTCTTAGCACGGACATATTTTCATATTTTTATGTCTTTTGTACTTCTGTTTCGGCTCTATGAAGCCTACCTTGTATAGAAATTTGTTATAAAAGATGATGGATCATGCTTAAACCTATTTCTTTTACTTGTTTTACTTATATGTAATATAGTTGCATGCTTTATATATCTTAATATTCAGATTAAAACTATAAAACTGCTTTTGTATGTATGGAAACTTCCGGTTCTTCCCGAGAAGGCTTTTGAACTCCAAATAATGCCAAATTTTTGCATACAAGTTTGTTTATATAGACAGTCCCCAGTTGACTGGTACATTGGGCAGAAGGTTCCCAGTCGATGGTAAGTCATACCCAGTCGACTGGTACCTTCAACAGTCTTAAAAATGTAATTTTTAAGCATGACCCAGTCAACTAGTGGTTCAAAAAATATGATCGTTGAGACGCGAGATTTCAACAAAACTTGCTCCAAAACATTCAAAATCAGTTAAAAATGGGCATATTACTCAAAGCTATATAAGCCCACTCTATTGAGCATTTCAAAAAGAGAGAACACTCATTCAATCAAGTTTTTACTTATTGATACTCAAAAAGCTTTGAAAAATTGATTGTTGTTCAAGATTTACCTTGAAAAAGAGATATTATTCAATTGTATAAGCTTCCATTGTTGTCTCTCTACCATTTACTTTACAGTATCTATTGTGAAGGGATTAACTTTTGAAAGGAAGGGATTAGCTTCCGAGAGGAAGGGGTTTGCTTCCGAGAGGAATGGATTGATTGTAAGGTTTATGCAACACTCATGAAGTTGCACGACTAAGTTTCTTAGTGGATTACTTCAAGGAGGTTCCTTGAAGAGAGTAGACGTAGGGTCAGAACAAATCCGATATTATCGAACCACTATAAACTGAGTTTGCATACTCTATTCCTTAAACTCTTTATTTACAACATATATTACTTGTTTATATACTTGTGGTGTTATCTGTTTTATAAACTTGGTTTAATCTGCGAAAGTTTTTAAAACCCAATTCACCCCCCTTCTTGGGTTGAAACCTCAGTCTACAGCTTTGGTGATGGGAGAGAGAGGATCCATCATCAAGATCTGAGCACGAATTTGAGTATAGGACTCATTGAGGCCTATTAGAAACTGTATAACAAATTCTTGTTGCTGGTCATCCATCCAAGTTTTCATACCCCCACAAGTGCAAACAGGGACTGGCCGAAAATCCTGAAGCTCATCCCATTAGATTTTCAGGCGAGTATAGTAAGTATTAACATCAAAAAAGCCTTGAGACAGAGTAGCAAGGTGTTTCTTAATATGGAAAACGTGAGGACCATTGCTCTGATGAATCTAATCATGAAGATCGCACCAAACACCCGCCGTCGAATTGATGTATAAGAGACTTTAAGCGATGTCTTTAGCAACAGAATTGAGGACCCATGAGGTAACCATGCTGATGGAATGAGACCACATGCTAGAAAAGAGATCTATAGTAAAAGAGTGAGGAAAAGACCATCTATGAAACCAGTCTTGTTCATAGCATTTAAAGCCATGAGCATGGCGTGGCTCCAGGTGTTAAAATTGGATCCCATCAATGGATAAACAACAAGGATGAGACTTGGATGATCACCATTGGGAAGGAAATAAGGGCTATTGGAATATTCCATGGAAAAAGGATTGGACCAGGAAGAAGAAGTAGGGGGTCCTCCAATAGAGTAATAAATGAGGTATTTGTCATTTTGATGAAGAGAGAGTGATCTGAAGCTGATTGTTTAAAACCTTCAGTAAGTAATACACTAGAAAAATTTGAAAACCATTGTTGAGAGGCTTGCTTAAGGCCATAGAGGGACTTATGTAATCAAGAAACTGTATTGGCAGGTAAGAAATCCCCCTCATGGTGATAACCAGGTGGTAAGGACATATAAACTTCCTCTGTAAGGTCTTCATGCAAGAAAGCATTATTAACATCAAGTTAAGTAAGAGACCAGCCATGTATAGCAGCTAGTGCAAGGAGAATTTTAATAGTAACCAGCTTTGCAACAGGTGAAAAAATGTCAAGAAAATCAACGCCCTCTTGTTGAGTGTACCCCTTGGCCACTAGGTAAGCTTTGTAACGTTCAATAGAGCCATTGGATTTATATTTTATCTTAAAGACCCATTTGCAACTGATTGGACACTTGCCAGGAGGTAGAGTGGTTAAAGACCAAGTGAAATTTGTTTCTAAAGCTTTCAGATCAGTACACATTGCCTCTTGCCACTCAGGACTCTCAATAGCCTGTGAATAATGTGTGGGCTCGGTGTGAGAGGAAATGGCAAGGATAAAAGCTTAATTGAAACTTTCCCTTGATAGTCGATTCAAACTCAAAGATTTAGGAGATTTAAAGTAATTTTTGGGATTGGAGATAACCTATTCTGAAAAGGGAATTTCTATTAACCAACGACATTAGGCTTTACAACTAATTCCGGATGCTGGTTATCTTAGTTATAAACCAACAAGCACTCTGATTCAGGAGGATACAAGTCAAATGATGCTGAGTTGTCAGATAGCACGTTGTTGGCACTGAGATATCTTGAGTTGGCAGATCAGCGCAAAGATGGCAAGTGGACTACCTAGAATGGTTTACATCGTTTAACAAGCTACGGGCTCAGATCGGGCCCCTGATACCCTAGTTTGATTGGAAACAGCCCTCCGGGCAAAACTCAAATTTTGAGCATCATTGTTTTTAAGCCAAAAAAGGACGTTTAAGCCTTCAATTTTACAGTTTTCAATTTTTAGGAAACATTCTATTTTCGATTTCTTTTCAGAATTAGTATTTTCTATAATTTTTCCCTAAATTAATGTTTTCGAGGATTTTTTCCTTTTTTAGCTTTGGCCTTATAAATAAGGGGGCCATGAACGGAAAGAATATTATTATTATTATTGGTATTTGCATAATTTTAAATTAAACATCAGAGGTGTTTCTCTGTGTTTTTAAGGTTTTTCTTGTGTTTCTCCCTGTGAAATATCTGTTGAAACTAGCCTGTAGAATAATCATTATTTTGTCTGGCGTCAGTTGGTATCAAAGCTTCAGCATCTTCCTGGGGTAAGATTTCATCAGTTTCCATGGCTGGTGGTCGTGGTCGTGGTCGTCGCGGGCAGGTTCTGAACGAGGAAGCCCCACACCGTGATCGTAACGTTCATGATGCGATGATTGAGGATTTACAGAGGCAAGTTGCAGAGTTAACCCACCATTTAACGGCACAGGATTTCGGTGATCGTGAGATGGAAGATCACGATTCTGATTCCAGTTTCGAAAACCCGCATCACAATCCTGCTCAATTCTGGGAGCACCGTGGTTGGGAGAATCGTTATGGAGACCTCGGTTTCAAAGTGGATCTGCCTAAGTTTTTTGGTACATTTCAGGCCGAAGGATTCGTCGATTGGTTGAATGATATAGAACATATTTTTGAGTATAAGAGAGTCTCAGATCGTGTTAAAGTGAAACTGGTCACCATCAAACTCAAAGGCAGGACATTTACGTGGTGGGAGCAGTTGAGGCGCTCACAGGACCAGCAGGGCAAGGCCAAGATCGCAAATTGGGAGGGGATGAAGAAAAAGATGAAGGGTCACTTCCTTCCTTTCGGCTACACTCAAACCTTGTTTTAGCAACTTCATTCATTGAGGCAAGGCACAAGATCGATGGATGATTATATGGAGGAGTTCTATTAATTGATAGCCCAAAATGATTTATCCAAGACAGAAGAGCAGATAGTGGCACGGTATTTGAGGGGATTACGACAGCCCCTACAGGATGTCCTCAGCCTTCACTCACTGTGGACTGTTTCTGAAGCATACCAGCATGCACTTACGGTGGAAAAATAGCAGAATAAAAGGCCAATGATCAGAAGCGATCAAAATAGTCGGCTAGTTCGCCCTCAAGAATACCATCCTACCCAGCAGCCACCCTAAGGTAACTCTCACTCAAATATTAGATGTTTCAGATGTGGTGATCAGGGACATAAATCGACTGAGTACAGGAAGCCTACTAGTTAGAAAGGCAAAAATCTCCTGATTGAGGACGACGTGATAGATGAAACTGAGGAGATTAGAGAGCCTGTATATGACGATGATAAAGATGAAGATGTGTTATATGGAGATGGCCATGAGACTCTGGTCGTTTGTAAGAGTCTACTGACCCCTAAGGGTGATTCAAGGGACGACTAGTTGAGAACCAATATTTTTCGCATGATCTGCATAGTTGCAGATAAAGTCTGCAAGATGATCATTGAGAGTGGTAGTTGTGAGAACGTAGTATCTGAAGAGACTGTCCATAAATTTCTGTTGAAGACAGATCGTTATCTCAAGCCGTATAAATTGTCGTGGCTGAATAAAGGCAGTGAGGTAGCAGTAGATAGGCGATGCCTAGTGTCTTTTTTGATTGGTAAGAAATATTTTAATAATAATTTGTGTGATGTTGTGTCTATGGATGCTTGTCATGTATTGTTAGGCAGACCTTGGCAGTATAATCGCAGTGTTATTCATGATGGGCAGAAAAATACATATTCTCTTAGCATCAAAGGGAAGAAGATTGTGTTGGCACCTCGTCGGGAAGGAACCACTCTTACCCTGGTTGCCAATAATATTAACCTACTTTCTATGTCTAGGTTTTTAGCTGAGATTGAACATGGAGACATGGTCTATGCTCTGCTGCCTTGTGGGAATAGTGCAGCAGACATGAATCCAGATTTACCAGCAGAGGTGCAGCAGTTGTTGGCAGAATTTTCTGACCTAATATTAGAGGATCTTCTTCTTGGGTTGCTGTCTAATTTTGAAAATGTGTTTTAGGTAAACTGTAATGCATCTGGGGTTGGTATTGGTGGTGTTCTGAGTCAAGAGGGGTGCCCCATAGCTTTTTTCAGTGAGAAGCTATCAGGATCAAAGAAGAAGGTTCAGAGCAACAATCATCGTCGTTAGGTACTTTTTGATGTTGGTGATTTTGTTTGGGTAGTATTAACTCATGATCATTTTCCTGTGGGAGATTATAATAAGCTTAAGGAGCGGAAGATTGGACCCTGTGAGATCCTACAGAAGATCAATAATAACACCTACAGACTATACCTCCCCAGTCATTTGAGGACTTCTGATGTCTTTAATGTGAAATACCTGAGTCCTTGTTTTGTGGATTCCAATAAAGCTATTGTGAACTCAAGGACGAGTTCTTTCCAACCCAAGGCGACTGATGCAGGAGGATACAAGTTAGATGAGGTTGAGTTGTCAGATAGCACGTTGTTGGCACTGAGATACCTTTAGTTGACAGATCAGTGCAAAGATGGCAAGTGGACCACCTAGAATGGTTTACATCATTTAGCGGGCCATGGGCTCGGATCGGGTCCCTGAGACCCTAATTTGATTGGAAACGAGCCTCCGGGCAAAAATCAAATATTGAGCGTTGTTGTTTTTAAGCCAAAAAATGATGTTTAGGCCTTCAATTTTACAGTTTTCAGTTTTTAGGAAACTTTCCATTTTCGATTTCTTTTCATAATTAGTATTTTCCCTAAATTTTCTCTAAATTTATGTTTTCGGGGATTTTTGCCTTTTTTTTAGCTTTGGCCTTATAAATAAGGAGGCCATGAACGGAAAGAATATTATTATTATTGGTATTTGCATAATTTTAAATTAAACATCAGAGGTGTTTCTCTGTGTTTTTAGGGTTTTTCTTGTGTTTCTCCGTGTGAAATATCTGTTGAAATAGCCTGCAGAATAATCACTATTCTGCCCGGCGTCACACTCCTATGGAACATAACCTCAAGCTTTCTCAAAATAAAAGAGACTTACTTGACTATCCAACAATGTAAAGATGGATGGTTGGTAAGTTGCTTTATCTTACCATCACAAGACCTGATCTCTCTTATTCAGTAAACCGTCTTAGTTAATTTCTTGCCACACCAAGATTACCCCATTTAAAAGTAACTCAACGTGTACTTCAGTATGTGAAGAACACACCAAACAAGGTCTCTTCTTTCTTACTACTGCTTCTGTTCAATTAAAAACCTTTACTGATTCAGATTGGGCTACTTGTCCAGATACTAGACGATCTGTCAGTGGTTACGTGTTTCTTGGGGACTCATTGATCTCTTGGAAGTCTAAAAAGAAACACACAATATCTTGGTCCTCTGCATAAGCTAAGTATCACTCTATGACCAATGTAACTTATGAACTCATGTGGCTGTTGTCCCTGCTCAAAGATTTATTTGTTCCTCATCCAAGTCTAGCTTTGCTATTTTGTGATAATCAAGAAGCTCTACATATAGCTGCTAATCCAGTGTTTCATGAGCGTATGAAGCATTTAGAGATCGATTGTCATATTTTTCAAGAAAAAATTCAGAATGGTTACTTGAAAACCTTACACATATCATCACAACATCAATTGGTGGATACACTTACTAAGGCTCTTCACCTTACTTAGTTCATGTTTTTGCTTGGCAAGATGAGAATTCACAACATTCGTTCTCCATCTCTAGGGGGGGTATTAGAGAAATTATACCTCTCCTTCTATTTGCTCTGTATTTTCTGTTATGAAGAATATTCCTTAGTTTGTTATTTCATTAATATATGTGCTGAGGTGAGCTGGTGGATGTTACAATTTGTTATCATTGTCCTCAGCCCCTATATATTGTTCTTTGGTTTGTACTCGTTGAATGCAATGTAGTGATGAATATTTCATAATTTTATTCATTCCCCTACTTTTTCTAATATGGTATCAGAGCACTAATGGATAGAAGATTAAAATGAAAAAGAGGTACAAACAAAACATGCTCAAGTGTGAGTTGGGCAGACAAGCGCACAAAGCCAATCCGACTGATAGAGATGGAATAACCATTAGGTAGAGTAACAGAAGAAGATTGAGTGCATGTAGAGGAAGTAAAACATACACAGGGAACAACATATATGGTGTGTCGCACCAGTATCAAGAACCCATGAAGAAGAAAGAATAGAGTTAGAACATGACTTGGAGGAGAAAGAAGAAATACCAGTGAAATTGGAGATAGACGGACCTGGCGACTGCGATTCACTTAGAGGTGTAATGGAGCTGTGGTTAAGCTACGAGTTGAGCAGAGCAATGAGCTGTTAGCATTGATTTAGAGTAAAGGAGCTCATAAAGGAACCAACAGCGAGAGTAGCAGATGAGTAACCTGAACCAACAACAGATCCCAAACCAGCTTGATTCGCAAAAGATTAAGTGGGCTAGATTTTGGGCTTAAACTTGTAGCTTGGTGGATAACCATGTAATTTGTAACATTTATCAATAGTGTGGCCCAAAATACCACAGTGAGAACAGCTAAGGCTGTCATGTTTAGGCTTGTAGTTGGAATTGGCTACTTATATAGGGGAATGCTAGGTACCAAACATTATAGCCTCTGGCATGGCGACATGAGGCAAAAGCCCCACCCAGTAACGCACCATATAGACACAAAATGCATGTGCCAACTCACTACATTAAATGCATTTGACAGTCTGACGAGGTAGGATCCACATGGTAGATAGAATTTCTTAATTAGTTCGAATTTAATTTATTAAATAAAAATCTTATTGTTAATTTTAAAATTTTTGTTAGTAATATTAATTTTTACATTTTAATATTAACTTTATTAATAAAATTCTTTAAAATTATTAATTTTTCATTAATTTAAATCTTCGTGTCTAAACCCGAACCAGATAAATTTTTTTTTGAAGAGAATTCATGTTTGACTACAGGAGGACCACTCATCCCCTAGACTGACCAGTGACCAGTACCATTCTCATTCATTAAAACGGCATGCACATATCATCATAATACAAACCCCAAAATCATTTTCAGGTCTACTTGCACTTTCAATCAGAAACCTAGATTAATGAATTATATCTGCCTTTTTCTTTTGGTTCTAGGTTATTGATTGTTTCAACTAATTTTTTAGTACAGTTTAGTGAAGAGAAGTAGGCCTAGTGTGGTTTAGGATGCAAGCATAACCCTGGTTTAGGATGCAAGCGTAACCCACCAAAAATCTCACCATGGAAGTTTACATTGAGAGAAGAACAACTCTTTAGAAAACAAACTGAACACTGAATTAACTACTTTGACTAAACACCATGTTTTTGTACAATAAATGCAAAAGCTTTGGTAATGGGAGGCAGAGGATCCATCATCAATATCTGAGCACGAATCTGAGCATAGGACTCATTGAGGCCCATTAGAAACTGCATAACAAATTCCCGTTGCTGGTCATCCATCCAAGTTTTCATGCCCCCACAAGTGCAAACAGGGACTGGTCGAAAATCCCGAAGCTCATCCCATTGGATTTTTAGGCGAGTATAGTAAGAATTGATATCAAAAGAGCCTTTGGACAAAGTAGCAAAGTGCTTATTAATCTGGAAAACATGAGGATCATTGCTATGATGAAACCGATCATGAAGATCGCGGCAAACACTCACCGCTGAACCGATGTATAAGAGACTATCAGTGAAGTCTTTAGCAACAGATTTGAGGATCTATGAGGTAACCATGCTGTTGCAATGAGACCACACACTCGAAAAGAGATCTATAGCAGAAGGGCGAAGAAGAGACTCCATGCAAGAAAGCATTATTAACATAAAGTTGAGTAGGAGACCAACCATGTATGATAGCTAGGGCAAGGAGAATTTTAACAATAACTAACTTTGCAACAGGTGAAAAAGTATCAAGAAAATCAACGCCCTCTTGTTGAGTGTACTATTGGCCACTAGGCGAGCTTTGTAACGTTTAATAGAGCCATCAGCTTTATATTTTATCTTATAGACCCATTTGTAACTGATTAGACGTTTGCTAAGAGGTAGAGTGGTTAAAGACCAAATGGAATTGGTTTCCAAAGCTTGCAGATCAGTACACATTGCCTCTTGCCACTCAGGAATCTCAATAGCCAGTGAATAATGTGTGGGCTCAGTGTGAGAGGAAATGGCAAGGAATTGAAACTTTCCCTTGATATTCGGTTCAAACTCAAATATTTGAGAGATTTAAAGTATTTATTGGGATTAGAGGTAGCCCGTTCTAACAAGGGAATTTCTATTAGCCAACAGTATTATGCCTTGCAACTAATTTTGGATGTTGGTTATCTTGGTTATAAACCAGCATGCACTCCCATGGAACCTAACCTCAGGCTTTCTCAAAATGAAGGAGACTTACTTGACGATCCAATAATGTACGAACGGATGATTGGTAAGTTGCTTTATCTTACCATCACAAGACCTGATCTCTCTTATTCGGTAAACCGTCTTAGTCAATTTCTTGCCACTCCAAGATTACCCCATTTAAAAGTAACTCAACGTATACTTCAGTATCCCATTGGATTTTCAGGTTAATATAGTAAGTATTGACATCAAAAGAACCTTGAGACAAAGTAGCAAGGTGCATCATTGATCTCTTGGATGTCTAGGAAACAACACACAATATCTCGATCCTCTACATAAGCTGAGTATCGCTCTATGGCCAATGCAACTTGTAAACTCATGTGGCTGTTGTCCCTGCTCAAAGATTTATTTGTTCCTCATCCAAATCTAGCTTTGCTATTTTGTGATAATCAAGCAGCTCTACATATAGTTGCCAATCCAGTGTTTCATGAGCGTACGAAGCATATAGAGATCGATTGTCATGTTGTTCAAGAAAAAATTCAAAATGGTTACTTGAAAACCTTACACATATCATCACAACATCAATTGGCAGATACATTTACTAAGGCTCTTCACCCTACTCGGTTCATGTTTTTGCTTGGAAAGATGGGAATTCACAACATTTATTCTCCATCTTGAGGGGGAGTGTTAGAGAAATTATACCTATCCTTCTATTTGCTCTGTATTTTATGTTATGAAGAATATTCCCTAGTTTGTTATTTCATCAATATCTGTGCTGAAGTAAGCTGGAGGTTGTTACAATTTGTTATCATTGTCTCCAACCCCTATATATTGTTCTTTGGTATGTACTCGTTGAATGCAATGTAGGGATGAATATTTCATCATTTTATTCATTCCCTTACCTTTTCTAATAATAAGTGAATGGAAGAGTCAAGAGGCTAAAAGTTAGGAGTGATGAAAAATTTGTCATGAATGACAATGATACTTTACAAAATAACTAATCTAGAAAAATTCAGCTTATTTAATGTGATTCTCATTTGGTGTTCTGTATAAAAATCAAACAAGTCGAAATGTTGAATGTGTCTTTCTCATTAACTAAATATCCAATTTTTTTGAAAGGACCTACCCATTTTGTTTGGTCTGTGGAATTTGAGAACTATCAGTCTAGTACAATAAAAAAAAAAGAGGGAAATTTAAAATGTACATCGACCACCTTTAAACTATGAATATTTAGCTTTTAGGTTCTTATATTATGAATTAATATCATTTTTTAAAATTTTTAATTAATTGCAATGTAATATTGTAACATTTTCAAACATTGTTTATCAGCGAAATTATTTTAAAAACTTAACAATATAAAGAATTTGATAATTATATTTTTATACATTTGCACAGATAAATATGATACACCATGTAAAATCTATAAGAATTGTTTTAGTATTAAAATGTTAACTTCTTGTTTTTATTATTAAAAAATACAAAAAAAAAACAAGTGATTGAAAAATTCATAAAATAATATTTGATGACTTCAAAATAGTTCTTAGAATTCATTGAAACCTTGTTTTGTAGCATTTAAAAATCTTATAAAAATGAGAAAAAAATAGATTTTAAATTGATAAAGGTGATAACTTTGTGCAACTAATTAAAAGTTTTGAAGATCTTTGAAACCAACTTCGCAATTTACTAAAATATCTAAATTCAATCAATCCAAAGTTTATGAGCCTTTTGATGCAATTTTCCTTAAAGTTAACACCATCTGATGTGAAATATAACAGAGAAATAAAGCATAACTGTGTCAGTTGGAATATTGAATTAACAAATCAAATTTGTTGCTTCTCTAAAGTTTCCAAGCGAAAAATAAACAATTCAAGTCACTTGTAGCACTGAGATAGAAGAGCTTCACTATCAGTTGTAGCACTGAGATGCCCCAACTTACTCGTGGCCGAATAAAGATGACTGGGGAAGATGAAGAAGAAAACCCATGATTCAGTTATGTTTGCACTCTCTCTGCCTGGCTCAAAAAGTATTTTTATTTGGAACACCAGTTCAATGTACATACAAAGTATTAATAATTGAATGGTTTATTTTTTTTTAGTATGGGTTGAAAGTTTCCAACCTTACTACTGGACAGAGATTTTAATGTTTTTCATCCATACATCAAAAACAAAAAAGACTTGAAAGATCCCTCACAGAATTATGAGCCAGCCAGGGAAAATAACAAGTAATCCTAGTTGAAATATCTTTTGTTTTCTTTTATTTCTGTTTACTTGGTTGTGTTTTGGCTCGCAAAAGAACAACTTTTGTCTTGTTACCCTATAGTCTCTTCCATTCATTTATTATCTTGTTAGAATTGTTGCTTCAGGGGAAGTTATTTTGAAGATAATAAATGAATGAAAGAGTTAAGAGGCTAAAAATCAAAAGGGATGAAGAAGAATTTGTCATGAACGAAAGTGATACCTTACTAATTGGCCTAAGGCACCTCAAGTCCAAAATAATTCAAATTAGTGTGATTCTCTTTTGGCGTTCTGAAATAAAAATAAGAGAAGCTGAAATATTAAACCTGGGATGTGCACTCGATCTTTGTGAGACTCCAACTCAATATTTAATTTTTTTCTCTTTTATTAATTTATCTTACATGCTAAATATCAATAATATCCTTAAGAGCATGTTTGGTTGCACAAAGAATTATGCTTGAGAGGGATGAAGCTTTCGTATTTGTATTGATAGTCTGATTGACTTATGCCGAATAGGATTACCTTTTAAACTTGCCAATCTTATGGTTTTAAATTGAACATACTTTACCAATAAGAACATCAGCACCTTATCTCCTCCATCCCCCTTAAACATAATTTTAGTCTTAATTTTGTTCCATTTCTTGTACAACCAAACGGATTCTAAGGGTAGTTAAGGACTTTTGAACTTACTTTAAGTTAATTTGCGATCAACAAATATTTTTAAGGGCGCATTTGAGAGTGTTGTGTTGTAGCTACGCTGATGCCAAAAGTGCTGTGAGAGTGTTGTGTTGTAGCTACGTGATGCCAAAAGTGCTATGAAAGTGTTGGTACGAAAAGAGCTGTGAGAAATGGTGTTGCTAAAAGCTCAGTGTAGCGCTTGGTAAACTGTCTTGCAAAAGCACTGTGTAAGTGTTGTGATCAATAACTTAACAGTTAAGGTTTGTATTTTTACACATTTGGGCATGAGTTTGAGTCTTAGACTTGTGTACACCTCATAACAAAAGGCGTACGTCAAACGAATAGAAACATCTAAAAATTTACCCGGATGTTTTGCTTTCGCCTTGCCTCTAAACGCGCTTTGAACGATCAAGAAAACGCCTTTGAAAATAATTGTTAGCATTTTAAAAGAAATTGTTGATAATAAATATTAGAGAAACTATACCTCTCCTTCTATTTTCTTTGTATTTTCTGTTATGAAGAATATTCCCTAGTTTGTTATCTCACCAATATCTGTGCTGAGGTGAGCTAGAGGTTGTTACAATTTGTTATCGTTGTCTCCAGCCCCTATATATTATTCTTTGGTCTGTACTCTTTGAATGCAATGTAGTAATGAATATTTCATCATTTTATTCATTCCCTTACCTTTTCTAATATGGTATCAGAGCACTAATGGATAGAAGATTAAAATGAAAAAGAGGTACAAACAAAACATGCTCAAGTGTGAGTTGGGCAGATAAGTGCACAGAGCCAATCCGACTGATAAGGATGGAATGACCATTGGGTAGAGTAACAGAAGAAGATGGAGTGGGTGTAAAAGAAGCGAAACATAGACAGGGAACAACATACATGGTGTGTCGCACCAATATCTAGAACCCATGAAGAAGAAAGAATAGAGTTAGAACATGACTTGGAGGAGAAAGAAGAAATACCCGTGAAATTGGAGACAGACGGACCAGGCGACTGCGATTCACTGAGAGGTGTAATGGAGTTGTGGTTGAGCTGTGAGCTGAGCAGAGCAATGAGCTGTTGGCATTGATTCATAATAAGGGAGCTCATAGAAGAACCAGCGGTGGGAGTAGTAGATGAGTAACCTGAACAAGCACTAGATCCCAAACCAGCTTGATTCGCAAAAGAGTGAGTGGGTTGGATTTTGGGCTTAAACTTGTAGCCCGGTGGATACCCATGTAATTTGTAACATTTATCAATAGTGTGGCCCAAAATACCACAGTGAGAACAACTAAACCTGTCACGTTTGGGCTTGGAGTTGGAATTGGCTGCTGATACAAAGGGATGCTGGGTACCAAACGCCATAGCCTCCGGCATGGGCGGCGTACCAGAACCGATGTCCCGCTGTCGTTCCTCTTGTACAATAAGTGCAAAAGCTTTTGTTGACTGTTGTGCATTTATCTACTTAAATAAATGGGCAAATAATCGCACTCGTTTTACTTGCAAGTGCACAAGGTCAACAGTGTAGTATAGTGTGCGAATGCAAGATCATCTCCATAGGGATTGGTAAAGTTCAATTTAGAATTAAATTCGCAATATAAAGAGATAGAAATAATAAAAGTGTTGAGAAATAATAAATATAAAATACTAAGGATAACGGCGTAGGGACTTGATATCCACCACTAACTATGCGACCTCAATACAATAGTATGCCAGTATTTTAAATATGCCATGAATACCTAATGTTTGTTAACCTAAGGGCATGGTATCTACTTCTTAGGCTATTGATCTCCCTAAGCAACAAGTTAGGCATGGTATCTACTCTGCCTCTTCTCTTTCTTAAGGGATTCAACATGGTATCTACTCCCGATTTTCCATGTTGATTAATCCAAGAATCCGGTATGGATATCTTTTGTTACTATTGTTGAACTCAAGACTCGGTCATCCGAATTGATTCAACTAACTAATCCATACCACATGCATACGTTGATCAAACAAACACATATGAGGAATTTAAATAAACATAGGCATTAATCAAGTTAAGCAACATAACATAAATATCACAAAGGCACCAATACTGAATTATTGAATAAACATAATTAGGGCTTCAATCAAACCCTTACTAAAAAGTTAATTACACATAATAAGATAAAAAGGAAAGAAGAAACCCGAAAATATTATGGAGAAGAGTCTTCAATTCGTCTCCACAATCTTTTCCTTCGGGCTCGTCCAGCCTCCGGTCTCCCCGAACAAAAACTAAAACTAAAAGGGAGCGTGATCCCCCAAAAGGGAGATCTACTCCAAAGGGAGATTAAAAGATAAAAGAAGGGATCCCCTAATTTGTGTTTTTACTAGTGTATTTATAGGGGTTGAATAATCCTAGAAGACTCAGGAAACCTTATATTTCCTAAAACATAAAAACTTCTTTGTTTTCAAAACTGGTTCTGCCATTTTACTGTTCACGCCCGTACATGTGAGCTCGATCGCATATGTGGTGCGCTCGATTGCCCAGAGGAGTGCGCTCGATCGCAATCTAGCCAGCAGTTGCTCCAGGATTTCCAGATTTCTTCCTTTAAGTGCCAAAAATGCTCCTTTTTCTCCAAGACCCTATAAAAACGTGTAAAACACAAAAGTGAAGTAAAATAGACTAAAATATATAGATAAAGAGCTTAACAAATGTAAATTAAGGGGCTTAAATATGAATATTTAAGCACCTATCACACCCCCAAACTTACATATTACTAGTCCCTTAGCAATACAAAACTAAAAACTAACTGAAAAATAAAGGTACATAGATAAATCCACTGTTCATGGTGTCCACAAAAGTTTAGGTATCGCACAAAATCATGACTTGCATTCGTGAACAAGCTTAAACAATACAAACACATCTTCGTAATGAATCCAAGTTTTAAACGTTGATTACTTACATGAGGTAGGTTAAGGCATCACAAGTCTGATTTTTAGTGTGTGGTGAATTAGCACATAAAGATGAAGCTTCCAAATATCTCTAATGTATTGTGTTTTAGTGTCTTAATATTCATCGAATTTCCTATCAGAATGAACACAAGTGGTATAGTTTTCTTTCTTTTCTTTTTTCTTTTATCATGAGTTTTTTTCTTCTTTTTTTTTGGTAAGTTGGGTTCCATTAAGCTTTCTAGTTGATCCATGTAGCGAGTGTGTAACCAATGACTCCCAAACGAGATGGTTTTAGGGCATTAGGTGTAGAGACACCCCTAAGGACTTACTAACTCGAGTCAAAAAGGCTGCAAAACTAAATGGTGTTAATGCATCCAAGCAAAATCCCCACCTTTTGATGTGAATACTCACTGCTTACTGAGGCAGAGGTCCAGTTACTCAGTGAAAACCTTACTTAATGATCATTCTATGCATAATTCCCACTTTTTGACGTGAACACTCACTGCTTACTGAGGCAAGAGGTCTAGTTACTCAGTGGAAACTTTTTTTTTCTACTGATTATTAGGAGCATCTTATTTTCTCTTTTTGCACAATAAATATTTTTCTCTATTTTTCTATGCCAAAGTGTTATTCTAACAAGTTATTCGATTACAGCTAGGTCATGGAAACATATACATTAAAATCACATGTCATACCCCACACAATTATGTGTTAATGTGCTCGTGTTAGATTAGATCAAGCTTGTGAATCCTTAAACAACTTAAAAGTGGTAATTAAAGTTTAAAACTCAATTATTAGACCATGTATTCAAGGTTTTAAGTCCACTTATGAAGTCAAATCATACTATTCGTTAAGATCAACCAAAATTTTTAGAACAAAATGAACATGTATTTATCTTTTAAACAAAAAATTGGGACATAACATGTGTGAATGTGTCCCCATACCCCCAAACTTAAATTGCACATTGTCCCCAATGTGCGAAAAGCATGGAAGGATCTGACCTGGGGGATGGAGAACTCGTTGGGCTGGCATGGCTCATAGCACACCCCCAAACTTGAACGGATGTACACAATGTCCCTAAAAAGACAAGGAAAAACTAACGTAATATGGGAAAACAAAGAGTACAATAAATAAATAAATAATAATAAATATAAAAAAAAATAATAAAAGGATAAGCTGTGGGGTGCCTCCCATAAGCGCTAAGTTTAACGTCTTCAACCGAACCAAGCTTTATTTTACTCCAAAACTAAGATTGGCAGCAACTAGCATAGGAAATGTCTTGTTCTCTCCCATATAAACATAAGGTAAGTGCTCTGGCAACTGCTTGAATTCCAAGTTAGGTGCTTGTACAATAAAATGGAAAATAGTATTAGTAGGCACATGAGGGTCAAAAGGATCGGTGTACTTACTTGGATGCTTTGGTGAGGCCTCAAGAAGGTGCACAGTGTCGATGATGTCATCAGTAACATTCTCACATTTAGGCTCAGTATCTGATCCTTTGAAACAATGGGTGAGGGTGGTCTCCAATGGATCAATGTGATGGACATGACAAACTTGCTCAACAACACTTTGCTTTCGTTCACTTAGCTCTTTAGCAATTTGCCCCACTTGTACTTCCAATCTTTGAATAGCTTGCTCATGCCTTGCAGTGGTTTCCCTTTGCTCGGTCATAAACTGATCTTGTGATGTTATCAATTGCCTTACCATACTCTCTAGATCACTCTTCTTTGACTCTTGAATTGGTTGGGATGCTTGGTGGAAGTTCCTTTGTTGCCCTTGAAGCATTTGGATTGTTGCTCTATGAGTGATTCCGTCATCCAGGATTATAGGTATTTGCATAAATGTTATAGTTTTTCGGTCCCACATAGTCCGTTTGCTCTTGATCTGTAGATAAATATAAAGGGCAAGTGTCAGTAGTGTGATCAAAATGAGAACATATAGCACATACCTGGAGTTGTTTGGCTCGTGGGCTAGGTGAGATGTTTTGAGCAGTCATGGTGTTTATAAGCATATCAAGCTTCATCTCCATAGCAGCTAGATAAGTATATGTAGCTTCCGCCATTGGTACTTCTCCTTCAAAGGAATTAGTTGAAAAACTTCAATGCAGCAGTTTCAGTACTATTGTTTGGGTACTCTCTGGAGCTTTTGGGCTCGATCACACCAAGAACAACGCTTGATCGCACTGGGCTTGCGTTCGATCGCGGGATAGAAACTTCTATGCTGCACACCTGAACAGAAAATGAAAAGAAGGAATAAATATGATTTTTTGATAAAAATAAAAATAAAACAGAACAAAATAAAATAAAATAGAATAATAAAAAAAATTAATGAAAATAATTCCAAAAAGAAATTTAGCACAATCCCCGACAACGACGCCAAAAACTTGTTGGGAAAAAATATACCTAAATTAATAAGCAAATAATCGCACTCGTTTTACTTGCAAGTGCACAAGGTCAACAGTGTAGTACAATGTGTGAATGCAAGATCATCTCCACAGGGATTGGTAAAGTTCAATTTAGAATTATATTCGTAATATAAAGAGATAGAAATAATAAAAGTGTTGAGAAATAATAAAGATAAAATACTAAGGATAAAGGCGTAGGGACTTGATATCCACCACTAATTATGCGACCTCAATACAGCAGTATGCCAATATTTTAAATATACCATGAATACCTAATGTTTGTCAACCTAAGGGCATGGTATCTACTCCTTCGGTTATTGATCTCCCTAAGCAACGAGTTAGGCATGGTATCTACTCTAACTCTTCTCTTTCTTAAGGGATTCAGCATGGTATCTACTAAATTGTTCCTTAAGAGAGCTTAAGATCTGTGAAAATCGAAAACCACATGAGACCTAGGGCATGGTATCTACTTCTGGTTTCCCATGTTGATTAATCCAAGAATCTGGTGTGGATATCTTTTATTACTAATGTTGAACCCAGGACTCGGTCATCCAAATTGATTCAACTAACTGATCCATACCACATGCATATGTTGATCAAACAAAGACATATGAGGAATTTAAATAAACACAGGCATTAATCAAGTTAAGCAACATAACATAAATATCACAAAGGTGCCAATAATGAATTATTGAATAAACATAATTAGGACTTCAATCAAACCCTTACTAAAAAGTTAATTACACATAATAAGATAAAAAGGAAAAAATAAACCCGAAAACATTATGGAGAAGAGTCGTCAATTCGTCTCCACAATCTCATCCTTCGGGCTCGTCCAACCTCCGGCCTCCCCGAACAAAAACTAAAACTAAAATGGAGCTTGATCCCTCAAAAGGGAGATCTACTCCAAAGGGAGATTAAAAGATAAAAGAAAAGATCCCCTAATTTGTGTTTTTACAAGTGTATTTATAGGGGTTGAATAATCCTAGAAGACTCAAGAAACCTTAAATTTCCTAAAACATAAAAACTCCTTTATTTCCAAAACTAGTTTTGTCGTTTACTGTTTACGCCCGTACATGTGAGCTCGATCGCATATGTGGTGTACTCGATCGCAATTCTGCGCTCGATCGCCCAGAGAAGTGCGCTCGATCACAATCTAGCCAGTAGCTGCTCCAGGATTTCCGGATTTCTTCCTTTAAGTGCCAAAAATGTTTCTTTTTCTCCAAGACCTTATAAAAACGTGTAAAACACAAAAGTGAAGTAAAATAGACTAAAACATATAGATAAAGAGCTTAACAAATGTAAATTAAGGGGCTTAAATATGAATATTTAAGCACTTATCATTGACTCTCACTTATATTTTAATGATGACAAAACACAACTCTTATTATACTAACAGTGCTATCTAAGTGTATTAAAGCAATAAGAGCATTCAATCAAGGATCAAGGTGCAAGAACTCAACTCGAATCAATCACCAAGTTAAGACAAAAGGTCTAGCATAGTTATAAGGTATTTAAACAAGTTGTAAATCTCACTTGTTCAGGTAATTAGCTTGTCCAATGACTCATTTTGAAAAAGCATTTTAAAAACTAACGTTTTAGAATCAAATCTTTTTAAAAGAATGAGAAACTGGATTGAAAGGCAACCCAGTCGACTGGGTGCTTACACTAGAAGACTTGTGTTTTGGACGGACAGTCCCCAGTCGACTGGTAAGACCAATCCAGTCGACTGGTACATTGGGCAGAAGGTTCCCAGTCGACTGGTAAGTCATACCCAGTCAACTGGTACCTTCAACTGTCTTAAACTATAATTTTTAAGTATGACCCAGTCTACTGGTACTAAGACCCAGTCGATTGGTAGTTCAAAAAATATGACCATTGAGACGCGAGATTTTAGCACAACTTGCTCCAAAACATTCAAAATCAGTTAAAAATGGGCATATTACATCAAGGCTATATAAGCTCACTCTATTGAGCATTTCAAAAAGAGAGAACACACATTCAATCAAGTTTTTACTCATTGATACTCAAAAAGCTTTGAAAAATTGATTGTTGAGCCATTCTTCAAGCTTTACATTGAAAGAGAGATATTATTCAGTTGTATGAGCTTCTATCGTTGTCTCTCTACCATTTACTTTACAGCATCTATTGTAAATGGATTAACTTTCAAAATGAAGGGATTAGCTTCTGAGAGGACAGGTTTGCTTTCGAGAGGAAGGGATTGATTGTAAGGTTTGTGCAACACATATGAAGTTGCACGACTAAGTTTCTTAGTGGATTACTTCAAGGAGGTTCCTTGAAGAGAGTGGACGTAGGGTCGGAATGAATCCGATATTGCCGGACCACTATAAACTGAGTTTGCATACTCTATTCCTTAAACTCTTTATTTACAGCACATATTACTTGTTTATATGCTTGTGGTGTTATTTGTTTTATAAACTTGTGTTTAATCCGTGAAAGTTTGTAAAACTCAATTTACCTCCCCTTTTGGGTTGAAACCTCAGTCTTCAATTGGTATCAAAGCCTCGTTCTCAATTTTAGGCTTAATATCTTTGAGTTGATCCAGTGGCAGCAAATAGCTATTCTGAGGGACACTCATACACTAGGCCTCCCTTGTTCAATGGCTCCAACTATAACTATTGGAAAAACATGATGAAATTCTTTATCGAATGACAAGATTATAATCTATAGATAATCATTGAAGAGGGACCTAGAATTCCATCAAAGGAAATCATTATTGGAGAAATCCATCATACAATGCTTAAACTCAAAACTGAGTACAATGATGAAGATTGTAGAATGATGTATTTCAATAGTAGAGCAATAAGTATTTTACATTGTGCTTTAGATATATCTGAATATAATAAAATCTCTGCATGTGTTTCAGCTAAGGAAATATAGGATAAATTGCAAGTTACATATGAAGGAACTAGTGAGGTTAAAAAATCAAAAATCTATATACTAGTATATGAATATGAATCTTTTAGAATGTCTTATAACGAAACAATCTCTCAAATGCACTCACGTTTCACAACTATTGTTAATGGTTTGAAGCTTCTTGGTAGGAACATTGAAGAGTTTGAACTAACAAGAAAAATCTTAAGATCTCTGCCACCTTCGTGGAAACCAAAGAAGACGGCCATTCAGGAGGCCAAAGATCTCGACAAACTTGATGTTGAAACACTTTTTGGGTTATTGTTGACATATGAGATGGAGGAAATGAATTTCATTGTCAATGATGATGAGAAGAAGAAGAAAGTTATTGCTTTCAAAGCCTTTACATACAACAGAGAAGAGGAATCGGAAGAAGAGGCGGAGAGCAGTGAAGAAGATGGTGAGATGGCTTTAATCACTAAACAATTTCATAGATTCTTGAAGAAAAGCAAGAAACCATATACAAAGGATCCCATCTCGAAAAGGGAACCACTTGTGTGCTATGGATGCAATGAACCCAGTCACATCAAGGCCGATTGTATGGCTGCAAGCAAACTATACAAGAGCTTCAAGAAGAAGGCTATGATTGTAACCACTTAGAGTGATGACGAAGAAGAAGAAGAATCCTTGGATAAAGAAGTTGGATATGAGGAAATTGCCAGCCTATACCTTATGGCAATTGATGATGAAAATGAGGTATTATCTTCTTCCTCTTCAAAAAAAAAAAAAAACATTGTGAGTAGTAGTGAAGAATTGTTAGAAGTCATAAATGAAATGCATGATGAATTGAAGAAATTCGATTCTAGGAACTCAACTCTTAAGAAAGAGGTATCATCTCTTTCTAAAGAAATGATTAGTCTAAGAGATGAAAAAGATAAACTATCATCATTGCTTTATGATTTTTCTCAAGATTTTCTAAAAGATGAAAAATGAAAACTTAAAGAATAAGATATTAGAATTGAATGGCACTATATCCAGACTCATGCTTGGAAAAAGAAAAGCTTGATGAAGTACTTTCTTGCCAAAGATTAAGTGGAAGAAAATCTGGGTTAGGATACTCTCCATTAGGCAAGCAAAAATCAAAAGAGGGCTTATTCATGAAAGCTTCATGTGTGAATGAAGCCTCTACTTCAAAGGTTAAAATCACACCCACATTGAATGATAGTATGTCTAGAAATACTAATTCTAATGCCTATATAAGATTGAAGAATCTTAGAAATTCTTATACTTATATGTATGCTCATTCAAGGAATGATTATACACATGCTAGGAATAATCATCATATGCATCCTAGAAAATATATATGTAATCAAAACTTGCACACTGCACATTCATATACTAGGAATTACCATCATGGTCATCCTAGAAATAGTGTGCATACAAGTATGTATCCTAGAAATCATCTTCATACATTTTCTGGAAATAACATGCATATTCATATTCCTCACGATAGAAACATGTATCCTAGGAACTCATATCCTAAGTATTATAGGCATGAACAACTAAATACTCCTAGAAATTTCAATAACTATCATCCTAAGATTGTGCATCATCATGTCTATAGAACTTCATATGTTGTTAAGAAAGTATGGGTCCTAAAAAGAACTTTATTTTCAAGGACTAACCCCAAAGGACCCAAGAAATTTTGGGTACCTAAAAATGCCCTTGTATATCCTTGTGTCATGTAGATATGTCTCCACACAAAGGAAAAAGGTAACTGTTGGTACCTTGATAGTGGATGCTCAAAGCACATGACTGGTGATAAAAGTGTATTCAATGAGCTAACTCTAAGAGATGGTGGACTTGTCACCATTGGAGGCAACACAAATGTTGACCTTTACCCGTATTTTAATGATGACAAAACACAACTGTTATTACACTAACAAGTTCAAGCTAAGTGTAGTAAGCATCAAACGCATTCAACCAAGGATCAAAGTGCAAGAACTCGAACCGAATCTTTCTATCAAGTGAAAACTGAAGAACTAGTATAGGATTAAGATACTAGACAAAATGTAAGTCTCACTTGTACAATGTAAAAGCTTGATCAAAGGCTCGAGCACAAAAGGTTTTCTAAAACCGATAGTTTTAAAACAAATGTTTTCAGTTTAAAAACAGAAAAACTGGGTTGGAAGACAACCCAGTCGACTAGGTACAAATACCAGTCGACTGGTAAAATGGACAGTGAGTCCCCAGTCGACTGTATGGAACATACCATTCGACTGGTAAAACAGACAGTAAGTCTCCAATCTACTGGATGAAATGTACCAGTCGACTGGTACCCCAGAAGGTTTGAAAACAGGTAAATTTAAGTGAACCCAGTCGACTAGTCTCTTGACCCAGTCGTCTGGAGGTTCAAAAAATATAACCATTGGACCCGAAAAGCTGATCTTTAAGATTCAAATTAAAGTCCAAACGGCCATAGTTTTTGATGACTATTTAAACCCATTTTATTGAGCATTCAAAAAAAATGCTGCACATATTCAAAAAGAGTTGAACTCACTCAATCAATCAAGTTGTTATACTCTTTGAAACACAAAAAGCTTTGAAATATACTTGTTGAGCCATTTCTTCAAGCTTTACTTTGAAAGAGAGACATTTCAGTTGTATAAGCTCTCATTTACTGTCTCTCTACCATTTACTTTACAGCATCTTTTGTAAAGGGATTACTTTCGAAAGGAAGAGGATACTTCCAAGAGGAAGGGGATTACTTCCGAGAGGAAGGGGATACTTTCGAGAAGAAGGGGATTACTTCCGAGAGGAAGGGGATTGCATGGTTTAAGCAACACCCGTAAGTTGCTTGTGTACAGTTTGTGCAACACCCGCGAAGTTGTACGACTAAGTTTTCTTAGTGGATTACTTCAAGGAGTTCCTTAAAGAGAGTGGACATAGGGTCGGAACGAGTCCGATATTACCAAACCACTATAAACTGTGTTTACATTCTCTACTCCTTACACTCTTTATTTATAGCACATTAATTGTTTAAATTGCTTGTTGGTTATATGTTTTTATAAACTTGTATTTATTCCGCGAAAGTTTTTAAAACCCAATTCACCCCCCTCTTGGGTTGAAACCTCAGTCTACAATTGGTATCAGAGCCTTGTTCTCAATTTTATGCTTAATATCCTTGAGTTGATCCGATGGCAGCAAATAGCTATTCTGAGGGACACTCTTATAATAGACCTCTTTTGTTCAATGTCTCCAACTACAACTATTGGAAAAACATAATGAAAATCTTTGTCGAATGACAAGATTATAATCTGTGGACAGTCATTGAAGAAGGACCCAGAATTTCTTCAAAGGAAATAGCTATTGGAGAAATCAATACTACAATGCCTAAACTCAAAACTGAGTATAATGATGAGGATTGTAGAATGATATCTCTCAATAGTAGAGCCATAAGCATTTTATACTATGCTTTAGATATATCTGAATACAATAAAATCTCAACATGTGTTTTGACTAAGGAGATATGGGATAAACTGCAAGTTACATATGAAGGAACTAGTGAAGTTAAAAAATAAAAAAATCTGTATGCTAGTTTCTGAATATGAATCTTTTAGAATGTCTTCTAACAAAAAAATTTCACAAATGCACTCACGTTTCACAACTATTATTAATGGTTTGAAGCTTCTTGGTAGGAACATTGAGGAGTTCGAACTAACAAGGAAAATATTGAGATATTTGCCACCTACCTAGAAAGCAAAGAAGACGGCCATCACAGAGGCCAAGGATCTCGACAAATTTGATGTTGAAGCACTTCTCGGATCTCTATTGACATATGAGATGGAAGAAATGACTCCCATAGTCAATAAAGATGAGAAGAAGAAAAATGTAATTGCTCTCAAAGCTTCTACGAGTAACAAAGAAATAGAATCAAAAGAAGAAGCGGAGAGCAGCGAAGAAGATGGTGAAATGGCCTTAATCGCCAAACGGTTTCAAAGGTTCTTGAAGAAAAGCAAGAAACCTTACACAAAGGATCCCACCTCAAAAAGGGAACCACTTATGTGTTATGGCTACAAGAAACCTAGTCACATCAGGGCTGACTGTATGGCTTCAAATAAACTATACAAGAGCTTCAAGAAGAAAGCCATGATAGCAACCACTTGGAGTGATGACGAAGAAGAAGAATCCTCGGAAAACGAAGTTGGATACGAGGAAATTGCCAACCTATGTCTTATAGCAATTGATGATGAAAATGAGGTATCACCTTCTCCCTCTTCTAAAAATAAAATTGTGTCTAGTAGTGAAGAACTGTTAAAAGTCATAAATGAAATGCATGATGAATTAAAGAAATTCGATTCTAGAAACTCAACTCTTAAGAAAGAGGTTTCATTTCTTTCTAAAGAAATGATAAGTCTTAGAGAAGAAAAAGATAAACTATCTTTATTGCTTTATGATGCTTCTCAAGATTTTCTCAAAGATGAAAATGAGAATTTATAGAACAAAATATTAGAATTAAATAGCACTATATCTAGACTCATGCTTGGAAAAGAAAAACTTGATGAAGTGCTTTCTTGCCAAAGAATAAGTGGAGGAAAATCTGGGTTAGGATACTCTCCAGTAGGCAAGCCATCAAAAGAGGCTCTATTCATTCAAGCCTCATGTGTGAATGAAGCTTCTACTTCTAAGACCTCTAGCAAAGCTAAAAGAACTCCCTCAATATATGGTAGCAAGTTTAGAAATACTGATTATAATGTTTACACAAGAATAAAGCGTCATAGAAATACCCATGCTTATATGTATGCTCATACTCATTCTAGGAATAATCATTATATGCATTCTAGGAACAATATGTATAATCAGAATATGCACACTGCACATATATATCGTAGGAGTTAGAAATAGTGTGCATACAAGCATGTATCCTAGAAATTATCATCATACATTTTCTGGAAATGACATACATATCAATATTCCTCACAATAGAAACATGTATCCTAGGAACTCATATAGACATGCTCATCTAAGATATCCTAGAAAGATCAATAACCACCATCCTAGGACTGTGCATCATCAACATGTCTATAGAACATCATATATTATTAAGAAAGTATGGGTCCCAAAAAGAACCGTGTTTTTTAGGACTAACCCCAAATGACCCAAGAAATTCTAGGTACCTAAGAGTGCGATTATATATCCTTGTATGATGTAGATATGTCTCCACACCAAGGAGAAAGGTAACTGTTGGTACCTTGATAGTGGATGCTCAAGGCACATGACCGGTGATAAAAGTGTATTCAATGAGCTAACTCTAAGAGATGGTGGATTCGTCACCATTGGAGACAACACAAAAATAAAGATCATCGGGCATGGAAAAGTTGGTAATGATTTCTCAACTATAGATAATGTATTACTAGTACAAGGTCTTAAGCCAAATTTACTAAGCATTAGTCAACTTTGTGACAAAGGCAACAAAGTCACATTTGAAACCTATCATTGTCTAGTTATAGACATTAAGAGTAACAAGATCAGATTTGTTGGCCATAGACATGAAAATGTCTATATAGTTGATTTGAAATCCTTGTGTTTTGAAAATGAAAAATGTTTTCCTGGCATTAGTGAAAGTCCTTGGCTATGGCATAGAAGGCTTGGTCATGTGAACATGAACTTGCTGAAAATAGTTTCAAGAAAATATTTAATCATTGGACTTCCCAAAATCAATTTTGAAAAAGACAAAGTATATGATGCTTGTCAAATAGGAAAACAAACTAGGATTTCTTTTAAATCAAAGAATGTAGTCTCAACTACTAGACCTTTGGAACTTCGGTATATGGACTTGTTTGGTCCAATAAGTACCATTAGTCTAGGTGGCCATCAATATGCTCTTGTTATTGTTGATGACTATTCAAGATATACCTTTGTTATTTTTATTGCTTACAAGGATAAAGCTTTCAAAGGATTTGAAAACTTTTGCAAAAAAGTTCAAAATGAAAAAAAAAAAGGAATTTGTATTTCAAGCATAAGAAGTGATCATGGAAAAGAATTTGAAAACCAAAGCTTTTCAAGATTTTGTGATGAAAATAGAATTGATCACAACTTTTCGGCTCCTAAAACTCCTCAACAAAATGGAGTTGTTGAGAGGAAAAACAGAGTTCTAGAAGAATTTTCAAGAACAATGCTTTGTGAAAACAGTTTACCAAAATACTTTGGGGCTGAAGCCGTGAACACTTCTTACTATATCTTAAATAGAATTTTAATTAGGTCTATGCTTAATAAAACTCCATATGAACTATTGAAAGGTAGAAAGCCTAATATCTCATATTTTCGTACATTTGGTTATAAATGCTTCATCCTAAATAACAATAAAACTAACTTGGGTAAATTTGATTCTAAAACTGATGAAGGGATATTTTTAGGATATTCCACATCGAGTAAGGCTTATAGAGTTTTCAATAAGAGAACTCTAGTGGTAGAAGAATCTGTACATGTAACTCTTGATGAGTCTAACCCAATTAGTAGTAGAAACATTTCCCTTAATGATGATGCAGATTTTATTCCAAGAACAGAAACTCCTACTCCCATTGTTGACCCAAAGGAGAGTCCACCTCAAGCAAATGAAGAGATGGAAACTCATAAAGTGGACCAACCATCTACAAGCCAACAAGAGGATGGTCTTCCTAAAGATTGGAGGTATGTGAACTATCACCCGATTGATCAAGTAATTGGTGATCCTTTACAAGGGGTAAGAACTCGCTCTTCTATTAGAAATATATGCAATTATGTAGCTTATTTGTCTCAAGAAGAACCTAAGGCTTTTATAGAAGCAGAAAAAGATAATGATTGGATTATTTCCATGCAAGAAGAAATAAATCAATTTGAGAGAAACAAAGTTTGGAAACTAGTTCCAAGACCTAAGAATCATTCTATAATAGGAACCAAATGGGTATATAGATATAAGATGGATGAAAATAGAATAGTAACTAGAAACAAGGCTAGACTAGTTGCTAAGGGTTATAATCAAGAAGAAGGAATAGACTTTGATGAGACCTATGCTTCCGTAGCTAGATTTGAAGCTATTCGAATGTTGTTAGCCTTTGCATGCTTTAATAAGTTCAAGTTATTTCAAATGGATGTAAAAAGTGCTTTTTTAAATGGTTTTATAGAAGAAGAGGTTTATGTTGAGCAACCTCTTGGATTTGAAAACCCTAGTCTTCCAAATCATGTCTACAAGCTTTCTAAGGCTCTATATGGGTTGAAGCAAGGTCCAAGGGCATGGTATGAAAGACTAAGTAAATTTTTGATTGACAATGATTTTGAAAGAGGTAAATGATAGACGCTTAAATATATATATTTAAGCCCCCTTATTTACACTTGTTAGATCCTTTATTACATTAATTTGGTATCTTTTACTCCATTTGTGTGTTTTACATGTTTTTATAGGGTCTTGGAGAAAAAGAAGCAGTTTTGGCACTTTAAGGAAGAAATCTAGAAGCCCTGGAGCACTTTCTGGACAAAGTGCGATCGAGCGCACATGAAGTGCGATCGAGCGCACATACGATCGTGCGCACACAGCTAGGATCGAGCGCAACTTGCGATCGAGCCCAAGGCCACATGCGATCGAGCGCAAAGATACGGGCGTGAACAGTAAACTGCAGAACCTTATTTTGGAAAATACAAGATTTTCGTTTTAGGAAATTTTAGGACTCATGGGTCTATTAGGACTTCTCAAAGACCTATAAATATACTTGTAACTCACACACAAAAGGACACCTTAGATAGAAAACACTTTTCTCTTTTCTTTTACTTGGAGTGGAGAGCTTGGGAGAGAATTGACGCCTCTTCTCTCGGGTTTATTCTTCTCCCTTATGTTTTGTTTAATTATGTTTACTTCAGTTAGTATGTGTAACTAACTCTCTTATAGGGCTCGATTGAAGCCCTAGTTATGCATTCCCATATTTTTATTCATTGATTAAATCTTTGCATAGCTTATTATGTTACTTAACTTGATTAACACCTGTGCTTATTTACATTCCTCATATGTATGTGTAAGGCCAACGTATGCATGTGGTATGGATAGGTTAGTTAGATCAATTTGGATGACCGAGTCCTGGGTCTAACATTAGTAACAAGGGACCATCTTATCCGGATACCCGGGTTAATCAACATGGGAAACCGGGAGTAGATACCATGCCCTAGGTCTTATGTGGTTGTCGATTTCCACAGTACCTATGCTTTCTTAAGGAACAACTCAAGCAGATACCATGCTGAATCCCTTAAGGAAGAAAAGAGTTAGAGTAGATACCATGCCTAACTCGTTGCTTAGGGAAATCAATAGCTTAAGGAGTAGATACCATGCCCTTAGGTTGGCAACCAGTAGGTACACATAATATGGCTAGAGCACTGATACTTTATACAAAATCGGGAATGTATGACTAGTGGTGGATATCAAAGCCCTATGTCTTCATTATTATCAAATCACCCTTCAGTTTATTATTTCTATCTTTTTACATTGCAATTATAATTCTAAATCGAACTTTACCAATCCCTGTGGAGATGATCTTGCATTCGCACACTATGCTACACTATTGACCTTGTGCACTTGCAAGTAAAACAAGTGCGATTATTTACCCATTTATTTAGGTATATAAACGCGCAACAAGTTTTTGGCACCGTTGCCGGGGATTGTGCTAAATTTCTTTTTGGAATTAATTTCGTCAGTTTTTTTTATTATTATTTTAATTTATTCTATTTGATTATGTTCTGTTTTATTTTTTATTTTTATCAAAAATCAGATTTATTCCTTCTTTTTCTGTTTTTGTTTAGGTGTGCAGAGGAGGAGTTTCTGTCCTCATTGCGATCGAGCGCACTACTTGGTGCGATCGATCGCAAGCTCAGTGCGATCGAGCGCATTTCAGGGTGCGCTCGAGCGCAAAAGGTCCAGAGAGTACCCGAGCAGCAGTACTAAAACTGCTGCACTGAAGCTTTTCAACTAATTCATTCAAAGGGAGAAGCACCAATGACAGAAGCTCAATATACTTGTCTAGATGCTATGGAGAGGAAGCTAGATATGCTCATATATGCCATGACTAGTCAAAACATATCACCTAGTCCGCGAGGCAAACCACTCCAGGTATGTGCTATATGTTCTCGTTTTGATCACACTACTAACACTTGCCCTTTGTATTCATATGCAGATCAAGAGCAAGCAAATTATGAGGGACCGCACAATGCATATACAAATACCTACAATCCTGGATGGAAGCACCACCCCAACCTCTCATGGAGCAATAATCACAATGGTTTAAATGTTCAAGGACAACACCAATACTTCCAACCAGCAGCCCAACCAGTGCCGGAATCAGGAAATAGTAACCTAGAGAGTCTTATGAGGCAACTGATGACTTCACAAGAACAGTTCATGATTGAGCAACGACAAATCAATACCAAGCATGAGCAAGTTATTCATATATTGGAAGTACAAATGGGAGAATTGGCTAAGGAGCTAAGTGAACAAAAGCAAGATGTTGTTAAACAAGTCTTTCATGACCATCATATTGATCCTTGGAAACCACCTTCACCCATTATTTCAAAGGATCAGATATTGAGACAAAATCAGAAGATGTTACTAAAGACCTCATTGAAATTGTGCACGTCCTAGAGGCCTTTCCAAAGCATCCAAGTAAGTACACCGATCCATTTGACCATCATGTGCCTACTAATATTATTTTCCCTTCTATTGTACAGGCACCTAACTTGGAATTCAAGCAGTTGTCAGAGCACTTACCATATGCTTATGTGGGAGAGAATAAGACATTTCCTATGCTAGCTGCTGCCATTCGTAGTTTTGGGGAAAAATAAGGCTTGGTCCGGCTGAAGACGTTAAACTTAGCGCTCATGGGAGGCACCCCACAGCTTATCCTTTTATTTTTATTATTTTACGTATTTATTGTTATTTATTTATTTTTATTACTTCTTGTTTTCCCATATTACGTTAGTTTTTCTTTTTTAGGGACAATGTGTGCATCCGTTCAAGTTTGGGGGTGTGCTACGAGCCATGTCAGCCATCAGTTCTCCATCTCCCAGGTCAGCTCCTTCCATACTATTCACACATTAGGGACAATGTGCAATTTAAGTTTGGGGGTATGGGGACCCATTCACACACTCACTATGTCCCACATTTTTTTTTTTGTTTTGTTATTATTTTCATAGATAAAAGCTTGTTCATTATGTCCAATAAACTTTTTATGATCTAAACAAAATGTTATGATTTGTCTTCATCAGTGAGCGTAACACTTTGAACATATAGGTCAATAAACAAGTTTTGAACCTAGATCACTGCCCTTTTGGCATTTAAGAATTCACCAGTTTAACTTGAACTATCACAAGCACATTAACACATAGCTGTGTGGGGTATGACATGATATTTGGATTGGTATGTTTCTTTTGCTTGACTGTGAACTAAATGACCTATTAGATTGACATTTTGGCATATAAAAACAGAAAAGATTGATTCGTGCTCAAAAAGAAAAAAATACTCCTAATGATCAATAAAAACAAATCTTCCGCTGAGTAACTGGCCCTCTTGCCTCAGTAAGCATTGAGTGTCACGTCAAAAGGTGGAAAATCTTAAGTGATCATTAAAAAGGAATTTTTTACTGAGTAACTGGCCCTCTTGCCTCAGTAAGCATTGAGTGTCACGTCAAAAGGTGGAAAATTCTAAATGATAGCATAAAAATCAGTTAGTTTCGTAGCCTTGTTGACTCGAGCCAGTAAGTCCTTAGGGGTGTCTTTACACCTAATGCCCTAAAACCATCTGGTTTGGGAGTCATTGGCCAAACGCTCATTACACGAGTCATCAAGAAAGCTTAAAGGAACTAACTTGGCAAAAATCTCGCAAATAAAAGTCTGTGCCATATTTGTTGACTCTAATAGGAAGTTTGGTGAATCTTGAGTCATCGAAACACTACCTGTTTGAATTTCTTGAAAACCAAACCTTTTATGTGCTAATCACCACATACCAAAGTCAAACTTGTGATATCTTAAAATAACTAGTGAATATGATTTATGTTCAAAACTCTTATTCATTGCAGATATATGTTTACACTTGTTAAGCTTGCTCATGAATGCGCATCATTGTTTTGTGTAAAATCTAGATTTTTTATAGACACTATGAACATTGAATTTATCTATATTTCTGTTTTAGTTTTTAATTTAGTATTGCTAAGGGACTAGCAATATGTAAGTTTGGGGGTGTGATAGACGCTTAAATATACATATTTAAGCCCCCTTATTTACACTTGTTAGATCATTTATTACATTAATTTGGTATCTTTTACTCCATTTGTGTGTTTTACATGTTTTTATAGGGTCTTGGAGAAAAAGAAGCAGTTTTGGCACTTTAAGGAAGAAATCTAGAAGCCCTGGAGCACTTTCTGGACAAAGTGCGATCGAGCGCACATGAAGTGCGATCGAGCGCACATACGATCGTGCGCACACAGCTAGGATCGAGCGCAACTTGAGATCGAGCGCAAGGCCACATGTGATCGAGCGCAAAGATACGAGCGTGAACAGTAAACTGCAGAACCTTATTTTGGAAAATACAAGATTTTCGTTTTAGGAAAGTTTAGGACTCATGGGTCTATTAGGACTTCTCAAAGACCTATAAATACACTTGTAACTCACACACAAAAGGACACCTTAGATAGAAAACACTTTTCTCTTTTCTTTTACTTGGAGTGGAGAGCTTGGGTGAGAATTGACGCCTCTTCTCTCGGGTTTATTCTTCTCCCTTATGTTTTGTTTAATTATGTTTACTTCAGTTAGTATGTGTAACTAACTCTCTTATAGGGCTCGATTGAAGCCCTAGTTATGCATTCCCATATTTTTATTCATTGATTAAATCTTTGCATAGCTTATTATGTTACTTAACTGGATTAACACCTGTGCTTATTTACATTCCTCATATGTATGTGTAAGGCCAACGTATGCATGTGGTATGGATAGGTTAGTTAGATCAATTTGGATGACCGAGTCCTGGGTCTAACATTAGTAACAAGGGACCATCTTATCCGGATACCCGGGTTAATCAACATGGGAAACCGGGAGTAGATACCATGCCCTAGGTCTCATGTGGTTGTCGATTTCCACAGTACCTATGCTTTCTTAAGGAACAACTCAAGCAGATACCATGCTGAATCCCTTAAGGAAGAAAAGAGTTAGAGTAGATACCATGCCTAACTCGTTGCTTAGGGAAATCAATAGCTTAAGGAGTAGATACCATGCCCTTAGGTTGGCAACCAGTAGGTACACATAATATGGCTAGAGCACTGATACTTTATACAAAATTGGGAATGTATGACTAGTGGTGGATATCAAAGCCCTATGTCTTTATTATTATCAAATCACCCTTCAGTTTATTATTTCTATCTTTTTACATTGCAATTATAATTCTAAATCGAACTTTACCAATCCCTGTGGAGATGATCTTGCATTCGCACACTATGCTACACTATTGACCTTGTGCACTTGCAAGTAAAACAAGTGCGATTATTTACCCATTTATTTAGGTATATAAACGCGCAACAGTAAAATAGATACAACTCTCTTCACAAAAACTCACAAAAATGACACTTTGATAGTTCAAATATATGTTGATGATATTATATTTGGTGCTACTAATGAATCTATGTGTCAAGAGTTTGCAAAGTGCATGCAAGGTGAATTTGAAATGAGCATGATGAGAGAGCTTACGTACTTCCTTGGACTTCAAGTCAAATAACTTAAAGGAGGCATCTTCATCAATCAATCAAAATACACTAAGGACCTACTAAAGATGTTCGAATGGAAAGCTCAAAGCCACTTGAAACTCCTATGAGCACAACTACAAAACTTGATCTTGATGAAGGAGGTAAATCTGTAGATACTAAATATTATAGAAGCATGATAGGTGCTTTGCTTTATTTAACTGCAAGTAGACCTGATATTATGTTCAGTGTATGCATGTGTGCTAGATTTCAGTCCGATCCTAAGGAATCACATGTAGTTGCAGTAAAAAGAATCCTTAGATATCTACAAGGAACCCAAACCATAGGTTTATGTTAACTTCTTAGTTTTCCAAGAAACAAAATTTCGTTGCACTATCAACCGCCGAGGCGGAATATTTTGCAGCTGAAAGTTGTTGTGCCCAAGTTTTATGGATGAAACAATAACTAGAAGACTATGGCATGAACCTCAAAGACATACCTATATTTTGTGATAATACTAGTGCTATCAACCTGACCAAGAACCCTATTCAGCATTCTAGAACTAAACACATAGAAATCAGACATCATTTTTTAAGAGATCATGCTCAAAAAGGTGATATAAGATTAGAATTCATTCATTCGGAAGATCAAATAGCTGACATTCTTACAAAACCGCTAGGTGAAGCTAGTGTTTGTAAGATTAGAATGTTGATGAGAATGCTGAATCTTGAGAAATTGAATATCTGAATGCTTCATTCATCATATGCATAATTGACATCTAGTGAAAGAGTATTAATTCTTGTTTAAATATCTCCCTCACTCAAAGATGTCATAGATAAACAAATTTCGTGCTAAAATTCAAGACCGAAAATTTTCTTAAGAGTCCAATCGACTGGTGAATCTGTCCCAGTCGACTGGTAAGTCCTCTCCAGTCGACTGATACATCTAGTCCCTATTTAGAGCCAATTTTTTGAAATTCAGCTGTCATCCAGTCGACTGGTAAGGATAACCCAGTCGACTGGTATCGCGATTTTATATATACACTGTTCATTTTTTTTTCTTCTGATTTTTACACTATTTTCAAATACCTAAACTTTCTCTCTCTAGAAAAATTCATCCTTTTGATCTAAAAACCATCCAATCTTCATCTAAACACACCGATCTACTTATCCATAATGAGATTTTTAACTTTCTACGGTTAAAATCTCTTATTTTCACCAAAATCCCTTTACCCCAAAAACTCAATTTTTTTTTTCAAAATGAGCGATAAAATCTGTGTTAAATTCACAACTAGTGGACCAAATGCACCTAAAAAGCCAAGGTCTACAAAACCCACGACATCAGAGTCACAGGGGAAGGATGTAGCAGGCTCTTCAAGCCACAAGAGTAGAGCAGAGCTTGATGAAGCTCTGTTTTCCAGTCCTGCTGTAAAGGCGAGGTATGAGTCTATTATCCGTCATAAGAAGATCATGACGGGTAGAATTGTTGATTTCGACTCTATTTATCATGGAAATTTTGATATTCTGCCAGCCTTTGAGGCAATAAATCTGACCTTACTGGTCAGAATACATAATAAGTACTACCCGAGACTAATTCACCAGTTCTACGCGAACTTGGTGAAACCCAGTCCTCTGGCTCTGAGATTCAGGAGTTAGTGGTGTGGAGTTTGAGGTCAAAATTGACCTCCTTATGAGCCTTCTGAAGATCCCTATAAAGGGGATTCAATGGAGTCTGGATGGATGGCCAGACAACTTCGATGTCGAGGCGGCTTGTCAAATGGTCAAATGAGACCCTAACTATGCGTACAAACCCACTACATTTCATACATGTAGTGATATGCCCCTCGACTCAAAGATATTTCAGCTGATAGTCAATTGAATCATCCACCCAAGACTCGAGAGTCGAGGGTATCTATCTAAGATAGATATGGTATCGATTTGGTGCCTTAAAATTGGGCACCACTTCAATATATATCCTCTGCTGCTCGTCAACATGATAAACGGCGAAGTGAGCGACTCCGGGTGTCTTCCTTACGAGATGTTCATTACACTCATACTCCAGTACTTTCGGGTACCTTTGCCTGCCTCCGAAGCTCAAGATATCTGACCGACGGACATCATCAACATCTCATCACTGAAGAAGATAGAATGTACAGTTCATGATGGGTTCCTCTATCCGAAGGCTGGGAAGCGCTTACGGATCCAAGAGGATGAGATCGACAGTGATGAGGATGAGGCTGCTGTTGATGATACTGCTGCTGAGATGGACACAGATACCCAAGCACCTCCCATTGGTGACTCGAGTATTGGTCAAGCTGGATACGATGACATCCTATGGGCTATCACGGACCTCCAGATGACCATGCAGTTCGGTTTCCAGACCATGCAGTCTGAGTACTAGAGATTGAGCTCCTCCATCGACCATCTACGGGATGACTTCGAGTTACATCGAGAGCACACCGAGAGTTCCCTAGCTGAGATTAGGGATCTTATGTGTGATGGCTCGGACTCTCCCACACCCTGAGTCTTTATGGTTGATATTTTTTATGTACATAGTGCTTTTCCAGCTCTTAGTGTATAGCACGGACATTTTTATGTATTTCTGTCTTTTGTATATGGCTCATTGAAGCCCGTTCATTTTATATATGATGTTGTTTTTACATTAGTCATATTTTATACATCTATTTATGCTATTTATGATATGTTTGCATAGTTTTAAACTACGTTTAGTCACTAAAATGCTCTAAACTGATCATGCTTGTATGAAAACTTTCGGCTCTTCCCGGGAAGGCTTCCGAACTTCGAATAAAGCCAAATTTTTGCGTACATGTTTGTTTAGATATACACTTGGTGATTGTAATGGCTAAATAGCTTTTTTTTTTTTTTATTTCTGGCCCCTTTGGTTGCTGTTGTTAAAACGGGGGAGAAAGAAAAACTAAGTAAACAGAAACGAATGCATAGATTTAGGGGGAGTACTGCTCCATAGCCTTTTGAAAATGTTTCATCGATTGGTTGAGTTGATTGCAGTTGGTTGAAATATATATATAAACTGTGTTTGCTTGTTTACATGGTGGTTTTACTCGAAAAACAGAGGAGACTCTGTCCAATTTTTCTCAAAATCCTAACACTTAGTTTTTTTAACTGTTTTCTCATTATTAGTTTTGTCATCATCAAAAAGGGGAAGATTGTTGACCCTTACCCGTATTTTAATGATGACAAAACACAACTATTATTACACTAACAAGTTCAAGCTAAGTGTAGTAAGCATCAAACGCATTCAACCAAGGATCAAAGTGCAAGAACTCGAACCGAATCTTTTTATCAAGTGAAGACTGAAGAACTAGTATAGGATTAAGATATTAGACAAAATGTAAGTCTCACTTGTACAATGTAAAAGCTTGATCAAAGGCTCGAACACAAAAGGTTTTCTGAAACTGATAGTTTTAAAACAAATGTTTTCAGTTTAAAAACAGAAAAACTGGGTTGGAAGATAACCCAGTCGACTGGGTACAAATACCAGTCAATTGGTAAAATGGACAGTGAGTCCCCAATCGACTGGATGGAACATACCTGTCGACTGGTAAAACAGAAAGTAAGTCTCCAATCGACTGGATGAAATGTACCAGTCGACTGGTACCCCAGAAGGTTTAAAAACGGGTAAATTTAAGTGAACCTAGTCGACTGGTCTCTCGACCCAGTCGACTGGAGGTTCAAAAAATATGATCGTTGGACCTGAAAAGCTGATCTTTAAGATTCAAATTAAAGTCCAAACGGCCATATTTTTTGATGACTATTTAAATCCATTCTATTGAGCATTCAAAAAAATGTTGCACATATTCAAAATGAGTTTAACTCACTTAATCAAGTTGTTATATTCTTTGAAACACAAAAAGCTTTGAAATATACTTGTTGAGCCATTTCTTCAAGCTTTACTTTGAAAGAGACACATTTCAGTTGTATAAGCTCTCATTTGCTATCTCTCTACCATTTATTTTCCAGCATCTTTTGCAAAGGGATTACTTTCGAAAGAAGAGGATTCTTCTGAGAGGAAGGGGATTACTTCCGAGAGGAAGGGGATACTTCCGAGAGGAAGGGGATTGTACAGTTTAAGCAACACCCGTAAGTTGCTTGTGTACGGTTTATGCAACACCCGCAAAGTTGTATGACTAAGTTTTCTTAGTGGATTACTTCAAAGAGTTCCTTGAAGAGAGTGGATGTAGGGTCGGAACGAATCTGATATTGCCGAACCACTATAAATTGTGTTTGCATTCTCTACTCCTTATACTCTTTATTTACAGCACATTAATTGTTTAAATTGCTTGTTGGTTATATGTTTTTATAAACTTGTATTTATTTCGCGAAAGTTTTTAAAACCCATTTCAACCCCCCTCTTGGGTTGAAACCTCAGTCTACAACAAAAATAAAAATCGTCGGGAATGGAAAAGTTGGTAATGATTTCTCAACCATAGATAATGCATTGCTAGTAAAATGCCTTAGGCCAAATTTACTTAGTATTAATCAACTTTGTGACAAAGGCAACAAAGTCACATTTGAAACCAAGAGTAACAAGATCAAGTTTGTTGGGCATAGACATGAAAATGTCTATATAGTTGATTTAAAATCATTGCATTCTGAAAATGAAAAATGTTTTCCCGCATTTAGTGAAAATACATGGCTATGGCGTAGAAGGCTTGTTCATGTGAACATGAATATACTTAAAAAAATTTATAGGAAGGATTTAGTCATCGGACTTCCCAAAATCAATTTTGAAAAAGACAAAATATATGATGCTTGTCAAATGGGAAAACAAACTAGGATTTCTTTTAAATCAAATAATGTAGTCTCAACTACTAGACCATTAGAACTTTTGCATAAAGATTTATTTGGTCTAATAAGTACCGTTAGTCTAGGTGGCCATCAATATGCTCTTGTTTTTGTTGATGACTGTTCAAGATATACCTTTGTTATTTTTATTGCTTACAAGGATGAAGCCTTCAAAAGATTTGAAAACTTTTGCAAAAAGGTTCAAAATGAAAAAAGGATTTATATTTCAAGCATTAGAAGTGATCATGTGTTGCACGTTTACCCACCTAAATAAATAGACGAATAAACACACTTGTTTTACTTGCAAGTGCACAAGGCCAACAGTGTAGTATAGTGTGCCAAAGCAAGATCATCTCCACAGGGATTGGTAAAGTTCAGTTTTAGAATTATTTTCTATAGAGTAAAAAGAAATAAATAACTATTGTATGTGATTGATAATAATAAAGACATAGGGCTTTGATATCCACCACTAGTCATACTTTCCCAATTGTATAATGTATCAGTGCACTAGCCTTATCATGTATACCTAATGGTCGCCAACCTAAAGGCATGGTATCTACTTCTTAAGCTATTGATTTCCCTAAGCAACGAGTTAGGCATGGTATCTACTCTAACTCTTTTCTTCCTTAAGGGATTCAGCATGGTATCTGCATAAGTTATTCCTTAAGAAAGCATAAGATTTATGGAAATCAACAACCACATGAGACCTAGGGCATGGTATCTACTCCCAGTTTCCCATGTTGATTAATCCAAGAATCCGATGTGGATATCTTTTGTTACTAATGTTAGACCCAGGACTTGGTCATCCAAATTGATCTAACTAACCAATCTATACCACATGCATACGTTGGCCATACACATACATATGAGGAATTTAAATAAGCATATGCATTAATCAAGTTAAGAAACATAATAAAGGCTATTGGCAAAGATTTTATCAATGAATAAATATATGAGAAAGCATAACTAGGGCTTCAATCGAGCCCTATAAGAAAGTTAGTTACACATGCTGTCTAAACTAAACATTATATATAAACTAAACATAGAGGGAAGAATAAACCCGAGAGAAGAGGCGTCAATTCTCTCCCAAAGCTTACATCTCCAAGTGAAAGATAAAAGAAGTGATCTCTAAGATCTCCCCGAACAAAAACTAAAACTAAAAGGAGCTTGATCCCTCAAAAGGGAGATCTACTCCAAAAGGAGTTTAAAAGATAAAAGAAGGGATCCCCAATTTGTGTGTTTTACAAGTGTATTTATAGGGGTTGAATAACCCTAGAAGACTCAGGAAACCCTAAATTTCCTAAAACATAAAAACTCCTTTATTTCCAAAACTGGTTCTGCCACTTTACTGTTCACGCCCGTACATGTGCGCTCGATCGCAATCGTTGCGCGCTCAATTACATGCCTGCGCTCAATCCTTCTTGGGTGCGTACGAGCGCTTATGCGCTCGATTGTACCTAATAGTGCGCTCGATTGCACTTTAGCCAGCAGCTGCTCCAGGATTTCCAGATTTCTTTCTTTAAGTGCAAAAATTGTTTCTTTTTCTCCAAGACCCTATAAAAACATGTAAAACACAAAAATGAAGTAAAATGGACTAAATTAACATAATTACGGACTTAACAAATATAAATAAAGGGGCTTAAATATGAATATTTAAGCACCTATCACACCCCCAAACTTACATATTGCTAGTCCCTTAGCAATACAAAATTAAAAACTAAAATGAAAAAAATAACTATATACATATAGATCCAATATTCATAGTGTCCACAAAAGTTTAGGTCTTCACATAAAACTATGATGCGCATTCATGAGCAAGCTTAACAAATATAAACACATCTTTGCAATGAATATGAGTTTTGAACGCAAATCACTTTCATGAGACAGTTTAAAACATTACAAGTTTGACTGATTGTGTGGTGGACTAGCACATAAAAGATTGGGTTTCCAAATATTTCTAATGTGTAGTGCTTCGATAACTCAAGATTCTTCAAACTTCTTATTAGAGTCAACAAAGATGGCATAGATTTTCTTCTTTTCTTTTATTTGTGAGATTTTGGCCAAGTTCGTTCCCTTAAGCTTTCTATTTGACTCGTGTAACGAGCGTTTAGCCAATGACTCCCAAACCAGATGGTTTTAGGGTATTAGGTGTAAAGACACCCTTAAAGACTTACTAGCTCGAGTAAAAAAGGCTACGAAACTAATTGGTCTCAATGCTATCAATCAGAATTTCTACCTTTTGACGTGACACTCAATGCTTACTGAGGCAAGAGGGCCAGTTACTCAGCGAAAAGTTCTTTTTAATGATCATTATGAGCAAAAAAATTTTCACTTTATGACGTGACACTCACTGCTTACTGAGGCAAAAGGGCCAGTTACTCAGCGGAAAATTTGTTTTATTGATCTTTAGGAGCATTTTCATTTTGAGTATTAACAATCTTTTTCTATTTTCTTATGCCAAAATGTTAATCTAATAGGTCATCTGGTTCACAGTCAAGCAAAAGAAACATACAAATCAAAATTACATGTCATGCCCCACATAACTATGTGCTAATTTGCTCGTGTTTAGTTTAAGTCGAACTTGTGAATCCTTAAATGCCTAAAAGTAAGTGATTAGGGTTTAAAACTTAATTATTAGCCCATGTGTTCAAGGTTTTAAGCTCATTTATGAAGTCAGATCATGATGTTTTGCTTAGATCACCTAAAAATTTTAGAAAGTATGAACATGCATTTATCTATAAAAACAAAATTTTGGGACATAGTGGGTGTGTGAGTATGTCCCCATACCCCCAAACTTAAATTGCACATTGTCCCCAATGTGTGAATAACATGGAAAGATCTGACTTGGAAGATGGAGAACTAGCTGGGTCGGCATGGCTCATAGCATATCCCCAAACTTGAATGGATGCACACATTGTCCCTAAAAAATAAAAACTAACGTAATACAGGAAAACAAGAAGTACTAAAAATAAATAAATAATAATAAATACATAAAATAATAAAAATAAAAGGATAAGCTGTGGGGTACCTCCCATGAGCGCTAAGCTTAACGTCTTCAGCCGGACCAAGCCTCATTTGTCCCTAAAACTAATATTGGCAGCAACTAGCACAGGTGGTATCTTATTCTCTCCCATATAAGCATAAGTTAAGTGTTTGGGCAACTACTTGAATTCCAAGTTAGGTGCTTGTACAATAAAAGGGAGAAAACTAGTGTTAATAGGCCCAATAATTTCAAATGGATCGGTGCACTTACTCTGAGGCTTTGGAAAGGCCCCAAGGAGGTGCACAGTATTAATGATGTCATCAGTAACATCCTTGCATTTGGGCTCAATATCCAATCTTGGGACACTATATGTAAGAGCAGTTTCTATTGAATCAACGTGATGGACCTGAAAAGCTTCCTCAACAATACTTTGCGTCATGCATACATTAAAACATTTTATATTATCTAGGGGTAATTTTAATGCATTATATCTTTTGATTTCAACCTTCTCACCATTTACCTTCTCCATCTCACTTACTTTGGATGTGGATGCTTCTGCAGGCTCATCAGCTCTGATGATCTTACCATTTGTTAGAGTTGTCATGGCATTTAGTTGCTGATGTCCTCTTAGAGTAGGTAGTGGTTGGACTGGAAGTTCACCCAACTTTCTTTCACTTAGCTCCTTAGCCAATTGTTCCATTTGTTCCTTGAGTCTTTGAATGGCTTGCTCATGTTTTGTAGTGGTTTGTCTTTGCTCAGTCATGAACTGTTCTTGTGAAGTCATCAATTTTTGTTGCTGAGTTGCCAACTGCATCACAAGACTCTTTAGGACATTTGTCTTTGATTCCAGAACTGTTTGGGCTGCTGGTTGGGAGTTTCTTGCAAAGTTGGGGTGGTTCCGCCATCTATGATTGTAGGTATTTGTATATATGTTGTACTTGTTCGGTCCCACATAATTTGCTTGCTCTTGATCTACAGATGAATATAAAGGGAAAATGTTAGTAGTGTGATCAAAACGAGAACATATAGCACATACTTTGAGTGGTTTGCCTCATGGACTAGGTGATATATTTTGAGTAATCATGGTGTTTATGAGTATATCTAGCTTCCTCCCCATAGCATCTCGACAAGCATATCGAGCTTCCGTCATTGGTGCTTCTCCCTTGAATGAATTAGTTGAAAAGCTTCAGTGTAGCAGTTTTAGTACTGCTGCTCAGATACTCTCTAGAGCTTTTGCACTCGAGCGCACCAAGAATAGTGCTCGATCGCACCAAGGACTGCACTCGATCGCAATGAAGACAGAGACTCCTCCTCTGCACACCTGAACAAAAACAAAAAATGAAAAGAAGGAATAAATCTGATTTTTAATAAAAATAAAATGGAACATAATAAAATAAAATAAATAGCTTAAATAAAAAAAAACTAACGAAAATAATTCTAAAAAGAAATTTAGCACAATCCCCGGCAACGGCGACAAAAACTTGCTGGGTGTTTATCTACCTAAATAAATAAGCAAATAAACGCACTTGTTTTACTTGCAAGTGCACAAGGTCAACAGTGTAGTATAGTGTGCGAAAGCAAGATCATCTCCACAGGGATTGGTAAAGTTCAGTTTTAGAATTAGTTTCTTTAGAGTAAAAAGAAATAAATAACTGTTGTATGTGATTGATAATAATAAAGACATAGGGCTTTGATAGCCACCACTAGTCATACTTTCTCAATTGTATAATGTATCAGTGCACTAGCCTTATCATGTATACCTAATGGTCGCTAACCTAAGGGCATGGTATCTACTCCTTAAGCTATTGATTTCCCTAAGCAACGAGTTAGGCATGGTATCTACTCTAACTTTTTTCTTCCTTAAGGGATTCAGCATGGTATCTGCATGAGTTGTTCCTTAAGAAAGCATAAGATTTATGGAAATCGACAACCACATGAGACCTATGGCATGGTATCTACTCTCGGTTTCCCATGTTGATTAATCCAAGAATCCGGTGTGGATATCTTTTGTTACTAATGTTAGACCCAGGACTCGGTCATCCAAATTGATCTAACTAACCAATCAATACCACATGCATATGTTGGCCATACACATACATATGAGGAATTTAAATAAACACAGGCATTAATCAAGTTAAGCAACATAATAAAGGCTATTGGTATCAATGAATAAATATATGAGAAAGCATAACTAGGGCTTTAATCGAGCCCTATAAGAAAGTTAGTTACACATGTTGTCTAAACTAAACATTATATATAAATTAAACATAGAAAGAAGAATAAACCCGAGAGAAGAGGCGTCAATTCTCTCCCAAAGCTTACAACTCCAAGTGAAAGATAAAAGAAGTGATCTTTAAGATCTCCCCGAACAAAAACTAAAACTAAAAGGGAGCTTGATCCCCCAAAAGGGAGATCTACTCCAAAGGGAGTTTAAAAGATAAAAGAAGGGATCCCCAATTTGTGTGTTTTACAAATATATTTATAGGGGTTGAATAACCCTAGAAGACTCAGGAAACCTTAAATTTCCTAAAACATAAAAACTCCTTTATTTCTAAAACTGGTTCTGTTGCTTTACTGTTCACGCTCGTACATGTGCGCTCGATTGCAATCATTGTTGGCTCAATCGCAAGCCTGCGCTCGATCTTTCTTGTGTGCGCACGAGCATTTATGCGCTCGATCGCACCTAATAGTGCTCTCGATCGCACTTTAGCCAGCAACTGCTCAAGGATTTTCAGATTTCTTCCTTTAAGTGCCAAAATTGCCTCTTTTTCTCCAAGACCCTATAAAAACATGTAAAACACACAAATGAAGTAAAATAGACTAAATTAACATAATTACAGACTTAACAAATGTAAATAAAGGGGCTTAAATATGAATATTTAAGCACCTATCATCATGGAAAAGAATTTGAAAACCAAAGTTTTTCAAAATTTTGTGATGAAAATGGAATTGAACATAATTTTTCGGCTTCTAGAACTCCTCAACAAAATGGAGTTGTTGAGAGGAAAAATGGAGCTCTAGAAGAATTTGCAAGAACAATGCTTTGTGAAAATAGTTTACCAAAATACTTTTGGGCTGAAGCAGTAAACACTAATTGCTATATCAAGAATAGAATTTTAATTAGACCTTTGCTTCATAAAACTCCGTACGAATTATGGAAAGGTAGAAAGCCTAATATCTCTTATTTTCATACATTTGGTTGTAAATGCATCATTCTAAACAACAATAAAACTAACTTGGGTAAATTTGACTCTAAGATCGATGAAGGGATCTTTTTAGGATATTCAACCTTTAACAAGGCTTATAGAGTCTTCAACAAGAGAACTCTAGTGGTAGAAGAATTCGTACATGTAGCTCTTGATGAGTCTAACTCAATTAGTAATAGAGAAGTTTCCTTTAATGATGATGCAAATTTTATTCCAAGAACGAAAACACCTACTCCCATTGTTGACCCAAAGGAGAGTCCACCTCAAACAAATGAAGAGATGAAAACTCTCAAATTGGACCAACCATCTACAAGCTGACAAGAGGATAGTCTTCCCAAAGATTGGAGGTATGTAAATTATCACCCAATTGATCAAATGATTGGTGATCCTTCACAAAGGGTAAGAACTCATTCCTCTATTAGAAATATTTGCAATTATGTAGCTTATTTGTCTCAAATATAACCTAAAACTTTTATAGAAGCCAAAAAAGATAATGATTGGATAATTGCAATGCAAGAAGAAATAAATCAATTTGAAAGAAACAATGTATGGAATCTAGTTCCTAGACCTAAGAATCATACAATAATATGAACTAAATGGCTATTTAGAAATAAGATGGATGATAATGGAATAGTAACTAGGAACAAGGCTAGACTAGTTGCTAAGGGATATAATCAAGAAGAAGGAATAGACTTTGATTAGACCTGTGCTCCCATAGCTAGATTAGAAGTTATTCGAATGTTATTAGCGTTTGCATGCTTTAATAAGTTTAAGTTATTTCAAATGGATGTAAAAAATGCATTTTTAAATAGCTTTATAGAAGAAGAGGTTTATATTGAGCAACCTCTTGGATTTGATAATCCTAGTCTTCCAAATCATGTCTACAAGCTCTCTAAGGCTCTATATGGGCTGAAGCAAGCTCCAAGAGCATGGTATGAAAGACTAAGTAAATTTTTTATTAACAATAATTTCATAAGAGGTAAAGTGGACATAACCCTCTTCACAAAAACTCACATAAATGACACTTTACTAATTCAAATATATGTTGATGATATTATATTTGGTGCTACTAATGAATCTATGTGCCAAGAGTTTGCCAAGTGCATGCAAGGTGAATTTGAAATGAGCATGATGGGGGAGCTTACCTACTTCCTTGGACTTCAAATCAAACAACTAAAAGGAGTCATATTCATCAATCAATCAAAGTACACTAAGGACCTACTAAAGAGGTTCAAGATGGAAAGCTCAAAGCCACTTGGAACACCAATGAACACCTCTACAAAACTTGATCTTGATGAAGGAGGTAAATGTGTAGATACTAAATATTATAGAAGCATGATAGGAGGTTTGCTTTATTTGACCGCAAGTAGACCTGATATAATGTTCAGTGTATATATGTGTGCTAGATTTTAAGCTAATCATAAGGAATCACATGTAGTTGCAATAAAAAGAATCCCTAGATATCTACAAGGAACTCAAACCGTAGGATTATGGTACACTAAAGATTCATCTTTTGAGCTTGTAGGATATTTAGATGCTAATTTTGCTGGATGTAGGTTAGATAGAAAAAACACAAATGGAACATGCCAATTCTTAGGTGCAATGTTAACCTCTTGGTTTTCTAAGAAACAAAACTCTGTTGCACTATCAACCGCTGAGGCGGAATATGTAGCAGCTGGAAGTTGTTGTACCCAAGTGTTATGGATGAAACAACAACTAGAAGACTATGACATGAACTTTAAAAGTATCCCAATACATTGTGATAATACTAGTGCTATCAACCTAACCAAAAATCCTATTCAGCACTCTAGAACTAAACGTATAGAAACCACACAACATTTCTTAAGAAACCATGCTAAAAAATGTGATATAAGACTAGAATTCATACCTTCAGAAGATCAAATAGCTGACATTCTTACAAAACCTCTAAGTGAAGCTAGTTTCTGCAAGATTAGAATGTTAATGGGATTGTTAGATTATGATAAACTGAATGTCTAAATTGCTTCATCATTCATCATTATGCATACTTGACATCTAGTGAAAGAATATTAATCCTTGTTTAATATCTCTCTCACTCAAGATGGCGTAGATAAACAAATTTTATACTAAGACTCAAGATTGAAAATTTTCTTAAGGGTCTAATCGACTGGTAAGTCTATCCCAGTCGACTGGAAAGTCTCTGCCTAATTTTCCAATTGACTGGTAAGTCAATACCAGTCGATTAGTTCATATAGTCTTTGTTTGGAGCCATTTTTTTGAAATTCAGTTATCACCTCAGTCGACTGGTAAAAACTACCCAGTCGACTGGTACCCTAACCTAGTCGACTGGTATGCAAAATTGTTCATCTTTGGAAAGGACCCAGTCGACTGGTATCGTGATTCTATAAATAGGCTGTTTATTTTTTTTCCTTCATATTTTCACGCCATTTTCAAAAACCTTAGCTTTCTCTCTCTACAAAATCTAGCCATTTTGATCCAAAAACCATCAAAACACTACCAAAATACTTTGATCTACTCATCCCCAACATCTATTTCAACTTTCTATGGTTGAAATCCACCATTTTCTCTCAAAACCCATTTTACCCAAAAACTCATTTTCTAAAAAATGTCCAATAGAATCCGAGTAAAATACACCACCGGGGGACCACATACGCCTACTAGGCCAAGATCCACCAAATCCCCAGCACTGGATTCATGCCGGAATGATGTGGTGGGCTTATCTAGCAAGAAGCCCAGAACATAGCTCGATGACTCTCTGTTCTCCAGCCTGGTGGCCAAGGACAGGTGTATCTCCGTAATAAGGAAAAAGAAAATCATAATAGGTAGAGTTGTCGATTTCAACTTTATTCGTCATGGTAATTTTGATATTTTACCTACATTTGAGGCTATTAACTTGACTCCACTAGTTAAGATACATGAGAAGTACTACCCTAGACTGATTCACCAGTTCTATGCGAACTTGGTGAAACCCAGTCCACTGGCTCTGAGATTCAGAACCAGTGTCATGGGTGTGGAGTTTGAGATCAATACCGACCTCTTGATGAGCATTTTGAGGATCCCTGTGGGAGGGATCCAATGGAGTTTGGATGGATGGCCAGACAATTTCGAGGTAGAGGAGGCATGTCACATAGTTAGGGGTGACTTTAACTATGTGTTTCGACCCACTACATTTCACACATGTAGTGACATGCCCCTAGACTTAAAGTTGTTTAACCCCATTGTGAGTTGGACCATCCACCCAAGACTAGGGAGTCGGGGATATCTATCTAAGATAGATACCGTATTGATTTGGTGCCTTAAAACTGGGTACTACTTCAATATATACCCCATGCTGCTCACCAACATGATTAATGGCGAAGTGAGCGACTCTGGATGTCTTACCTATGGGATGCTCATCACGCTCATACTCTAGCACTTTCGGGTGCCTCTCCCTGCTTCTGAGGCTCAGGATATTGGCCTCAAGGACATCATCAACGTATTTCACTAAAGAATATGGGATGTGCGGTCTGCTACAGCTTCATCTACTCCAAGGTCGGGAAGTACATTCGGATTAGAGAGGATGACAGCAGTGATGACAAGGACGAGGGTGCCGCTACTGCTACTGATATGGATACGAATACCTGAACACCTCCCATGGGTGCCTTGAGTGCCGATCAGGCTGGATACGATGATCTACTTCAGGCTATCATGATCCTCTAGCTGACTATACGGTCCAGATTTCAAACCTTGAGCTCTTCCATTGAGACCCTCCGGGATAACTTCGAGCTGTACCGAGAGCGCACCAAGAGTTCCCTAGCTGAGATTTGGGATCTCATTCATGATGGCTCGGACTCTCCCGCTCTATGAATCACTTCACTATTTTCCTTTCGATGTACATTTTTAATGTAGACTTTTCATTATTCTTAGCACGGACATATTTTCATATTTTTATGTCTTTTGCACTTCTGTTTCGGCTCTATGAAGCCTACCTTGTATAGAAATTTGTTATAAAAGATGATGGATCATGCTTAAACCTATTTCTTTTACTTGTTTTACTTATATGTAATATAGTTGCATGCTTTTTATATCTTAATATTCAGATTAAAACTATAAAACTGCTTTTATATGTATGGAAACTTTCGGTTCTTCCCGAGAAGGCTTTTGAACTCCAAATAATGCCAAATTTTTGCATACAAGTTTGTTTATATAGACAGTCCCCAGTCGACTGGTACATTGGGCAGAAGGTTCCCAGTCGATGGTAAGTCATACCCAGTCGACTGGTACCTTCAATAGTCTTAAAAATGTGATTTTTAAGCATGATCCAGTCAACTAGTGGTTCAAAAAATATGACCGTTGAGACGCGAGATTTCAACAAAACTTGCTCCAAAACATTCAAAATCAGTTAAAAATGGGCATATTACTCAAAGCTATATAAGCCCACTCTATTGAGCATTTCAAAAAGAGAGAACACTCATTCAATCAAGTTTTTACTTATTGATACTCAAAAAGCTTTGAAAAATTGATTGTTGAGCCATTATTCAAGCTTTACCTTGAAAAAGAGATATTATTCAATTGTGTAAGCTTCCATTGTTGTCTCTCTACCATTTACTTTACAGTATCTATTGTAAAGGGATTAACTTTTGAAAGGAAGGGATTAGCTTCCGAGAGGAAGGGGTTTGCTTCCGAGAGAAAGGGATTGATTGTAAGGTTTATGCAACACTCGTGAAGTTGCACGACTAAGTTTCTTAGTGGATTACTTCAAGGAGGTTCCTTGAAGAGAGTAGACGTAGGATCGGAACAAATCTGATATTGTCAAATCACTATAAACTGAGTTTGCATACTCTATTCCTTAAACTCTTTATTTACAACATATATTACTTGTTTATATGCTTGTGGTGTTATCTGTTTTATAAACTTTGTTTAATCCGCGAAAGTTTTTAAAACCCAATTCACCCCCCCTCTTGGGTTGAAACCTCAGTCTACAGCTTTGGTGATGGGAGATAGAGGATCCATCATCAAGATCTGAGCACGAATTTGAGTATAGGACTCATTGAGGCCCATTAGAAACTGTATAACAAATTCTTGTTGCTGGTCATCCATCCAAGTTTTCATACCCCCACAAGTGCAAACAAGGACTGGCTGAAAATCCTGAAGCTCATCCCATTAGATTTTCAGGCGAGTATAGTAAGTATTGACATCAAAAGAGCCTTGAGACAGAGTAGCAAAGTGTTTCTTAATATGGAAAATGTGAGGACCATTGCTCTGATGAATCTAATCATGAAGATCGCACCAAACACCCGCCATCGAATTGATGTATAAGAGACTTTAAGCGATGTCTTTAGCAACAGAATTGAGGACCCATGAGGTAACCATGCTGTTGGAACGAGACCACATGCTAGAAAGGAGATCTATAGTAAAAGAGTGAGGAAAAGACTATCTATGAAACCAGTCTTGTTCATAGCATTTAGAGCCATGAGTATGGCGTGGCTCCAGGTGTTAAAATTGGATCCCATCAATGGATAAGCAACAAGGATGAGACCTGGATGATCACCATTGGGAAGGAAATAAGGGCTATTGGAATATTCCATGGAAAAAGGATTGGACCAGGAAGAAGAAGTAGGGGGTCCTCCAATAGAGTAATAAAGGAGGTATTTGTCATTTTGATGAAGAGAGAGTGATCTGAAGCTGATTGTTTAAAACCTTCAGCAAGCAATACACTAGAAAACTTTGAAAACCATTGTTGAAAGGCTTGCTTAAGGCCATAGAGGGACTTATGTAATCAAGAAACTGTATTGGCAGGTAAGAAATCCCCCTCATGGTGATAACCAGGTGGTAAGGACATATAAACTTCCTCTGTAAGGTCTCCATGCAAGAAAGCATTATTAACATCAAGTTAAGTAAGAGACCAGCCATGTATAGCAGCTAGTGCAAGGAGAATTTTAATAGTAACCAGCTTTGCAACAGGTGAAAAAATGTCAAGAAAATCAACGCCCACTTGTTGAGTGTACCCCTTGGCCACTAGGCAAGCTTTGTAATGTTCAATAGAGCCATCAGATTTATATTTTATCTTAGAGACCCATTTGCAACTGATTGGACACTTGCTAGGAGGTAGAGTGGTTAAAGACCAAGCAAAATTTGTTTCCAAAGCTTACAGATCAGTACACATTGCCTCTTGCCACTCAAGACTCTCAATAGCCTGTGAATAATGTGTGGGCTCGGTGTGAGAGAAAATGGCAAGGATAAAAGCTTAATTGAAACTTTCCCTTGATAGTCGATTCAAACTCAAAGATTTAGGAGATTTAAAGTAATTTTTGGGATTGTAGATAACCCATTCTGAAAAGGGAATTTCTATTAGCCAACGACATTAGGCTTTACAACTAATTCCGGATGCTGGTTATCTTGGTTATAAACCAACAAGCACTCTGATTCAGGAGGATACAAGTCAGATGATGCTGAGTTGTCAGATAGCATGTTGTTGGCACTGAGATATCTTGAGTTGGTAGATCAGCGCAAAGATGGCAAATAGACTACCTAGAACGGTTTACATCGTTTAACAAGTCACGGGCTCGGATCGGGCCCCTGAGGCCCTAGTCTGATTGGAAACGACCCTCCGGGCAAAACTCAAGTTTTGAGCATCATTGTTTTTAAGCCAAAAAACGACGTTTAAGCCTTCAATTTTACAGTTTTTAGTTTTTAGGAAACATTTTATTTTCGATTTCTTTTCAGAATTAGTATTTTCTATAATTTTTCCCTAAATTTATGTTTTTGGGGATTTTTTCCTTTTTTTGGCTTTGGCCTTATAAATAAGGGGGCCATGAACGGAAAGAATATTATTATTATTGGTATTTGCATAATTTTAAATTAAACATCAGAGGTGTTTCTCTGTGTTTTTAGGGTTTTTCTTGTGTTTTTCCCTATGAAATATCTGTTGAAACTAGCCTGTAGAATAATTGTTATTTTGTCCGACGTCAGTTGGTATCAAAGCTTCAGCATTTTCCTGGGGTAAGATTTCATCAGTTTCCGTGGCTGGTGGTCGTGGTCGTGGTCGTCGCGGGCAGGTTCTGAACGAGGAAGCCCCACACCGTGATCGTAACGTTCATGATGCGATGATTGAGGATTTACAGAGGCAAGTTGCAGAGTTAACCCACCGTCTAACGGCACAGGATTTCGGTGATCGTGAGATGGAAGATCACGATTCTGATTCCAGTTTCGAAAACCTGCATCACAATCCTGCTCAATTCTGGGAGCACCGTGGTTGGGAGAATCGTTATGGAGACCTCGGTTTCAGAGTGGATCTGCCCAAGTTTTCTGGTACATTTCAGGCCGAAGGATTCATCGATTGGTTGAATGATATAGAGCGTATTTTTGAGTATAAGAGAGTCTCAAATCGTGTTAAAGTGAAACTGGTCGCCATCAAACTCAAAGGCATAACATTTATGTGGTGGGAGCAGTTGAGGCGCTCATGTGACCAGATGGGCAAGGCCAAGATCACAAATTGGGAGGGGATGAAGAAAAAGATGAAGGGTCACTTCCTTCCTTTCGGCTACAGTTTCAGCGACTTCATTCGTTGAGGTAAGGCACAAGATCGATGGATGATTATATGGAGGAGTTCTATCAATTGATAGCCCAAAATGATTTATCCAAGACAGAAGAGCAGATAGCGGCATGGTATTTGAGGGGATTACGACAGCCCCTACAGGATGTGCTCAGCCTTCACTCATTGTGGACCATTTCTGAAGCATACCAGCGTGCACTTACGGTGGAAAAACAGCAGAATAAAAGGCCAATGATCAGAAGCAATCAAAACAGTCGGCTAGTTCACCCTCAAGAATACCATCCTACCTAGTAGCCACCCCAAGGTAACTCTCACTCAAATATTAGATGTTTCAGATGTGGTGATCAGGGACATAAACCGACTGAGTACAGGAAGCCTACTAGTTAGAAAGGCAAAAATCTCCTGATTGAGGACGACGTGGTAGAAGAAACTGAGGAGATTAGAGAGCCTGTATATGACGATGATAAAGATGGAGATGTGTTATATGGAGATGGCCATAAGACTCTGGTCGTTCGTAAGAGTCTACTGACCCCTAAGGGCGATTCAGGGGACGACTGGTTGAGAACCAATATTTTCTGCATAATCTGCATAGTTATAGATAAAGTCTGCAAGATGATCATTGAGAGTGGTAGTTGTGAGAACGTAGTATCTGAAGAGACTGTCCATAAATTTCTATTGAAGACAGATCGTTATCTCAAGCCGTATAAATTGTCGTGGCTGAATAAAGGTAGTGAGGTAACAGTAGATAGGCGATGCCTAGTGTCTTTTTCGATTGGTAAGAAATATTTTGATAATACTTTGTGTGATGTTGTGTCTATGGATGCTTGTCATGTATTGTTAGGCAGACCTTGGCAGTATAATCACAGTGTTATTCATGATGGGCGGAAAAATACATATTCCCTTAGCATCAAAAGGAAGAAGATTGTGTTGGCACCTCGTCGGGAAGGAACCACTCCTACCCTGGTTGCCAATAATATTAACCTACTTTCTATGTCTAGGTTTTTAGCTGAGATTGAGCATGGAGACGTGGTCTATGCTCTGCTGCCTTGTGGGAATAGTGTAGCAGACATGAATCCAGATTTACCAGCAGAGGTGCAGCAGTTGTTGGCAGAATTTTCTGACCTGATGTTAGAGGATCTTCTTCCTGGGTTGCTGCCTAATTTTGAAAATGTGTTTGAGGTAAACTGTGATGCATCTGGGGTTGGTATTGGTGGTGTTCTGAGTCAAGAAGGGCGCCCCATAGCTTTTTTCAGTGAGAAGCTATCAGGATCAAAGAAGAAGGTTCAGAGCAACAATCATCATCGTCAGGTACTTTTTGATGTTGGTGATTTTGTTTGGGTAGTATTAACTCATGATTATTTTCCTGTGGGAGAGTATAATAAGCTTAAGGAGTGGAAGATTGGACCCTGTGAGATCCTGCAGAAGATCAATGATAACACCTACAGACTACACCTCCCCAGTCATTTGAGGACTTCTGATGTCTTTAATGTGAAATATTTGAGTCCTTGTTTTGTGGATTCCAATGAAACTATTGTGAACTCGAGGACGAGTTCTTTCCAACCCAAGGCGATTGATGTAGGAGGATACAAGTTAGATGAGGTTGAGTTGTTAGATAGCACGTTGTTGGCACTGAGATACCTTGAGTTGACAGGTCAGTGCAAAGATGGCAAGTGGACTACCTAGAACGGTTTACATCGTTTAGCGAGCCATGGGCTCGGATCGGGTCCTTGAGACCCTAGTTTGATTGGAAACGGGCCTCCGGGCAAAAATCAAATATTGAGCGTTGTTGTTTTTAAGCCAAAAAATGATGTTTAAGCCTTCAATTTTACAGTTTTCAGTTTTTAGGAAACTTTCCATTTTCGATTTCTTTTCATAATTGGTATTTTCCCTAAATTTTCTCTAAATTTATGTTTTCGGGGATTTTTGCCTTTTTTTAGCTTTGGCCTTATAAATAAAGAGGCCATGAACGGAAAGAATATTATTATTATTGGTATTTGCATAATTTTAAATTAAACATCAGAGGTGTTTCTCTGTGTTTTTAGGGTTTTTCTCGTGTTTCTCCGTGTGAAATATCTGTTGAAATAGCCTGCAGAATAATCACTATTCTGCCCGGCGTCACACTCCCATGGAACCTAACTTCAAGCTTTCTCAAAATAAAATAGACTTACTTGACTATCCAACAATGTAAAGACGGATGTTTGGTAAGTTGCTTTATCTTACCATCACAAGACCTGATCTCTCTTATTCAGTAAACCGTCTTAGTCAATTTCTTGCCATACCAAGATTACCCCATTTAAAAGTAACTCAACGTGTACTTCAGTATATGAAGAACACACCAAACAAGGTCTCTTCTTTCTTACTACTGCTTCTGTTCAATTAAAAGCCTTTACTGATTCAGATTGGGCTACTTGTCCAGATACTAGACGATTTGTCAGTGGTTACGTGTTTCTTAGGGACTCATTGATCTCTTGGAAGTCTAAGAAGCAACACACAATATCTTGGTCCTCTGCATAAGCTAAGTATCGCTCTATGGCCAATGTAACTTATGAACTCATGTGGCTGTTGTCCCTGCTCAAAGATTTATTTGTTCCTCATCCAAGTCTAGCTTTGCTATTTTGTGATAATCAAGAAGCTCTACATATAACTGCTAATCCAGTGTTTCATGAGCGTATGAAGCATATAGAGATCAATTGTCATATTTTTCAAGAAAAAATTCAGAATGGTTACTTGAAAACCTTACTTAGTTCATGTTTTTGCTTGGCAAGATGAGACTTCACAACATTCGTTCTCCATCTCTAGGGGGAGTATTAGAGAAATTATACTTCTCCTTCTATTTTCTCTATATTTTCTGTTATGAAGAATATTCCTTAGTTTGTTATTTCATTAATATATGTGCTGAGGTGAGCTGGTGGTTGTTACAATTTGTTATCATTGTCCTCAGCCCCTATATATTGTTCTTTGGTTTGTACTCGTTGAATGTAATGTAGTGATGAATATTTCATAATTTTATTCATTCCCCTGCCTTTTCTAATATGGTATCAGAGCACTAATGGATAGAAGATTAAAATGAAAAAGAGGTACAAACAAAACATGCTCAAGTGTGAGTTGGGCAGACAAGCGCACATAGCCAATCCGACTGATAGAGACGGAATAACCATTAGGTAGAGTAACAGAAGAAGATGGAGTGCATGTAGAGGAAGTAAAACATACACAGGGAACAACATATATGGTGTGTTGCACCAGTATCAAGAACCCATGAAGAAGAAAGAATAGAGTTAGAACATGACTTGGAGGAGAAAGAAGAAATACTAGTGAAATTGGAGATAAACAGACCTGGCGACTGCGATTCACTTAGAGGTGTAATGGAGCTGTGGTTAAGCTACGAGTTGAGCAGAGCAATGAGCTGTTAGCATTGATTCAGAGTAAGGGAGCTCATAAAGGAACCAACAGCGAGAGTAGCAGATGAGTAACCTGAACCAACAACAGATCCCAAACCAGCTTGATTCGCAAAAGATTGAGTGGGCTAGATTTTGGATTTAAACTTGTAGCTTGGTGGATAACCATGTAATTTGTAACATTTATCAATAGTGTGGCCCAAAATACCACAGTGAGAACAGCTAAGGCTGTCATGTTTAGGCTTGGAGTTGGAATTGGTTACTTATATAGGGGAATGCTAGGTACCAAACGCTATAGCCTCTGGCATGGGTGGTGTACCCAAACTGATGTCTCACTGCCATTCCTCTTATACAATAAATGCAAAAGCTTTGGTGATGGGAGGCAGAGGATCCATCATCAATATCTGAGCACGAATCTAAGCATAGGACTCATTGAGGCCCATTAGAAACTGCATAACAAATTCCCGTTGCTGGTCATCCATCCAAGTTTTCATGCCCCCACAAGTGCAAACAGGGACTAGTCGAAAATCCTGAAGCTCATCCCATTGGATTTTTAGGCGAGTATAGTAAGTATTGATATCAAAAGAGCCTTGAGACAAAGTAGCAAGGTGCTTATTAATCTGGAAAACATGAGGATCATTGCTCTGATGAAACTGATCATGAAGATCGCGGCAAACACTCGCCGCTGAACCGATGTACAAGACACTATCAGTGAAGTCTTTAGCAACAGATTTGAGGATCCATGAGGTAACCATGCTGTTGCAATGAGACCACACACTCGAAAGGAGATCTATAGCAGAAGGGCGAAGAAGAGACTCCATGCAAGAAAGCATTATTAACATCAAGTTGAGTAGGAGACCAACCATGTATAGCAGCTAGGGCAAGGAGAATTTTAACAATAACCAGCTTTACAACAGGTGAAAAAGTGTCAAGAAAATCAATGCCCTCTTGTTGAGTGTACTATTGGCCACTAGGAGAGCTTTGTAACGTTTAATAGAGCCATCAGCTTTATATTATATCTTATAGACCCATTTGTAACTGATTAGACGTTTGCCAAGAGGTAGAGTGGTTAAAGACCAAGTGGAATTGGTTTCCAAAGCTTGCAGATCAGTACACATTGCCTCTTGCCACTCAGGAATCTCAATAGCCAGTGAATAATGTGTGGGCTCAGTGTGAGAGGAAATGGCAAGGAATTGAAACTTTCCCTTGATATTCGGTTCAAACTCAAAGATTTGAGAGATTTAAAGTATTTATTGGGATTAGAGGTAGCCCATTCTGACAAGGGAATTTCTATTAGCCAACAGTATTATGCCTTGCAACTAATTTTGGATGTTGGTTATCTTGGTTATAAACCAGCATGCACTCCCATGGAACCTAACCTCAGGCTTTCTCAAAATGAAGGAGACTTACTTGACGATCCAACAATGTACGAACGGATGATTGGTAAGTTGCTTTATCTTACCATCACAAGACCTGATCTCTCTTATTCAGTAAACCGCCTTAGTCAATTTCTTGCCACTCCAAGATTACCCCATTTAAAAGTAACTCAACGTATACTTCAATATCCCATTGGATTTTCAGGCGAATATAGTAAGTATTGACATCAAAAGAGCCTTGAGACAAAGTAGCAAGGTGCATCATTGATCTCTTGGATGTCTAAGAAACAACACACAATATCTCGATCCTCTACATAAGCTGAGTATCGCTCTATGGCCAATGCAACTTGTAAACTCATGTGGTTATTGTCCCTTCTCAAAGATTTATTTGTTCCTCATCCAAATCTAGCTTTGCTATTTTGTGATAATCAAGCAGCTCTACATATAGTTTCCAATCCAGTGTTTCATGAGCGTACGAAGCATATAGAGATCGATTGTCATGTAGTTCAAGAAAAAATTCAGAATGGTTACTTGAAAACCTTACACATATCATCACAACATCAATTGGCAGATACATTTACTAAGGCTCTTCACCCTACTCGGTTCATGTTTTTGCTTGGAAAGATGGGAATTCACAACATTTATTCTCCATCTTGAGGGGGAGTGTTAGAGAAATTATACCTATCCTTCTATTTGCTCTGTATTTTCTGTTATGAAGAATATTCCTTAGTTTGTTATTTCATCAATATCTGTGCTGAAGTGAGCTGGAGATTGTTACAATTTGTTATCATTGTCTCCAGCCCCTATATATTGTTCTTTGGTATGTACTCGTTGAATGCAATGTAGGGATGAATATTTCATCATTTTATTCATTCCCTTACATTTTCTAATAATAAGTGAATGGAAGAGTCAAGAGGCTAAAAGTCAGGAGTGATGAAAAATTTGTCATGAATGACAATGATACTTTACAAAATAACTAATTTAGAAAAATTCAGCTTATTTAATGTGATTCTCATTTGGTGTTCTGTATAAAAATCAAACAAGTCGAAATGTTGAATGTGTCTTTCTCATTAACTAAATATCCAATTTTTTTGAAAGGACCTACCCTTTTTGTTTGGTCTGTGGAATTTGAGAACTATCAGTCTAGTACAATAAAAAAAAAATGGGAAATTTAAAATGTACATCGACCACCTTTAAACTATGAATATTTAGCTTTTAGGTTCTTATATTATGAATTAATATCATTTTTGCAAATTTTTAATTAATTGCAATGTAATATTGTAACATTTTCAAACATTGTTTATCAACGAAATTATTTTAAAAACTTAACAATATAAAGAATTTGATAATTATATTTTTATACATTTGCACAGATAAATATGATACACCATGTAAAATCTATAAGAATTGTTTTAGTATTAAAATGTTAACTTCTTGTTTTTATTATTAAAAAATACAAAAAAAAAAAACAGATGATTGAAAAATTCATAAAATAATATTTGATGACTTCAAAATAGTTCTTAGAATTCATTGAAACCTTGTTTTGTAGCATTTAAAAATCTTATAAAAATGAGAAAAAAAATAGATTTTAAATTGATAAAGGTGATAACTTTGTGCAACTAATTAAAAGTTTTGAAGATCTTTGAAACCAACTTCGTAATTTACTAAAATATCTAAATTCAATCAATCCAAAGTTTATGAGCCTTTTGATGCAATTTTCCTTAAAGTTAACACCATCTGATGTGAAATATAATAGAGAAATAAAGCATAACTGTGTCAGTTGGAATATTGAATTAACAAATCAAATTTGTTGCTTCTCTAAAGTTTCCAAGCGAAAAATAAACAATTCAAGTCACTTGTAGCACTGAGATAGAAGAGCTTCACTATCAGTTGTAGCACTGAGATGCCCCAACTTACTCGTGGCCGAATAAAGATGACTGGGGAAGATGAAGAAGAAAACCCATGATACAGTTATGTTTGCACTCTCTCTGCCTGGCTCAAAAAGTATTTTTATTTGGAACACCAGTTCAATGTACATACAAAGTATTAATAATTGAATGGTTTATTTTTTTCTAGTATGGGTTGAAAGTTTCCAACCTTACTACTTGACAGAGATTTTAATGTTTTTCATCCATACATCAAAAACAAAAAAGACTTGAAAGATCCCTCACAGAATTATGAGCCAGCCAGGGAAAATAACAAGTAATCCTAGTTGAAATATCTTTTGTTTTCTTTTATTTCTGTTTACTTGGTTGTGTTTTGGCTCGCAAAAGAACAACTTTTGTCTTGTTACCTTATAGTCTCTTCCATTCATTTATTATCTTGTTAGAATTGTTGCTTCAGGGGAAAGTTATTTTGAAGATAATAAATGAATGAAAGAGTTAAGAGGCTAAAAATGAAAAGGGATGAAGAAGAATTTGTCATGAACGAAAGTGATACCTTACTAATTGGCCTAAGGCACCTCAAGTCCAAAATAATTCAAATTAGTGTGATTCTCTTTTGGCGTTCTGAAATAAAAATAAGAGAAGCTGAAATATTAAACCTGGGATGTGCACTCGATCTTTTTGAGATTCCAACTCAATATTTAATTTTTTTCTCTTTTATTAATTTATCTTAGATGCTAAATATCAATAATATCCTTAAGAGCATGTTTGGTTGCACAAAGAATTATGCTTGAGAGGGATGAAGCTTTCATATTTGTATTGATAGTCTGATTGACTTATGCTGAATAGGATCATCACGGGTTTTAAAAGAAAATATAGAGGCATCAGAAGTCATGTAATTGCAACAGGCAGAATCAAAATACCATCGAGATGTACCTGGTGTAGCTGACATGGCTATATTATTACCAATTTTATTTAGAGCCTCAGTAAGAACGGTGCAGAAACCACTCCAATCTGGTGGAGAGCTGGATGAAGTTGGTGTAGCATCAGTGGCTACAGCAGTAGTATTCTTTGGCTTGGAATAGAACCGATTGTATGAGCCTCGAGAGCGATATTGGTTCCCATTTGACTAATTTCCATATGGAAGTTTAGGGCAGTCTGCTAGATAGTGACCCGGTTCTCTGCAGACTTTACATAGGCAAGAAGGACATTTGAGCAATTCATGCCCTTGTGAATGACAATACTTGCAATATAAGGGCTTCTGGTATGGTTTTGCCTTGGCAGCTGGTGTGGCAAGAGCAACGGGTGCTGCAAGGGCAACATCTGTATGAGATCCTTGTAATGTGGCAAGATGTGTTTCCTCACTGAGTAGATCAAAAAAGACGTCGTTTAGGGGAGGTATCGCGCCCCGGTGTAGGATTGAAGCTCGTAAAGGTTCAAATTCCTCTCTCAAGCCTATCAAGAATTGCATAATGCGTGTCTCAGTTCGGTACTTTCCATGAACATTAGCATCTTTTGTGCATTCCCAAGTTGGGTCAGTGAGAGCTAACTGGTTCCACACGGCAGTCATCTGAGATAAAAAACTGTTGACAGTTTGTCCAGATTCTTGGCGCATGCTATGAAGGGTAAAAAGAAGACGATACCGATTTGAGATGTCTGCCCTGGTGTAGCGGTGTTAGAGAAGATCCCAAACTTCTTTAGCTGTATGGAGTGTACCAAATTGAAGTTTGATTTCTGGGATAATAGTGGCACGAAACCATGTGAGAATCTGATGATTTTTACTATCCCAGTCCTCTAGACGGTCAATATATTTGTCAGCATCTTCGTCATCCTTCTTCTTGGGTTAAATGATATCTCCAATCACGTAACGCCACAATTTTCATCCACAGGGTAAGTCCGATTCAGCCATAGTCGCAAAGAGAAATGTGAACCTCCAAGAAACTAGTGACGTGGTGGTCAATTGATGATGTGGCGGTCAACGGGTGATGTGGCGCTGACGTGGCTTTTAGGGCTGACGTGGCAACAATGTGTCTGAAACAGGAGCGGTGGCGAAGATGATGTCAATAGAGAATGAGACTCCGACTATAGTGGTGACCCGATGGGTATGAAACGGATATACTAGAAGTTTTTCTGATGGGAATGATCCACTAATAGTGACAATCACAGAGCATACTCAACTCTTAATATACCGAGAACCATTATGGCTCTGATACCATGTTGAATTTAATAGAGGAAGTGAGACAATAAAAAGGGGAGAATTGTATTGAATGGTGTGATTTACTTACAAGGGAGCTATCCTATTTATACAAGCCAATAAGAAAGGCAAAGCTATAAACAACCAATGTGGGACTATCTTATTTATACAAGCCAATAGGAGAGGCAAAACTATACACAACCAATGTGGGACTAAGCCCATATAATACATTAACACTATTTTTGAAAAAACTATAGTAGTAAAATTTAACCAAACATTAATTTTAAGAAAAGCTATCAATTTATTCTCACTAGCTCTTTTCCTGTGGGCAAAAGCTTTTACAAATGTTTCCTAAATCAACTTGTCCATTTGTTTTTACTCATTAATATAAATATTCACTTATTATTACACTTCTTTGGCAGCATGCTGAAATGTTTGTCATCTATTTTGAATTCAAAATGACTTTTAATTTGAGATTTTTTTTTAAAACTTTTTTAAGAAACAATTGAAATGCATTATTTCTTTGTTTGGATTGTGATTTAAACAGCACTTAAAGCAAAAGACATTGTTTTAAAGTGTTACTAGAAACATACAAATATGTGTTTTCTCTGCGTGGGAAGCAACAAGAATTAATTTTATTGAAATTTTAAATTTGAAGATAAGGAAAATGTACCTTAAAATAGTAAAGGATATTTTAATTGTGAAAAATATATATTTTATTTTGTTAATATTTTCTTAAACAATTTGTACATTCTTAACATAGTTTTTCAACTTTTTTAATATGATGTTGAAAAAGTTAGAGAAACAAAAAAAAAATTCTTTTCTCAATTTTTTCAATATTATGTGGATAAGAAATATGTTGTTTTCTAAACTATATTAAGAATGCGTAAATTATTGAAGAAAGTGTTAAAAAAATAGAGATGAAAAATTAAAAATATTTTTGACAACTATATGCTTTCTAATTCTTTCAACTTCGTGCTGTGGAATCCTTTGTTAATTAAAGTTGGTGGTCAAACAAGTATTTCATAACACATAACATGAAAAAAAAATTTTATTTAGCAGTGTCATGAGAGTTATATGACATAAAAGCCTATCTCACATTTGAATAAAAATAAAATACATTTTTTCTCTCTTTTCATACTATTTAATAGTGAGATAGATCTTATACCATATATATATATATATCTCTTATGGCATTGTTGCAGACAAAAACTTCTCATATAACAGATGGGAAGATTCTCTTTGAAGACATTGTCAAATTGGACAGAGGATAGCAATACAGCTGAAGATGGGGAAAATATAGAGTAAATCCTGTATTGACTTTGTAGTATGTTGAGGACTCGATATTACCTGTCCTAGCTAGTGTATTAGTTGGCCCAATCTATGTCGCCTGTCTTTTGATGCAGCTCTATAAATAAGACAATTAACAGGCTTCATTGTTATCTATAAATAAGACACTCTCCACTTTCCATTCTCCATTCTCATAGTAGGCTAGCAGCTCTCTTCTCGAGCTAATTAAGTCACCTTCTTCCAACACAGTTAGTTAGCCTGCCAAAAATGGTATTCAGTAAGTCCTCTCAAGTCATGGTGATGGCGTTGTTCGTAGCAATAGTACTTCTTATGTCCTTGGAGGTAGCAGCCGCTGCCTTAGATGATGCACTACCGAAATCCAAACTCGGTCAGTCATGAGGGAAACTTCAATTATTATTCTGTTTAATTAAACTCCATACTTCATTGTGTTTTTTTAATTCTTTTTTTTAAGGCTGCGGAAGGAAGCTTCACTTGTGATTTCTAACCATACACGATTTTTCCATGGTATACAGGACGGAAAGTTGTTGATGAACGAATTCTTAGCCTTACAAATGATGATTATCCTCCTAGATATGTGACGCCTGGTGGATCTGGAGGATATGGTCCGCCAAACCCATGAGTGGCGGGGAAAAGCTTATTTCGTCACAAAATAAGGTTATAGATAGCAGTCTGAAATTCCTAGAAATTATATATACGCTTTGCATAAGTTCAGATGGAAGTTACTAGACTTTAAAATGTTTGTTCTGTCTGCAGTATAGTGTTCTGTTCTGTCTGCAGTATTGTATTGTTTGATTCAATATAAAATGTCTTGTTTTAAAGAAAAGATGCTTTAGACCAAATAAAGTGAATGAGATACGCCAGGTTGTTAATGGCGATTCTGATTACTGAATGTTATTTTTTGGTGTGGTGTTTTGCCTCTTGTAATTATACCAGTTTCTCTTAATTTCCCCATCAAATTAGAACAGATGCCATCTCATGGCTACTAGCCATCTTGTGCTGTTAAAGCAAAATTCAAATTTCAGGGTCAACGAAGGACCAGGAACATCATCAACTTGCCCTTGATATGATCTAAGCTGTTCCAATTTACGGGGGAAATTAACAGATTTTAATTTTTTTTCCCCCTGATATGCCAAGGTAAATAGGGAGGTTGAGCTATTCGAGTTCGATTTATTGAACTTTCAACTGAGCTCAAATATGCAAAATAAACTCGTTAACTGAATCAAATCGAGTAAAATACCTGAGTATTTACCTCGTTAGGCTTGCGAATCGTTCGATTAATATAGTTTTTAAAAATATTTTTTACGTATATTATTATATTTGTATATATATATATTATTTATTAAATTATAAAAATACATTTCTATTGCAAACTCGATAGGTTCATTAAAACCTTTTAAAGCTCGTAAACTCGAGCTCGGATGAGCTCGTTAATTATCAAGCTCAAACCTTTCAAATTTTAGTCGAGCTCTAGCTGAAACTCTATTTTTGGGTTTGACTTAAGAGTTCGAGCTCTTAAAGGGCTTATTTAGTTTTATTTAATGACACTACTTTTGAATCAGTCAAATGTAGTGTTATTAAGTTTGTTTGTTTTTCACTTATTAGTAACACTTAATGGATATGACTGAAACAGATCTAAAATTGAGCTTTCATACCATTTAGATAATATTTTAGACAAAAATACCCCTCCTCATTTATCAAAATCTCATAAATACCATGAATCCAAATTTTATGTAAACTCATCAAATTTCCCAATTCTCCACCCATATCTCGTCAACTCTCTCATTCTTCTTCACATCTCCCTCCTCGCAAATCGCGATTTAACCCTCTCCGACCGCAAGTCGCTCAAACCATCGGTCTCAACGACACCTTTCTTTTTTTCTTTTTTGATTTTCACTGTATCTTTTCCTTTTCTTTTTCTTTTTTTTTTCTTTTCTTTTGCCTTTGATCATCAAGTTATAAGTATGAGTATCATGGTTTGAGCATAACCGAATTTGTAATCACATTTCTCTCGTTTATAATTTAAATCATTCACATCTAATTGATAATCACATTTAATTAACTTGAACGAGGCACAAATTGACACTAATCTCTCAAGCTTTCGTTTATGGCCGCTAAATTTGACCTATGTTAAGCTTAATTTGCTGCAAGTTAATGCTTTTTTTTTTCTTTTTAGTTTGAGAGAAATTGCACCCAATTTTTTTACATTCAAGATTTTGAAAAGAGATCTCTAAAGCAAAAGGCTCGATTTTTTTTTTCTTTTCCTTTTTGGAGTACTTCCATCTTGATCCAAGTTTCAACAGATTCATCAAAAAAAAAAAAAAAAACACGTGTAAAGGCCAAGAGACCCAGTTGACCCTTTTGATTTAATTGAAGAAATTAAGAACCAAAATTTTGGGCTACGCTTAGTTCTCAAAGAAAAAAGGAATCTCGAGGAGCCCATTTAGGAAAAGCTCGAATCCTAAGACTCCAAAATCGGTTTCTTTGTAGATTTTTACGGATGTAAAACTCATATTTACATAAGAGTAAAAATATGATTGATAATTTTTTAAAGCTTTATTGATAACGTTAATTGAATATGTATAAATGTTATTAGTGAGATTCACCAAAATTACCAGTCAAATTTTTACTCGGATACAAATATATGTTTTACATCTGATATAAACAAAAATTTCTCCAATTCTCTCACGAGAAAAATCTCAAAAGAAAAACTGTCATGATTGCATCTTAATTAGACGATTATAAGGGTGTAATCAACGTATTTTCAATAATTATTTTTTTACATAAGTTAAAACTTATAGAAATTTTTTTTTTAAAAAAAATTATTTTTATTGAATTAATTATTAGCTTATGTGGACATGCTATGTCATCACGACCAACTCCACCGTGACACACGACCCTTTCCACATAATGCATGCATATACCATTTCAAAAAGTTAGACGACTTCAAACATTCATAACACCGCGAAACATTCTCAATACTCTTCTAACACGAGTAAACAATTTATTTCCATTGAATGGCGTGATGGCGCTGCTACATGTTACAGGTAAATTAAAGGAAAAAATGGATCCTTACCCAAGTTAAGGGGTTGAAAATGATAAGTTATGACTGGTTATTGAATCTGAGTCACAGCTTCTTAACCCTCGTAGCAAGGTTGAAGTATTAGTATTTTGTAAAAACACGTAAAGAACAAGTCAATGAATCAGTGTTACATTATACACATCTAGTTTGATTGAATTCTCCTACGATACGACTTTATAGTTCAGTTTTGACTTTTAAACTATCAACAAGCAGATTAAAACTTAAGTTGAAATGAAACTAGAATTGAATTTATGAGTTGCCCAAACTCTAATCGACTCAATTTGTGTGTTAAGAACTAACATCTAGTGCATATTGATATGTTTTTTTATTAAATTAAATGAAATAATAAAATTAAAAAAATAAATAAATAATATATGAATTAATCAAAATTTTTTATTAAATTAAATGAAATAATAAAATTTAAAAAGTAAATAAAAAATATACGAATTAATCAAAAATTTTTTTGCTAGATATAACATCATTCTAATCTTAGTTACCAATAGTTAATATAGAAATAAATAAAATGACAAGAGAATATGTATAGGTAAGTGTGAATTAATGGGTAGTGTGTAACTGTAATACCCGTATTCTTAAAGTAACGGTAAAAAAGTAATTTGATAAATATGATATAGAATTAAAATAATATATATGAAAAATTTATTATTGAATAAAATAATCATTTTGAAAAGAAAAAAACTGGAAGCATCAGGTTTAGTTACAAAGAAGAAGAAAAAAAAAAGACAATTAGAGAATATGTATAGGTAAGTGTAAATTAGTGGGTAATGGGTATTGGATATCTACTTAGGTGGTTATTGTGTATAAGTGGTTTTTGAAATGGATAATGTGTAATTGCTTAGGTGGTTACTACAGATAAGTGGTAATGGATACTATGTAATTGTTTAGGTGATTATTGTAGATAAATTGTTTTTGAAATGGGTAACTTGTAACTATTTATATGGTTATTGTAAATAAATAACTTTTGAAATGGATAATGCGTAACTGCTTAGATAGTTACTGTAGATAAATTATTTTTGAAACATAACTAATTAGGTAAATGTGGGATAATTGTGGGGTGATTAGTTTTGTAGTTTTATACCTAATAACATAATAAAACTATATTTATACGGTGATATTTTTGATATTTCATGAACTAGATGATATAAAAAATATAATCTCAATAAAAAAAAAAACAAAACTTAAAATATATATATTCAATTGAAATTGTTATTAACATCCGATTAGCAGCATGCGATTGCATCGTCCGAGGAGGAGACAAAAAGAGAGGATTCCCTTAACCGTTAGGATAATTTTATCAATAAAAGTATTTATTTTAAACAATTTTTGCTCTGATAATATAGTACCCTAAAATTAATTGCAAAAGATTTTTATTGACGTACAATGGACGTACCATATCATTATCCAAAGGTAACTATGTCGGAGTAATTTGTAGGATTCAAAAAGAGAGAAAAAATCTTCATGGGCCACGTACAACTTTTATTGGGCTCATTATAGGGCCACTGATTAAGAAGCATTTCGCCCATTGGGTTGGGCTTACTTTTAAGCACGCATAGAAAGCAAAGAGATTGATCAATGTTTAGCAGCCCAGACCAACACGATTTTTGGTGCCATTTGATTTTCACCTTGCATGATTTGAATCTGAAAACCGTTTCTTTATATGAATGAATTCTTTTTTAATTATATTTTTCTTTTACACTATGTTGAAAACAAATGAATTTTATAGCCTTTATAAAATTTATTTCAAATTCTATAATTGTTATGTATGAAGAAAAAAAAATACCCGTGAAATTCATTTAGAAATGAATTCATTATGGAATTGAGTTGACTTGTTGCAAATTCTATCAAAATTGATATAATTTACAAATGAATTCTATGAAATAAAGAGTAAAAAACAATGTCTATCAAAATACCCGCTCTCCCACTCTCTCCTCTCCAAGAGATTCTTACCTGCATCGGTTGCAAAACTTATTTTGGCACCGGGATAGAAACATGATTAGTAATTTTTGAGAACTTTACTGGTAATATTAATTGAATATGTACATATGTTACTAGTGAAGTCCTTCAAAATTACTAGTCAAGTTTCCACATCGATGTAGAAATAAATTTTGCTCCCGATGCAAACAAGAATTTCTCCTCCCCCTTTCTTCTTCTCTCTCATCTATTGATTTTTTTCATTTGTTTTAAACATAGAAATCAAATGAATCCTGCAATTTAAAGTAAAAGACCAAATATAAAATTACATTTTAATTCATTTTTAAATAAATTTCATTTTCAATTCATTTAAAAATAAAATGTTTCATTTGGTTCCAAACAGACTCTTAGTATTTGCACACCAATAAGCAAGTGAACTTGCAACTGATTATAGCATTCACCCAGAAATGTTGATTACGGCCTTAAAAACAGATTCTATTTTTGAATTATAAATTCATATTGTGAATTGAAAAGACAAATAGTGTTAATTTTGTTGAATAATATCAATAAAATTAAAATTTATATGTTAGATGAATTAAAACGTGATGTAATCAATTCTGCTGATACCAAACATGAAAATTCATTTGAGTTCATTTACAAATTGTAACTCCTAGTCAATAACTAAAATGGAAAGATAAAAAAGGGCTACTCTCATGACACAAACTTTCTGATACAACTCTTGAAGTAAAAACCAAGCAGGTTCTTAGAGCTTTCAGATTACTGTATGTATACTTCAGCGGATATTAACAAGATAATTTAGAAGAAAAGATTGATAAATTGCCTACAATGCAAGCAAAAATTTCTTGATTTCATGCAATTTTGTCAAAGTTTCTCTCATGGTTAAACGATCTTTAGCCAGTTGAGCTGCACACGACAAACCAACTCGTATCACAGCAGCCACACACTCTTCACCTTTGCCCACCCAATCGCTGTTAACGGTGCTACTATTGTTGGTGCTGCTGTTGCCAACACTAGAATAACTAGTGCTTGAGCTTTGCATAAAACTTCCATTATCCTTGAAAAGCCTTGAATCAGCAACCTCCAAAACTTTATTCTGATTCACCGCTGAAGCAAATTTATTCAGGCTCAATCCTTCTTCAAACATACCATCCGTTGGTCTCTTTGCTATGAACATCTCAAGCAGCAGGATTCCATAACTGTAGACATCCCCATTGGTTGAAGCTTTCCCTCCTTGACCATACTCTACAACAAATTACCAACATGTTAGGGTATCAAATTACAGTATGAATTCTAACTTGTAATGAAGGACGGGCGGAGGAAGAACCACAATATATACAAGTAATTTTGTGTACCTAGAGCAATGTAACCAATTGAGCCCTTTAGTCCTATTGTGCTGCTCTCGTGTGATGGATTTTGAGAAACAAACCTTGACAATCCGAAATCTCCAACATGAGCAGCCATATCTTCATCCAAAAGTATATTTCCTGGTTTCAAATCGCAATGGACTACTGGTGGGTCGCAGTCATGGTGCAAATAATCAATTGCTGAAGCTATATCTATCGCAATGTTCAATCTCTGCAACAAGGTTAGCCATAACCAAGGTTCTGTGTCTTTCGAGTATAACCACTTATCCAAGTTTCCATTGGGCATGAATTCCATAACCAAGGCCTTGAAATCATCTCCTTTATAATCAATGCTAGAGCATGAAGTGATGACCTTCACAAGATTCCTATGCCGAACATTCCTCAGAGCTTCACATTCTGCATTGAAACTCTGAGAGGCTTTACTCTGTTGCAGGTCAAGGACTTTTATGGCAAGGATGTTGCTACTAGTACTGTTTGTTTCATTTTCACAAGTGGTGAACACACCTTTATAAACAGAACCAAAGCCTCCTTTTCCTATCAAATTTTCAGCTGCAAAGTTTTGTGTAGCAATCCGAATATCAGAGTAAGAAATCATTGGGGGCATCCCCTTCAAAAGAGACGACAACCCACTTCCTTTGTCCTTCTTGTTTTTCTTCTTTCGGGATATCGGTGCCCATACAGCGCAGAACATTGCACCGATTAAGAAAGCGATGCAAGAAACTAACAAGATGATCTTCGGTAGATAACGACTCTTTCGTTTCCTTGTAATGCATTGGGAGAGTCCTAACTTTCTCACAATTTCTTGATAGCTACCGCAGAGCCTATTGTTCCCTTGTAGAGAAACCTGGGTTAGGTTCTTGAAGACACCTTTTGTTGGAACTTCTCCTTCCAGGTGATTGTAAGACAGATTTATGTTCAGCAAATACTGAAGTTCTTCTAATTCTTTTGGGATTTGACCAGAGAAACTGTTTGAAGAGAGATCCAAACTCTCCAGGGATGTTAAATCTCCTATTGAACTTGGGATTGAGCCGGAGATATTATTACTTGATATGATGAGAAAACGCAGATTTGAACAACTGCCAATGGATATTGATAAATTTCCAGACAGCTGGTTATCAGAAACATCCATGTCTTGAAGCTGTTTCAAGTTGCCAACTTCACTAGGGAGGGGACCCTGCAGAGTATTTTGTGCTAGACGCATGTCATTTAGACTAGAAAGCCCAAAAATCTCCTTTGGTATGCTTCCATTTAGCCTATTTGCCATTAGGCCCAATGTGCTCAACTGCTTGCAGTCCCCAATAGTTGGTGGAATTCTGCCAGAGAATTGGTTATGTCCCATTGTGAGGGCATACAGTTGAGTAAAATTGCCAAAGACATCTGGAATTTCTCCAGAGAACCTGTTTTGGTGCAAAGTAAATTTCTGTAGTCTCTTTAGTGTTCCTATGGTTTTCGGTATTTGCCCTGTAAAATAATTTTCTTCAACAGACAGAGATATGAGGTTGTGATACTTATCAATCCCTCTAGGGAAGCTACCTGTCAGCCTATTGTCATCGACGCAAAAACTTTGGAGATGGATCGACAGGTTTGCAACAGAACTTGGAAGTTCTCCAGTCATTAGGTTGGAGAAAAGCCTGAGAGTTTCCAACTGAGTACAGTTCGTCAGAGAATTGATCAGCTGAAGATTCTGCGCTGTAGTAGAAGAGAGATGATTTAGACCAAGATCTAGCATGACAAGTTTCTTCATGTTGCCGAACAATGGAACAGACCCTTGAAAGTTATTTCTAGAGAGGTCAAGGAATTCAATATTTGAAGCATTGGATATAGAACTTGGTATCATTCCTTCAAGATTGTTCTGCGCCATATGGAGGTGTCTCAGATTTGGAAGAGAATGCCCTATGTCCATTCCTAACTTCCCTGTAAGGTTATTTTGTGTGACAGATAAGAATACTAAAGAAGAAATGTTCCAAATAGAATGGGGTATGTTGCCAGTGATGTGGTTTTCAGATAGCTGAATTTGTTGAAGGTTACGGAGACGACCCAGCTCACTTGGAATTTTACCATGAAAGTGGTTTCTTGCGAGGGCAAGAAAAGAAAGAGAGGGGAGATTTCCTAACTCCAACGGTATTTGGCCGTGAAGTGAGTTGTTGGAAAGGTCTAGAACGAGGAGGGAAGTAAGATTGGAAAGATGAGGGGATACAGTACCTAATAAGCCAAGTCCAGGAAGCTGGAGTGATTGGACTCGGGCGGAACTGGAGCAAGAGACCCCATACCAAGAACAGTGAGAAGAATTCTGTGTCCATCCCGAGAGAGTATTTTGAGGGTCTACTTGGAGTTTGAAAGATAGAAGAGCTTCTCTGTCAGTTGTAGCACTGAGATGCCCCAACTTGCTCGTGGCCGAATAAAGATGACTGGGGAAGATGAAGAAGAAGAGGAGAAGCAAAAGATGGAGATATCCCATGATTCAGTTATGTTTGCACTCTCTCTGCCTGGCTCAAAAAATTTGAAGTCTAGTTGGTGATAATAAATGAATGGCAGAGTCTAAAAACGCATCTGAAAACAACAATTAGCATTTTTGAAATGGTTTGTGATAATAAATGAATGGAAGAGTTAAGAGGCTAAAAGTCATGAGATGAAAAATTTCTCATGAATGACAGTGATAATTTACTAAACAATCTATTCTAAAATAATTCAATTTATTTAATGTGATTCTCTTTTCGTATTCTATGATAAAAATTAGACAAGCATTGAGACATTTTGCATTCGTCTCACTTTTAAACGCGCTCTGAACGAGTCTAGAAAACACATTTGAAAACAATGATTAACATTATTGAAGCAATTAGTGATAATAAATGAATGGAAGAGTTAAAAGGCTAAAAGTCAGGAGTGATGAAATTTTTTTCATGAATGATAGTGATCTTTACTAAACAACCTAGTCCAAAATGATTTTCTTTTGGTGTTATGTGATAAAAAATCAAACAAGCATTGAGGTGTTTTGCTTTCATTTCGCCTTTGGACGCGATCTGAACGAGTCTAAAAATACATTTGAAAACAATAATTAGTATTTTTGAAACAGTTAGTAATAAATAATGAATGGAAGAGTCAAGAGACTAAAAATCATGAGTGATGAAAAATTTGTCATAAATGATAATGATGCTTTATTTCAAAAATCTTATAAAAATGAGAAAAAAAATAGATTTTAAATTAATAAAGGTAATAACTTTGTGCATCTAATTAAAAGTTTTGAAGATCTTTGAAACGAACTTCGTAATTTACTAAAATATCTAAATTCAATCAATCCAAAGTTTATGAGCCTTTTGATGCAATTTTCCTTAAAGTTAACACCATCTGATGTGAAATATAATAGAGAAATAAAGCATAACTGTGTCAGTTGGAATATTGAATTAACAAATCAAATTTGTTGCTTCTCTAAAGTTTCCAAGCGAAAAATAAACAATTCAAGTCACTTGTAGCACTGAGATAGAAGAGCTTCACTATCAGTTGTAGCACTGAGATGCCCCAACTTACTCGTGGCCGAATAAAGATGACTGGGGAAGATGAAGAAGAAAACCCATGATTCAGTTATGTTTGCACTCTCTCTGCCTGGCTCAAAAAGTATTTTTATTTGGAACACCAGTTCAATGTACATACAAAGTATTAATAATTGAATGGTTTATTTTTTTCTAGTATGGGTTGAAAGTTTCCAACCTTACTACTTGACAGAGATTTTAATGTTTTTCATCCATACATCAAAAACAAAAAAGACTTGAAAGATCCCTCACAGAATTATGAGCCAGCCAGGGAAAATAACAAGTAATCCTAGTTGAAATATCTTTTGTTTTCTTTTATTTCTCTTTACTTGGTTGTGTTTTGGCTCGCAAAAGAACAACTTTTGTCTTGTTACTCTATAGTCTCTTCCATTCATTTATTATCTTGTTAGAATTGTTGCTTCAGGGGAAAGTTATTTTGAAGATAATAAATGAATGAAAGAGTTAAGAGGCTAAAAATCAAAAGGGATGAAGAAGAATTTGTCATGAACGAAAGTGATACCTTACTAATTAGCCTAAGGCACCTCAAGTCCAAAATAATTCAAATTAGTGTGATTCTCTTTTGGCGTTCTGAAATAAAAATAAGAGAAGCTAAAATATTAAACCTGGGATGTGCACTCGATCTTTTTGAGACTCCAACTCAATATTTAATTTTTTCTCTTTTATTAATTTATCTTAGATGCTAAATATCAATAATATCCTTAAGAGCATGTTTGGTTGCACAAAGAATTATGCTTGAGAGGGATGAAGCTTTGATATTTGTATTGATAGTCTGATTGACTTATGCCGAATAGGATTACCTTTTAAACTTGCCAATCTTATGGTTTTAAATTGAACATACTTTACCAATAAGAACATCAGCACCTTATCTCCTCCATCCCCCTTAAACATAATTTTAGTCTTAATTTTGTTCCATTTCTTGTACAACCAAACGGATTCTAAGGGTAGTTAAGGACTTTTGAACTTACTTTAAGTTAATTTGCAATCAACAAATATTTTTAAGGGTGCATTTGAGAGTGTTGTGTTGTAGCTACGCTGATGCCAAAAGTGCTGTGAGAGTGTTGGTACCAAAAGAGCTGTGAGAAATGGTGTTGCTAAAAGCTCAGTGTAGCGCTTGGTAAACTGTCTTGCAAAAGCACTGTGTAAGTGTTGTGATCAATAACTTAACAGTTAAGGTTTGTATTTTTACACATTTGGGCATGAGTTTGAGTCTTAGACTTGTGTACACCTCACAACAAAAGGCGTACGTCAAACGAATAGAAACATCTAAAAATTTACCTGGATGTTTTGCTTTCGCCTTGCCTCTAAACGCGCTTTGAACGATCAAGAAAACGCCTTTGAAAATAATTGTTAGCATTTTAAAAGAAATTGTTGATAATAAATATTAGAGAAACTATACCTCTCCTTCTATTTGCTCTGTATTTTCTGTTATGCAGAATATTCCCTAGTTTGTTATCACACCAATATCTGTGCTGAGGTGAGCTAGAGGTTGTTACAATTTGTTATCGTTGTCTCTAGCCCCTATATATTATTCTTTGGTCTGTACTCTTTGAATGCAATGTAGTAATGAATATTTCATCATTTTATTCATTCCCTTACCTTTTCTAATATGGTATCAGAGCACTAATGGATAGAAGATTAAAATGAAAAAGAGGTACAAACAAAACATGCTCAAGTGTGAGTTGGGCAGATAAGTGCACAGAGCCAATCCGACTGATAAGGACGGAATGACCATTGGGTAGAGTAACAGAAGAAGATGGAGTGGGTGTAAAAGAAGCAAAACATAGACAGGGAACAACATACATGGTGTGTCGCACCAATATCTAGAACCCATGAAGAAGAAAGAATAGAGTTAGAACATAACTTGGAGGAGAAAGAAGAAATACCCGTGAAATTGGAGACAGACGGACCAGGTGACTGTGATTCACTGAGAGGTGTAATGGAGTTGTGGTTGAGCTGTGAGCTGAGCAGAGCAATGAGCTGTTGGCATTGATTCATAGTAAGGGAGCTCATAGAAGAACCAGCGGTGGGAGTAGTAGATGAGTAACTTGAACAAGCACTAGATCCCAAACCAGCTTGATTCGCAAAAGAGTGAGTGGGTTGGATTTTGGGCTTAAACTTGTAGCCCGGTGGATACCCATGTAATTTGTAACATTTATCAATAGTGTGGCCCAAAATACCACAGTGAGAACAACTAAACCTGTCACGTTTGGGCTTGGAGTTGGAATTGGCTGCTGATACAAAGGGATGCTGGGTACCAAACGCCATAGCCTCCGGCATGGGCGGTGTACCAGAACCGATGTCGCGCTGTCGTTCCTATTGTACAATAAGTGCAAAAGCTTTTGTTGACTGTTGTGCGTTTATCTACTTAAATAAATTGGCAAATAATCGCACTCGTTTTACTTGCAAGTGCACAAGGTCAATAGTGTAGTATAGTGTGCGAATGCAAGATCATCTCCATAGGGATTGGTAAAGTTCAATTTAGAATTATATTCGCAATATAAAGAGATAGAAATAATAAAAGCGTTGAGAAATAATAAATATAAAATACTAAGGATAAAGGCGTAGGGACTTGATATCCACCACTAACTATGCGACCTCAATACAATAGTATGCCAGTATTTTAAATATGCCATGAATACCTAATGTTTGTCAACCTAAGGGCATGGTATCTACTTCTTAGGCTATTGATCTCCCTAAGCAACGAGTTAGGCATGGTATCTACTCTAACTCTTCTCTTTCTTAAGGGATTCAACATGGTATCTACTCCCGGTTTTCCATGTTGATTAATCCAAGAATCCGGTGTGGATATCTTTTGTTACTATTGTTGAACTCAGGACTCGGTCATCCGAATTGATTCAACTAACTAATTAATACCACATGCATACGTTGATCAAACAAACACATATGAGGAATTTAAATAAACACCGGCATTAATCAAGTTAAGCAGCATAACATAAATATCACAAAGGCGCCAATACTGAATTATTGAATAAACATAATTAGGGCTTCAATCAAACCCTTACTAAAAAGTTAATTACACATAATAAGATAAAAAGGAAAGAAGAAACCCGAAAATATTATGGAGAAGAGTCTTCAATTCGTCTCCACAATCTCTTCCTTCGGGCTCGTCCAGCCTCCGGTCTCCCCGTACAAAAACTAAAACTAAAAGGGAGCGTGATCACCCAAAAGGGAGATCTACTCCAAAGGGAGATTAAAAGATAAAAGAAGGGATCCCCTAATTTGTGTTTTTACTAGTGTATTTATAGGGGTTGAATAATCATAGAAAACTCAGGAAACCTTAAATTTCCTAAAACATAAAAACTCCTTTGTTTTCAAAACTGGTTCTGCCGTTTTACTGTTCACGCCTGTACATGTGAGCTCGATCGCATATGTGGTGCGCTCGATTGCCCAGAGGAGTGCGCTCGATCGCAATCTAGCCAGCAGTTGCTCCAGGATTTCCAGATTTCTTCCTTTAAGTGTCAAAAATGCTGCTTTTTCTCCAAGACCTTATAAAAATGTGTAAAACACAAAAGTGAAGTAAAATAGACTAAAATATGTAGATAAAGAGCTTAACAAATGTAAATTAAGGTGCTTAAATATTTAAGCCCCTATAACACCCCTAAACTTACATATTGCTAGTCCTTTAGCAATACAAAACTAAAAACTAACTGAAAAATAAAGGTACATAGATAAATCCACTGTTCATGGTGTCCACAAAAGTTTAGGTATTGCACAAAATCATGACTTGCATTCGTGAACAAGCTTAAACAATACAAACGCATCTTCGTAATGAATCCAAGTTTTAAACGTTGATTACTTACATGAGGTAGGTTAAGGCATCACAAGTCTGATTTTTAGTGTGTGGTGAATTAGCACATAAAGATGAAGCTTCCAAATATTTCTAATGTATTGTGTTTTAGTGTCTTAACATTCATCGAATTTCCTATCAGAATGAACACAAGTGGTATAGTTTTCTTTCTTTTCTTTTTTCTTTTATCATGAGTTTTTTTCTTCTTTTTTTTTGGTAAGTTGGGTTCCATAAAGCTTTCTAGTTGACCCATGTAGCGAGTGTTTAACCAATGACTCCCAAACCAGATGGTTTTAGGGCATTAGGTGTAGAGACACCCCTAAGGACTTACTAACTCGAGTCAAAAAGGCTACGAAACTAAATGGTCTTAATGCATCCAAGCAAAATCCCCACCTTTTGACGTGAACACTCACTGCTTACTGAGGCAGAGGTCTAGTTACTCAGTGAAAACCTTACTTAATGATCATTCTATGCATAATTCCCACTTTTTGACGTGAACACTCACTGCTTACTGAGGCAAGAGGTCTAGTTACTCAGTAGAAACTTTTTTTTCTACTGATCATTAGGAGCATCTTATTTTCTCTTTTTGCACAATAAATATTTTTCTCTATTTTTCTATGGCAAAGTGTTATTCTAACAAGTAATCCGATTACGGCTAGGTCATGGAAACATAAACATTAAAATCACATGTCATACCCCACACAATTATGTGTTAATGTGCTCGTGTTATATTAGATCAAACTTGTGAATCCTTAAACAACTTAAAAGTGGTAATTAAAGTTTAAAACTCAATTATTAGACCATGTATTCAAGGTTTTAAGGTCACTTATGAAGTCAAATCATACTATTTGTTAAGATCAACCAAAATTTTTAGAACAAAATGAACATGTATTTATCTTTTAAACAAAAAATTGGGACATAACATGTGTGAATGTGTCCCCATACCCCCAAACTTAAATTGCACATTGTCCCCAATGTGCGAAAAGCATGGAAGGATCTGACCTGGGGGATGGAGAACTCGTTGGGCTGGCATGGCTCATAGCACACCCCCAAACTTGAACGAATGTACACAATGTCCCTAAAAAGACAAGGAAAAACTAACGTAATACGGGAAAACAAAGAGTACGAAAAATAAATAAATAGCAATAAATGTAAAAAAATAATAAAAGGATAAGCTGTAGGGTGCCTCCCATAAGCGCTAAGTTTAACGTCTTCAGTCGGACCAAGCTTTATTTTACTCCAAAACTAAGATTGGCAGCAGCTAGCATAGGAAATGTCTTGTTCTCTCCCATATAAACATAAGGTAAGTGCTCTGGTAACTGCTTGAATTCTAAGTTAGGTGCTTGTACAATAAAAGAGAAAATAGTATTAGTAGGCACATGAGGGTCAAAAGGATCGGTGTACTTACTTGGATGCTTTGGTGAGGCCTCAAGAAGGTGCACAGTGTCGATGATGTCATCAGTAACATTCTTACATTTAGGCTCAATATCTGATCCTTTGAAACAATGGGTGAGGGTGGTCTCCAATAGATCAATGTGATGGACATGAAAAACTTGCTCAACAACACTTTGCTTTCGTTCACTTAGCTCTTTAGCAATTTTCCCCACTTGTACTTCCAATCTTTGAAAAGCTTGCTCATACCTTGCAGTGGTTTCCTTTTGCTCGGTCATAAACTGATCTTGTGATGTTATCAATTGCCTTACCATACTCTCTAGATCACTCTTCTTTGACTCTTGAATTGGTTGGGCTGCTTGGTGGAAGTTCCTTTGTTGCCCTTGAAGCATTTGGATTGTTGCTCTATGAGTGATTCCACCATCCAGGATTATAGGTATTTGCATAAATGTTGTAGTTTTTCGGTCCCACATAGTCCGTTTGCTCTTGATCTGTAGATAAATATAAAGGGCAAGTATCAGTAGTGTGATCAAAACGAGAACATATAGCACATACCTGGAGTTGTTTGGCTCGTGGGCTAGGTGAGATGTTTTGAGCAGTCATGGTGTTTATAAGCATATCAAGCTTCCTCTCCATAGCAGCTAGATAAGTATATGTAGCTTCCGCCATTGGTACTTCTCCTTCAAAGGAATTAGTTGAAAAACTTCAATGCAGCAGTTTCAGTACTACTGTTTGGGTACTCTCTGGAGCTTTTGGGCTCGATCACACCAAGAACAGCGCTCGATCGCACTGGGCTTGCGTTTGATCGCGGGACAGAAACTTCTATGCTGCACACCTGAACAAAAAATGAAAAGAAGGAATAAATCTGATTTTTTGATAAAAATAAAAATAAAACAGAACAAAATAAAATAAAATAGAATAATAAAAAAAAACTAACGAAAATAATTCCAAAAAGAAATTTAGCACAATCCCCGACAACGACGCCAAAAACTTGTTGGGCGAAAATATACCTAAATTAATAAGCAAATAATCGCACTCGTTTTACTTGCAAGTGCACAAGGTCAACGGTGTAGTACAGTGTGTGAATGCAAGATCATCTCCACAAGAATTGGTAAAGTTCAATTTAGAATTATATTCGTAATATAAAGAGATAGAAATAATAAAAGTGTTGAGAAATAATAAAGATAAAATACTAAGGATAAAGGCGTAGGGACTTGATATCCACCACTAATTTTGCGACCTCAATACAACAGTATGCCAATATTTTAAATATGCCATGAATACCTAATGGTTGTCAACCTAAGGGTATAGTATCTACTCCTTCGGCTATTGATCTCCCTAAGCAACGAGTTAGGCATGGTATCTACTCTAACTCTTCTCTTTCTTAAGGGATTCAGCATGGTATCTACTGAATTGTTCCTTAAGAGAGCTTAAGATCTGTGGAAATCGACAACCACATGAGACCTAGGGCATGGTATCTACTTCTGGTTTCCCATGTTGATTAATCCAAGAATCCAGTGTGGATATCTTTTATTACTAATGTTGAACCCAGGACTCGGTCATCCAAATTGATTCAACTAACTGATCCATACTACATGCATATGTTGATCAAACAAACACATATGAGGAATTTAAATAAACACAGGCATTAATCAAGTTAAGCAACATAACATAAATATCACAAAGGTGCCAATACTGAATTATTGAATAAACATAATTAGGACTTCAATCAAACCCTTACTAAAAAGTTAATTACACATAATAAGATAAAAAGGAAAGAAGAAACCCGAAAACATTATGGAGAAGAGTCGTCAATTCGTCTCCACAATCTCTTCCTTCGGGCTCGTCCAACCTTCGGCCTCCCCGAACAAAAACTAAAACTAAAAGGGAGGTTGATCCCCCAAAAGGGAGATCTACTCCAAAGGGAGATTAAAAGATAAAAGAAAAGATCCCCTAATTTATGTTTTTACAAGTGTATTTATAGGGGTTGAATAATCCTAGAAGACTCAAGAAACCTTAAATTTCCTAAAACATAAAAACTCCTTTATTTCCAAAACTAGTTTTGTCGTTTACTGTTTACGCCCGTACATGTGAGCTCAATTGCATATGTGGTGTACTCGATCGCAATTCTGCGCTCGATCGCCCAGAGAAGTGCGCTCGATCGCAATCTAGCCAGCAGCTGCTCCAGGATTTCCAGATTTCTTCCTTTAAGTGCCAAAAATGTTTCTTTTTCTCCAAGACCTTATAAAAACGTGTAAAACACAAAAGTGAAGTAAAATAGACTAAAACATATAGATAAAGAGCTTAACAAATGTAAATTAAGGGGCTTAAATATGAATATTTAAGCACTTATCATTGACTCTCACTTATATTTTAATGATGACAAAACACAACTCTTATTGTACTAAAAGTGCTATCTAAGTGTATTAAAGCAATAAGAGCATTCAATCAAGGATCAAGGTGCAAGAACTTAACTCGAATCAATCACCAAGTTAAGACAAAAGGTCTAGCATAGTTATAAGGTATTTAAACAAGTTGTAAATCTCACTTGTTCAGGTAATTAGCTTGTCTAATGACTCATTTTGAAAAGACGTTTTAAAAACTAAAGTTTTAGAATCAAATCTTTTTAAAAGAATGAGAAACTGGGTTGAAAGGCAACCCAGTCGACTGGGTGCTTACACTAGAAGACTGGTGTTTTGGACGGATAGTCCCCAGTCGACTGGTAAGACCAATCCAGTCGACTGGTACATTGGGCAGAAGGTTCCCAGTCGACTGGTAAGTCATACCCAGTTAACTGGTACCTTCAACTGTCTTAAAATATAATTTTTAAGTATGACCCAGTCGACTGGTACTAAGACCCAGTCGATTGGTAGTTCAAAAAATATGACCATTGAGACGCGAGATTTCAGCACAACTTGCTCCAAAACATTCAAAATCAGTTAAAAATGGGCATATTACATCAAGGCTATATAAGCTCACTCTATTGAGCATTTCAAAAAGAGAGAACACACATTCAATCAAGTTTTTACTCATTGATACTCAAAAAGCTTTGAAAAATTGATTGTTGAGCCATTCTTCAAGCTTTACATTGAAAGAGAGATATTATTAAGTTGTATGAGCTTCTATCGTTGTCTCTCTACCATTTACTTTACAACATCTATTGTAAATGGATTAACTTTCAAAATGAAGAGATTAGCTTCCGAGAGGACAGGTTTGCTTCCTAGAGGAAGGGATTGATTGTAAGGTTTGTGCAACACACATGAAGTTGCACGACTAAGTTTCTTAGTGGATTACTTCAAGGAGGTTCCTTGAAGAGAGTGGACGTAGGGTCGGAACGAATCCGATATTGCCGAACCACTATAAACTGAGTTTGCATACTCTATTCCTTAAACTCTTTATTTACAGCACATATTACTTGTTTATATGCTTGTGGTGTTATCTGTTTTATAAACTTGTGTTTAATCCGTGAAAGTTTTTAAAACCCAATTTACCTCCCCTTTTGGGTTGAAACCTCAGTCTTCAATTGGTATCAAAGCCTCGTTCTCAATTTTAGGTTTAATATCTTTGAGTTGATCCAATGGCAGTAAATAGCTATTCTGAGGGACACTCATACACTAGGCCTCCCTTGTTCAATGGCTCCAACTATAACTATTGGAAAAACATGATGAAATTCTTTATCGAATGACAAGATTATAATCTATAGATAATCATTGAAGAGGGACCTAGTATTCCATCAAAGGAAATCATTATTGGAGAAATCCATCATACAATGCCTAAACTCAAAACTGAGTACAATGATGAGGATTGTAGAATGATGTCTTTCAATAGTAGAGCAATAAGTATTTTACATTGTGCTTTAGATATATCGGAATACAATAAAATCTCTGCATGTGTTTCAGCTAAGGAAATATAGGATAAATTGCAAGTTACATATGAAGGAACTAGTGAGGTTAAAAAATAAAAAATCTATATACTAGTATCTGAATATGAATCTTTTAGAATGTCTCATAACGAAACAATCTCTCAAATGCACTCACGTTTCACAACTATTGTTAATGCTTTGAAGCTTCTTGGTAGGAACATTGAAGAGTTTGAACTAACAAGAAAAATCTTAAGATCTCTGCCACCTTCGTGGAAACCAAAGAAGACGGCCATTCAGGAGGCCAAAGATCTTGACAAACTTGATGTTGAAACACTTCTTGGGTCATTGTTGACATATGAGATGGAGGAAATGAATTTCATTATCAATGATGATGAGAAAAAGAAGAAAGTGATTGCTTTCAAAGCCTCTACATATAACAGAGAAGAGGAATCGGAAGAAGAGGCGGAGAGCAGTGAAGAAGATGGTGAGATGGCTTTAATCACTAAACGATTTCATAGATTCTTGAAGAAAAGCAAGAAACCATACACAAAGGATCCCATCTCGAAAAGGGAACCACTTGTGTGCTATGGATGCAATAAGCCCGATCACATCAAGGCCGATTGTATGGCTGCAAGCAAATTATACAAGAGCTTCAAGAAGAAGGCTATGATTGTAACCACTTGGAGTGATGACGAAGAAGAAGAAGAATCCTTGGATAAAGAAGTTAGATATGAGGAAATTGCCAACCTATGCTTTATGGAAATTGATGATGAAAATGAGGTATTATCTTCTCCCTCTTCAAAAAAAAAAAAAAAACATTGTGAGTAGTAGTGAAGAATTGTTAGAAGTCATAAATGAAATGCATGATGAATTGAAGAAATTCGATTCTAGGAACTCAACTCTTAAGAAAGAGGTATCATCTCTTTCTAAAGAAATGATTAGTCTAAGAGATGAAAAAGATAAACTATCATCATTGCTTTATGATTTTTCTCAAGATTTCCTAAAAGATGGAAAATGAAAACTTAAAGAATAAGATATTAGAATTGAATGGCACTATATCCAGACTCATGCTTGGAAAAAGAAAAGCTTGATGAAGTACTTTCTTGCCAAAGATTAAGTGGAGGAAAATCTGGGTTAGGATACTCTCCATTAGGCAAGCAAAAATCAAAAGAGGGCTTATTCATGAAAGCTTCATGTGTGAATGAAGCCTCTACTTCAAAGGTTAAAATCACACCCACATTGAATGATAGTATATCTAGAAATACTAATTCTAATGCCTATATAAGATTGAAGAATCCTAGAAATTCTTATACTTATATGTATGCTCATTCAAGGAATGCTTATACATATGCTAGGAATAATCATCATATGCATCCTAGAAAATATATATGTAATCAAAACTTGCACACTGCACATTCATATACTAGGAATTACCATCATGGTCATCCTAGAAATAGTGTGCATACAAGTATGTATCCTAGAAATCATCTTCACACATTTTCTGGAAATGACATGCATATTCATATTCCTCACGATAGAAACATGTATCCTAGGAACTCATATCCTAAGTATTATAGGCATGAACAACTAAATACTCCTAGAAATTTCAATAACTATCATCCTAAGATTGTGCATCATCATGTCTATAGAACTCCATATGTTGTTAAGAAAGTATGGGTCCTAAAAAGATCCTTATTTTCAAGGACTAACCCCAAAGGACCCAAGAAATTTTGGGTACCTAAAAATGCCCTTGTATATCCTTGTGTCATGTAGATATGTCTCCACACCAAGGAAAAAGGTAACTGTTGGTACCTTGATAGTGGATGCTCAAAGCACATGACTGGTGATAAAAGTGTATTCAATGAGCTAACTCTAAGAGATGGTGGACTTGTCACCATTGGAGGCAACACAAATGTTGACCTTTACCCGTATTTTAATGATGACAAAACACAACTGTTATTACACTAACAAGTTCAAGCTAAGTGTAGTAAGCATCAAACCCATTCAATCAAGGATCAAAGTGCAAGAACTCGAACCGAATCTTTCTATCAAGTGAAAACTGAAGAACAAGTATAGGATTAAGATACTAGACAAAATGTAAGTCTCACTTGTACAATGTAAAAGCTTGATCAAAGGCTCGAACATAAAAGGTTTTCTAAAACAGATAGTTTTAAAACAAATGTTTTCAGTTTAAAAACTGAAAAACTGGGTTGGAAGACAACCCAGTCGACTAGGTACAAATACCAGTCGACTGATAAAATGGACAGTGAGTCCCTAGTCGACTGGATGGAACATACCATTCGACTGGTAAAACAGACAGTAAGTCTCAAATCTACTGGATGAAATGTACCAGTCGAGTGGTACCCCAGAAGGTTTGAAAACAGGTAAATTTAAGTGAACCCAGTCGACTAGTCTCTTGACCCAGTCGACTGGAGGTTCAAAAAATATGACCGTTGGACCCGAAAAGCTGATCTTTAAGATTCAAATTAAAGTCCAAACGGCCATATTTTTTGACGACTATTTAAACCCATTCTATTGAGCATTCAAAAAAATGCTGCACATATTCGAAAAGAGTTGAACTCACTCAATCAATCAAGTTGTTATACTCTTTGAAACACAAAAAGCTTTGAAATATACTTGTTGAGCCATTTCTTCAAGCTTTACTTTGAAAGAGAGACATTTAAGTTGTATAAGCTCTCATTTACTGTCTCTCTACCATTTACTTTACAGCATCTTTTGTAAAGGGGTTACTTTCGAAAGGAAGAGGATACTTCCAAGAGGAAGGGGATTACTTCCGAGAGGAAGGGGATACTTCCGAGAAGAAGGGGATTACTTCCGAGAGGAAGGGGATACTTCCGAGAGGAAGGGGATTGTATGGTTTAAGAAACACCCGTAAGTTGCTTGTGTACGGTTTGTGCAACACCCGCGAAGTTGTACGACTAAGTTTTCTTAGTGGATTACTTCAAGGAGTTCCTTAAAGAGAGTGGACATAGGGTCGGAACGAATCCGATATTACCAAACCACTATAAACTGTGTTTGCATTCTCTACTCCTTACACTCTTTATTTATAGCACATTAATTGTTTAAATTGCTTGTTGGTTATATGTTTTTATAAACTTGTATTTATTCCGCGAAAGTTTTTAAAACCCAATTCACCCCCCTCTTGGGTTGAAACCTCAGTCTAAAATTGGTATCAGAGCCTTGTTCTCAATTATAGGCTTAATATCATTGAGTTGATCCGATGGTAGCAAATAGCTATTCTGAAGGACACTCTTATACTAGGCCTCTTTTGTTCAATGTCTCCAACTACAACTATTGAAAAAACATAATGAAAATCTTTGTTGAATGACAAGATTATAATTTGTGGAGAGTCATTGAAGAAGGACCCAGAATTCCTTCAAAGGAAATAATTATTGGAGAAATAAATACTACAATGCCTAAACTCAAAACTGAGTATAATGATGAGGATTGTAGAATGATGTCTCTCAATAGTAGAGCCACAAGCATTTTACACTGTGCTTTAGATATATCTGAATACAATAAAATCTCAACATGTGTTTCGACTAAGGAGATTTGGGATAAACTGCAAGTTACATATGAAGGAACTAGTGAAGTTAAAAAATAAAAAATCTATATGCTAGTTTCTGAATATGAATATTTTAGAATGTCTTCTAATGAAAAAATTTCACAAATGCACTCACGTTTCACAACTATTATTAATGGTTTGAAGCTTCTTAGTAGGAACATTGAGGAGTTCGAACTAACAAGGAAAATATTGAGATATTTGCCACTTACCTAGAAAGCAAAGAAGACAGCCATCACAGAGGCCAAGGATCTCGACAAATTTGATGTTGAGGCACTTCTCGGATCTCTATTGACATATGAGATGGAAGAAATGACTCCCATTGTCAATGAAGATGAGAAGAAGAAAAATGTAATTGCTCTCAAAGCTTCTACGAGTAACAAAGAAATAGAATCAAAAGAAGAAGCGGAGAGCAGCGAAGAAGATGGTGAAATGGCCTTAATCGCCAAACGGTTTCAAAGGTTCTTGAAGAAAAGCAAGAAACCTTACACAAAGGATCCTACCTCAAAAAGGGAACCACTTATGTGTTATGGCTACAAGAAACCTAGTCACATCAGGGCTGACTGTATGGCTTCAAATAAACCATACAAGAGCTTCAAGAAGAAAGCCATGATAGCAACCACTTGGAGTGATGACGAAGAAGAAGAATCCTCGGACAACGAAGTTGGATACGAGGAAATTGCCAACCTATATCTTATAGCAATTGATGATGAAAATGAGGTATCACCTTCTCCCTCTTCTAAAAATAAAATTGTGTCTAGTAGTGAAGAACTGTTAGAAGTCATAAATGAAATGCATGATGAATTAAAGAAATTCGATTCTAGAAACTCAACTATTAAGAAAGAGGTTTCATTTCTTTCTAAAGAAATGATATGTCTTAGAGAAGAAAAAGATAAACTATCTTTATTGCTTTATGATGCTTCTCAAGATTTTCTCAAAGATGAAAATGAGAATTTATAGAACAAAATATTAGAATTAAATAGCACTATATCTAGACTCATGCTTGGAAAAGAAAAACTTGATGAAGTGCTTTCTTGCCAAAGAATAAGTGGAGGAAAATCTGGGTTAGGATACTCTCCAGTAGGCAAGCCATCAAAAGAGGCTCTATTCATTCAAGCCTCATGTGTGAATGAAGCTTCTACTTCTAAGACCTCTAGCAAAGCTAAAAGCACTCCCTCAATATATGGTAGCAAGTCTAGAAATACTGATTATAATGTTTACACAAGAATGAAGCGTCATAGAAATACCCATGCTTATATGTATGCTCATACTCATTCTAGGAATAATCATTATGTGCATTCTAGGAACAATATGTATAATCATAATATGCACACTGCACATATATATTGTAGGAGTTACCATCATCCTAGAAATAGTGTGCATACAAGCATGTATCCTAGAAATTATCATCATACATTTTCTGGAAATGACATACATATCAATATTCCTCACAATAGAAACATATATCCTAGGAACTCATATAGACATGCTCATCTAAGATATCCTAGAAAGATCAATAACTACCATCCTAGGACTGTGCATCATCAACATGTCTATAGAACATCATATATTATTAAGAAAGTATGGGTCCCAAAAGGAACCGTGTTTTTTAGGACTAACCCCAAATGACCCAAGAAATTCTAGGTACCTAAGAGTGCGATTGTATATCCTTGTATGATGTAGATATGTCTCCACACCAAGGAGAAAGATAACTGTTGGTACCTTGATAGTGGATGCTCAAGGCACATGACCGGTGATAAAAGTGTATTCAAGGAGCTAACTCTAAGAGATGGTGGATTCGTCACCATTGGAGACAACACAAAAATAAAGATCATCGAGCATGGAAAAGTTGGTAATGATTTCTCAACTATAGATAATGTATTACTAGTACAAGGTCTTAAGCCAAATTTACTAAGCATTAGTCAACTTTGTGACAAAGGCAACATAGTCACATTTGAAACCTCTCATTGTCTAGTTATAGACATTAAGAGTAACAAGATCAGATTTGTTGGCCATAGACATGAAAATGTCTATATAGTTGATTTGAAATCCTTATGTTTTGAAAATAAAAAATGTTTTCCTGGCATTAGTGAAAGTCCTTGGCTATGACATAGAAGGCTTGGTCATGTGAACATGAACTTGCTGAAAATAGTTTCAAGAAAAGATTTAATCATTGGACTTCCTAAAATCAATTTTGAAAAAGACAAAGTATGTGATGCTTGTCAAATAGGAAAACAAACTAGGATTTCTTTTAAATCAAAGAATGTAGTCTCAACTACTAGACCTTTGGAACTTCTGCATATGGACTTGTTTGGTCCAATAAGTACCATTAGTCTAGGTGGTCATCAATATGCTCTTGTTATTGTTGATGACTATTCAAGATATACCTTTGTTATTTTTATTGCTTACAAGGATAAAGCTTTCAAAGGATTTGAAAACTTTTGCAAAAAGGTTCAAAATGAAAAAAAAAGAATTTGTATTTCAAGCATAAGAAGTGATCATGGAAAAGAATTTGAAAACCAAAGCTTTTCAAGATTTTGTGATGAAAATGAAATTGATCACAACTTTTCGGCTCCTAGAACTCCTCAACAAAATGGAGTTGTTGAGAGGAAAAATAGAGTTCTAGAAGAATTTTCAAGAACAATGCTTTGTGAAAACAGTTTACCAAAATACTTTGGGGCTGAAGCCGTGAACACTTCTTACTATATCTTAAATAGAATTTTAATTAGGTCTATGCTTAATGATGAGTCTTAAATATTGCATATTTTAGACCCTTAACTTACATTTGTTATGCTCTTAGTTAGTAGTATTTTACTTCATTTTATGTTTTTCTTGTGTTTTGTGTGTTTTTACAGCTTTGTGGAGAAAGTGCAGCATTTCAGGTTGATTTGAAGCTTCTGGAGACATTGCGCTCGATCGCAACAGATATGCGATCGAGCGCACCTGCCTTTGAACGAGCACACCAGCGCTCGAGCGCACCTGCCTTTGAACGAGCGCAAGGTCAACATCCCACATCGAAATATTTGAAGTTCAGTGCATCTGCGATCGATCGCAGCAGACATGCGATCGAGCGCACATGAGATCGTGCGCACAAGACATGCGATCGATCGTACCTGCGATCGATCGCACCACACTGCCCTCTATCCCATATCGTTTCTGCAACCTGTTTTACTCCGGGTCTCCCCTTATATAAGCACCATTTGGCTTCATAATCCAGTGTACAATTCCTAAGCCACTTTGGTGTTTACCGGTGGACGTCCGCCAACATTCTGGTGGATCTCGAAGGCATTGCTACCACGAGGGGAAGCACCGCCCGTCAGCGAGTGGAATTTCTCCCATGTAAAGTTTTTTATTTATTTCTTTATATTCAGTTGTTTTAGTTTAAATGTTTAGCACTTTTTATTATAGTTTTATATTTATGAGTGGCTAGACTCTTCAGCTAAGGTTGAAGATGAAGCCCCGCCGTTGGTTGAGAAGTAGTTCAGATTTGCTTGTACAAATCTGACAATTTTTAGTATAAATGTTCTGTCAATTATTTGAGTTAATCTTATAATTGATTGAGTTTAAATTGTCTGTTGGATTTTCTTTGTGTTTCATCTGATGGATACATTGAATGCTTTTCGATTAAATTGGATTCCCTTTGTGATTTGTTAAAAGCGGATACATCGGGTGCTTTTGGTTTAGTTGGGATATTCTTTGTTTTTTGTCTTATAGTTGGATTCATTGAATGTTTTGATAGGCTATATTTTTAGAACATGTATGCTTAACTTCGGTGGGGTGGATTCGGAAACCTTAGTGTTTTTAATTATTAGTTTTTAAATCAATTTAATTTAGTTTTAATTTATTTTACAAATTATCATTCAAAATTCGGAACTAAGTTAAGATAGAGTTAGTTTAGATTAAAAATTATATTTTCACAACGCAATTCCCTGTGGATTCGACCTCGCACTTGCACAACGCTATACTGCGAACGACTCGTGCGCTTGCGAGTAAATTAAAACTCACAACAAGTTTTTGGCGCCATTGCCAGGGAATTGTTTGGTTTGTGAAAATTTTTTGTCTGAATTGATTTTATTTTTCTACTAGTTAATTTAATTTTAAAAAAAAAAATTAAAAAAAAAATGTGGATGAATCCAGCGCCGGTTTCACAGTCTTTAGAGGACGCCCTCAAGGATTTCATTAAAATGACCGGCCCGTCCCTCAATGCTGCCAGCATATTCAATGTTGATAGCTGTTCCATCTGTGCTAGTCCCATGCATCTAGCACAGAATTGTCCATCAATGCCGGCTTGTGCCGAGTATCCTATGGAACAAATGAATGCTTTCAATGACTGTTGTTGGCAATCAAATGGATCTTGCTCCGAAACATACAATCCAGGGTGGTGGGACCACTCTAATTTTTCATGGGAGCAGAACCAACCAATGAATCAGGGAGGAGCCCCTTACCATGCTCACAATCAATACACTCCCGAATTTCCTCCACCAATTCCAAATTATGGTCACTCAGCTTATCCAGCACCATCACCCGCTCACCAAGCTCCCATTCAAGCGCCAGTGTCGGTTTCACAGTCATTGGAGGACGCTCTTAATGATTTCATGAAAGCGACTAGCCAATCTATGAGTGAAGTGATGAGTGCAACAATAGAAAACACCCAAGCGATTGCCACACTAGAGAGTCAAATTGATCAGATCGCAAGTTACGTGGGTGAAGGCGAGGAAGGAGAGTTCCCTAGTCAATCTGAGCCTAACCCAAAGGAACAGTTTGCAGTGGGAAATTCTTCAACTCCAATGCATTGGCAGGAACAAGTACAATCAACTGTCCCATACTTGTCTGGGAGACAAGTGGACAATCAAGTGGAAGAGAGCCCTGCTATGCACCAAGGGCAAGAGAGTAGCAACAATGAGAAGAGAGATGCTGAGCCATCTTCCGCCACTCGTATTATTAAGGATCTCTCTAGGTCGTTTTTACCTAAAGCGCCTTACCCTGAGAGACTACAAGTACCCAAGAAAGAAATGAAGTCTGAGGACATTATGGAGGCATGCTTTGCTCAGTTTGAAGAGGATTTGGATTTAGATAAGTTACTTGAGCAAGCAAATACTATCGTGGAGTCTGCTCCTCAGGAGAATAGTAGGACAGAGGAGACTATGGATGAATCCCGTATTGAGGATCCCTTGGAGGCATGCTTTGCTCACTTTGGAGAGGACTTGGGCTTAGATAACTTACTTGATGAAGTAAATGTCATTTTGGAGTCTGATCCTAGAGAAAGCAATAAGACGGAGGAGACCGCCGCACCTGACACCCCCAAGAAGGAACTTAAGCCTTTACCAGATAATCTTAAGTATAAGTTCCCAGGTCCAGCAGATTCTTTGCCTATAATCATAGCTTTAGATTTGGGTGATGCTCCAGAGGAGAAATTATTGGACGTCTTAAGAGAGCATAAGGAAGCTATAGGCTGGACTATTGAGGATGTCAAAGGAATCAACCCCTCGTTGGTGATACACACAATACAGTTGGAGGAGAATGCCAAGCCATCGAGGGAGCCACAAAGAAGGCTCCACCCTGCTCTGCAAGAGGTTGTGAGGGCGAAAGATATTAAGCTGTTAGAGGCAGAGATCATTTATCCCATCTCTGATAGCAAGTGGGTGAGCCAGATTCCAGTCGTGCCCAAACGTGCTGAATTTACGGTAGTAAATAAAGACAACGAGTTGGTTCCAACTCGAGTGCAGTCAAGATGGAGAAAGTGTCTAGACTACCGTAAATTGAATGCTGCCACTAGGCCTGATCATTTTTCATTCCCATTTATTGATCAGATGGCGGAGCATTTCGTTGGACCTGTTTACTAATGTTGGGTCTGGCTGAAGACGTTAAACTTAGCGCTCATGGGAGGCACCCCACAGCTTATGTTTTCTTTTGTTTATTTATTATTTCGCATTTTTATGATTAATGTTTGTTTCTAGTATTTTTTGTTTTCCAGTTTTTATTTTTCAGGGACAAAGCGTACTTCAGTTCAAGTTTGGGGGTATGCTATGAGCCATACCAGTCCAGATAGTTCTCCATATCTCAGGTCAGCTCTTTCCATATTAGTCACACATTGGGGTCAATGTGTAATTTAAGTTTGGGGGTATGGGAGACACATCACACACTTTGTCCTAATTTGTTGTCTTTTCGTCATAGAGATAAATGCATGCTCATGTTATCGTGAAATTTTGGTTGATCTAAACATTTTCTGTGATGTGATGTCATTGGTGAGCTTAACATTTTGAACACATGATCTGGTGATAAATTTTTAAAATTTAGTTACTTACTTTAGGCATTTTGAGAATTCACATGTTTGATCTGATCTAGCACGAGCACATTAGCACAAATTATGTGAGGTATGACACGTGATTTTAATGTGTATTTTTCCTTATCTTAACTGAAACTGGATGACTTGTTGGATGAACTCTTGGGCATAGGAAAATAAAAAAAAAGAAAATTACCAATAAACTTTTCGCTGAGTAACTGGACCTCTTGCCTCAGTAAGCAGTGAGTGTTCACGTCAAAAGGTGGAATTTTGCTTGGTAATATTAAGGTCGGTTTAATTTCGTAGCCTTTTTGACTCGAGTTAGTAAGTCCTTAGGGGTGTTTTTACACCTAATGCCCTAAAGCCACCTGGTTTGGGAGTCATTGGCTCAACACTCGCTACATGGGTCAATTAGAAAGCTTAAGGGAACTAAACATAGCCGTGCCTTATTAAAAAAAAGAAAGAAAAAAGAATAAAATAAAAACTATGCCTTTTCGTTCATTTTTTATGGGAAATTCGGTGAATCTTGAGACATGGAGACCTTACACATTAGATTTACTTGGAAGCTTCATTTTTATATGCTAATTCACCTTACACTGATTCAAGCTTGTGATGCCTTATCCTGTATTTTGTAAGTAATTAGATTTTAACATTTCTATTCATTGAGAAGATGGGTTTACCTTTTTAAGCTTGCTTATGAATGAATATCATGGTGATGTGTGCTCCTTAAATTTTTGGATACCATGAATGATGACTTTATCTTTACGTTCTTTGTTTTTCATTGAGTCTTTTATTTTGTTTTGCTAAGGGACTAGCAAAATATAAGTTTGGGGGTATTTGATGAGTCTTAATTTATAGAAGCAGAAAAAGATAATGATTGGATTATTTCCATGCAAGAAGAAATAAATCAATTTGAGAGAAACAAGGTTTGGAAACTAGTTCCAAGACCTAAGAATCATTCTATAATAGGAACCAAATGGGTATATAGATATAAGATGGATGAAAATAGAATAGTAACTAGAAACAAGGCTAGACTAGTTGCTAAGGGTTATAATCAAGAAGAAGGAATAGACTTTGATGAGACCTATGCTTCCGTAGCTAGATTTGAAGCTATTCGAATGTTGTTAGCCTTTGCATGCCTTAATAAGTTCAAGTTATTTCAAATGGATGTAAAAAGTGCTTTTTTTAAATGGTTTTATAGAAGAAGAGGTTTATGTTGAGCAAGCTCTTAGATTTGAAAACTCTAGTCTTCCAAATCATGTCTACAAGCTTTCTAAGGCTCTATATGGGTTGAAGCAAGGTCCAAGGGCATGGTATGAAAGACTAAGTAAATTTTTGATTGACAATGATTTTGAAAGAGGTAAAATAGATACAACTCTCTTCACAAAAACTCACAAAAATGACACTTTGATAGTTCAAATATAAGTTGCTGATATTATATTTGGTGCTACTAATGAATCTATGTGTCAAGAGTTTGCAAAGTGCATGCAAGGTGAATTTGAAATGAGCATGATGGGAGAGCTTACGTACTTCCTTGGACTTCAAGTCAAATAACTTAAAGGAGGCATCTTCATCAATCAATCAAAATACACTAAGGACCTACTAAAGAGGTTCAGAATGGAAAGCTCAAAGCCACTTGGAACTCCTACGAGCACAACTACAAAACTTGATCTTGATGAAGGAGGTAGATTTGTAGATACTAAATATTATAGAAGCATGGTAGGTGCTTTGCTTTATTTAACTGCAAGTAGACCTGATATTATGTTCAGTGTATGCATGTGTGCTAGATTTCAGTCCGATCCTAAGGAATCAAATGTAGTTGCAGAAAAAAGAATCCTTAGATATCTACAAGGAACCCAAACCATAGGTTTATGTTAACTTCTTAGTTTTCCAAGAAACAAAATTTCGTTGCACTATCAACCGCCGAGGCGGAATATTTTGCAGCTGGAAGTTGTTGTGCCCAAGTTTTATGGATGAAACAATAACTAGAAGACTATGGCATGAACCTCAAAGACATACCTATATTTTGTGATAATACTAGTGCTATCAACCTGTCCAAGAACCTTATTCAGCATTCTAGAACTAAACACATAGAAATCAGACATCATTTTTTAAGAGACCATGCTCAAAAAGGTGATATAAGATTAGAATTCATTCATTCGGAAGATCAAATAGCTGACATTCTTACAAAACCGCTAGGTGAAGCTAGCGTTTGTAAGATTAGAATGTTGATGAGAATGCTGAATCTTGAGAAATTGAATATCTGAATGCTTCATTCATCATATGCATAATTGACATCTAGTGAAAGAGTATTAATTCTTGTTTAAATATCTACCTCACTCAAAGATGTCATAGATAAACAAATTTCGTGCTAAAATTCAAGACTGAAAATTTTCTTAAGGGTCCAATCGACTGGTGAATCTGTCCCAGTCGACTGGTAAGTCTCTGCCAATTGTTCTAGTCGACTGGTAAGTCCTCTCCAGTCGACTAATACATCTAGTCCCTGTTTAGAGCCAATTTTTTGAAATTCAGCTGTCATCAAGTCGACTGGTAAGGATAGCCCAGTCGACTGGTAACTCACTGCCAGTTTACCCAGTCGACTGGTGTGAAAACTATTCATCTTTTCAAAGGGACCCAGTCGACTGGTATCGCGATTTTATATATACACTGTTCATTTTTTTTTCTTCTGATTTTTACACTATATTCAAATACCTAAACTTTCTCTCTCTAAAAAAATTCATCATTTTGATCCAAAAACCATCCAATCTTCATCTAAACACACCGATCTACTTATTCATAACGAGATTTTTAACTTTCTACGATTAAAATCTCTTATTTTCACCAAAATCCCTTTATCCCAAAAACTCAATTTTTTTTTTCAAAATGAGCGACAAAATCTGTGTTAAATTCACAACTAGTGGACCAAATGCACCTAAAAAGCCAAGGTCTACAAAACCCACGACATCAGAGTCATAGGGGAAGGGTGTAGCAGGCTCTTCAAGCCACAAGCGTAGAGCAGAGCTTGATGAAGCTCTGTTTTCCAGTCCTGCTGCAAAGGCGAGGTATGAGTCTATTATCCGTCACAAGAAGATCATGACGGGTAGAATTGTTGATTTCGACTCTATTTATCATGGAAATTTTGATATTCTGCCAGCATTTGAGGCAATAAATCTGACCTTACTGGTCAGAATACATAATAAGTACTACCCAAGACTAATTCACCAATTCTACGCGAACTTGGTGAAACCCAGTCCTCTGGCTCTGAGATTCAGAACCAGAGTTGGTGGTGTGGAGTTTGAGGTCAACATTGACCTCCTCATGAGCCTTCTGAAGATCCCTGTAAGGGGGATTCAATGGAGTCTGGATGGATGGCCAGACAACTTCAATGTCGAGGTGGCCTGTCAGATAGTCAAAAGAGACCCTAACTATGCATACAAACCCACTACATTTCATACATGCAGTGATATGCCCCTTGACTCGAAGATATTTCAGCTGATAGTTAGTTGAATCATCCACCCAAGACTCGAGAGTCGAGGGTATCTATCTAAGATAGATATGGTATTGATTTGGTGCCTTAAAATTGGGCACCACTTCAATATATATCCTCTGCTGCTCGTCAACATAATAAACGGCGAAGCGAGCGACTCCGGGTGTCTTCCTTACGGGATGTTCATTACACTCATACTCCAGCACTTTCGGGTACCTTTGCCTGCCTCTGAAGCTCAAGATATCGGACCGACGGACATCATCAACATATCATCACTGAATAAGATATAATATATAGTTCATGATGGGTTCCTTTATCCGAAGGCTGGGAAGCGCTTACGGATCCAAGAGGATGAGAGCGACAGTGATGAGGATGAGGCTGCTGCTGATGATACTGTTGCTGAGATGGACATGGATACCCGAGCACCTCCCATTGGTGACTCGAGTATTGGTCAAGCTGGATATGATGACATCCTATGGGTTATCACGGACCTCCAGATGACCATGCAGTTCGGTTTCCAGACCATGCAGTCTGAGTACTAGAGATTGAGCTCCTCCATCGACCATCTACGGGATGACTTCGAGTTACATCGAGAGCACACCGAGAGTTCCCTAGCTGAGATTAGGGATCTTATGTGTGATGGCTCGGACTCTCCCACACCCTGAGTCTTTATGGTTGATATTTTTGATGTATATAGTGCTTTTCCAGCTCACGGACATTTTTATGTATTTCTATCTTTTGTATATGGCTCATTGAAGCCCGTTCATTTTATATATGATGTTGTTTTTACATTAGTCATATTTTATACATTTATTTATGCTATTTATGATATGTTTGCACAGTTTTAAACTACGTTTAGTCACTAAAATGCTCTAAACTGATCATGTTTGTATGAAAACTTTCGGCTCTTCCCGGGAAGGCTTCCGAACTTCGAATAAAGCCAAAATTTTGCGTACATGTTTGTTTAGATATACACTTGGTGATTGTAATGGCTAAATAGCTTATTTTTTTATTTCTGGCCCATTTGGTTGCTGTTGTTAAAACGGGAGAGAAATAAAAACTAAGTAAACAGAAACGAATGCATAGATTTAGGGGGAGTACTGCTCCATAGCCTTTTGAAAATGTTTCATTGATTGGTTGAGTTGATTGCAGTTAGTTGACATATATGTATAAACTGCGTTTGCTTGTTTACATGGTGGTTTTACTCAAAAAACAGAGGAGACTCTGTCCAATTTTTCTCAAAATCCTAACACTTAGTTTTTTTAACTGTTTTCTCATTATTAGTTTTGTCATCATCAAAAAGGGGGAGATTGTTGACCCTTACCCGTATTTTAATGATGATAAAACACAACTGTTATTACACTAACAAGTTCAAGCTAAGTGTAGTAAGCATCAAACGCATTCAGCCAAGGATCAAAGTGCAAGAACTCGAACCGAATCTTTTTATCAAGTGAAGACTGAAGAACTAGTATAGGATTAAGATACTAGACAAAATGTAAGTCTCACTTGTACAATATAAAACCTTGATCAAAGGCTCAAACACAAAAGGTTTTCTGAAACCGATAGTTTTAAAACAAATGTTTTCAGTTTAAAAACAGAAAAACTGGGTTGGAAGATAACCCAGTTGACTGGGTACAAATACCAGTCAACTGGTAAAATGGACAGTGAGTCCCCAATCGACTGGATGGAACATACCTATCGACTGGTAAAACAGACAGTAAGTCTCCAATCGACTGGATGAAATGTACCAGTCGACTGGTACCCCAGAAGGTTTAAAAACGGGTAAATTTAAGTGAACCTAGTCGACTGGTCTCTCGACCCAGTCGACTGGAGGTTCAAAAATTATGATCGTTGGACCTGAAAAGCTGATCTTTAAGATTCAAATTAAAGTCCAAACGGCCATATTTTTTTATGACTATTTAAATTCATTCTATTGAGCATTCAAAAAAATGCTGCATATATTGAAAAAGAGTTGAACTCACTCAATCAAGTTGTTATACTCTTTGAAACACAAAAAGCTTTGAAAAATACTTGTTGAGCCATTTCTTCAAGCTTTACTTTGAAAGAGAGACATTTCAGTTGTATAAGCTCTCATTTGCTGTCTCTCTACCATTTACTTTCCAACATCTTTTGTAAAGGGATTACTTTCGAAAGAAGAGGATTCTTCCGAGAGGAAGGGGATACTTCCGAGAGGAAGGGGATTGTACAGTTTAAGAAACACCCGTAAGTTGCTTGTGTACAGTTTATGCAACACCCGCGAAGTTGTATGACTAAGTTTTCTTAGTGGATTACTTCAAAGAGTTCCTTGAAGAGAGTGGACATAGGGTCGGAACGAATCTGATATTGCCGAACCACTATAAACTGTGTTTGCATTCTCTACTCCTTACACTCTTTATTTACAGCACATTAATTGTTTAAATTGCTTGTTGGTTATATGTTTTTATAAACTTGTATTTATTTCGCGAAAGTTTTTAAAACCCATTTCAACCCCCCTCTTGGGTTGAAACCTCAGTCTACAACAAAAATAAAAATCGTCGGGAATGGAAAAGTTGGTAATGATTTCTCAACCATAGATAATGTATTGCTAGTAAAAGTCCTTAGGCCAAATTTACTTAGTATTAATCAACTTTGTGACAAAGGCAACAAAGTCACATTTGAAACCAAGAGTAACAAGATCAACTTTGTTGGCCATAGACATGAAAATGTCTATATAGTTGATTTAAAATTATTGCATTCTGAAAATGAAAAATGTTTTCCCGCATTTAGTGAAAATACATGGCTATGGTGTAGAAGGCTTGTGATAGACGCTTAAATATACATATTTAAGCCCCCTTATTTACACTTGTTAGATCATTTCTTACGTTAATTTGGTATCTTTTACTCCATTTGTGTGTTTTACATGTTTTTATAGGGACTTGGAGAAAAAGAAGCAGTTTTGGCACTTTAAGGAAGAAATCTAGAAGCCCTGGAGCACATTCTGGACAAAGTGCGATCGAGCGCACATGCTGTGCGATCGAGCGCACATGATCGTGCGCACACTTGTAGGATCGAGCGCACACTGCGATTGAGCGCAAGGACACATGCGATCGAGCGCAAATGTACAGGCATGAATAGTAAACTGCAGAACCCTATTTTGGAAATAACTCTATTTTGGAAATAAAGGAGTTTTGTGTTTTAGGAAAGTTTAGAAACTCATGAGTCTATTAGGACTTCTCAAAGACCTATAAATACACTTGTAAACTCACACACAAAAACACACCTAGAGACCTTACACCTAGAGACCTTACACCTAGACCTTACACCCTTAGATAGAAAACACTTTTCTCTTTTTCTTTAGCTTGGAGAAGGAGACCGTGGAGAAGAATTGACGCCTCTTCTCTTGGGTTTCTTCTTTCCTTTTTATTTTATTATGTGTAATTAAATTCTTAGTAGGGCTTGGTTGAAGCCCTAATTATGTTTACTCAATAAATTCAGTATTGGCGCCTTTGCGATATTTATGTTGTGTTGCTTAAACTTGATTAATACCTGCTTTTATTTAAATTTCTCATATGTATATGTCTGATCAATATGTGCATGTGGTATGGATGGGTTAGTTAGATCAATTTGGATGACCGAGTCCTGGGTCTAACATTAGTAACAAGGGATATCTTATCCGGATACCCGGGTTAATCAACATGGGAAACCGGGAGTAGATACCATGCCCTAGGTCTCATGTGGTTGTCGATTTCCATAGTACTTATGTTTTCTTAAGGAACAACTCAAGCAGATACCATGCTGAATCCCTTAAGGAAGAAAAGAGTTAGAGTAGATACCATGCCTAACTCGTTGCTTAGGGAAATCAATAGCTTAAGGAGTAGATACCATGCCCTTAGGTTGGCGACCAGTAGGTATACATGGCATGAATAAAGCATTGGCATACTATTATATTGTGGTAGCATAATTAGTGGTGGATATCAAGTCCCTACGCCTTTATCTTTAGTATTTATCAAAATCAACTTTTTAAATTATTTTTATCTTTTTATTACTACGAAACTAATTCTAAAGTTAAATTTACCAATCCCTGTGGAGATGATCTTGCATTCGCACACTATACTACACTGTTGACCTTGTGCACTTGCAAGTAAAACAAAGTACGATTATTCACCTATTTAATTAGGTATATTTTCGCACAACAGCTTGTTCATGTGAACATGAATATACTTAAAAAAATTTATAGGAAGGATTTAGTCATTGGACTTCCCAAAATCAATTTTGAAAAAGACAAAATATATGATGCTTGTCAAATGGGAAAACAAACTAAGATTTCTTTTAAATCAAATAATGTAGTCTCAACTACTAGACCATTAGAACTTTTGCGTAAAGATTTATTTGGTCCAATAAGTACCGTTAGTCTAGGTGGCCATCAATATGCTCTTATTTTTGTTGATGACTATTCAAGATATACCTTTGTTATTTTTATTGCTTACAAGGATGAAGCCTTCAAAGGATTTGAAAACTTTTGCAAAAAGGTTCAAAATGAAAAAAAGATTTATATTTCAAGCATTAGAAGTGATCATGTGTTGTACGTTTACCCACCTAAATAAATAGACGAATAAACGTACTTGTTTTACTTGCAAGTGCATGATGAGTCTAAAATATTGCATATTTTAGACCCTTAACTTATATTTGTTATGCTCTTAGTTAGTATTATTTTACTCTATTTTACGTTTTTCTTGTGTTTTGTGTGTTTTTACAGCTTTGTGGAGAAAGTGCAGCATTTCAGGTTGATTTGAAGCTTCTGGAGACATTGCGCTCGATCGCAACAGACATGCGATCGAGCGCACCAGCGCTCGAGCGCACCTGCCTTTGAACGAGCGCAAGGTCAACATCCCACATCGAAATATTTGAAGATCAGTGCATCTGCGATCGATCGCAACAGACATGCGATCGAGCGCACATGAGATCGTGCGCACAAGACATGCGATCGATCGTACCTGCGATCGATCGCACCACACTGCGATCGAGCGCACACGGGCCTGTATCCCACATCGTTTCTGCAACCTGTTTTACTCCGGGTCTTCCCCTATATAAACACCATTTGGCTTCATAATCCAATGTACAATTCCTGAGCCACTTTGGTGTTTACCGGTGGACGTCCGCTAGCATTCTGGTGGATCCCGAAGGCATTGCTACCATGAGGGGAAGCGCCGCCCGTCAGCGAGTGGAATTTCTCCCATGTAAAGTTGTTTATTTATTTCTTTATATTCAGTTGTTTTAGTTTAAATGTTTAGCACTTTTTATTATAGTTTTATAATTATGAGTGGCTAGACTCTTCAGCTAAGGTTGAAGATGAAGCCCCGCCGTTGTTTGGCGTAGTAGTTCAGATTTGCTTGTACAAATCTGACAATTTTTAGTATAAATGTTCTGTCAATTATTTGAGTTAATCTTATAATTGATTGAGTTTAAATTGTCTGTTGGATTTTCTTTGTGTTTCATCTGATGGATACATTGAATGCTTTTCGATTAAATTGGATTCCCTTTGTGATTTGTTAAGAGCGGATACATCGGGTGCTTTTGGTTTAGTTGGGATATTCTTTGTTTTTTGTCTTATAGTTGGATTCATTGAATGTTTTGATAGGCTATATTTTTAGAACATGTATGCTTAACTTCGGTGGGGTGGATTCGGAAACCTTAGTGCCTTTTTTATTAGTTTTTAAATCAATTTAATTTAGTTTTAATTTATTTTGCAATATCATTCTGAAATTTGGAACTAGGTTAAAATAGAGTTAGTTTAGATTAAAAATTATATTTTCACAACGCAATTCCCTGTGGATTCGACCTCGCACTTGCACAACGCTATACTGCAAACGACTCGTGCGCTTGCGAGTAAATTAAAACTCACAACAAGTTTTTGGCGCCGTTGCCGGGGAATTGTTTTGTTTGTGAAAATTTTTGGTCTGAATTGATTTTATTTTTCTACTAGTTAATTTAATTTTAAAAAAAAAAAAAAAAAAATTTGAGTTTTGTGTTTGATTTATTCTGTTGCTTCTGCTGGTTAGTATCTCACTATTTTTCTGTTAGTGTATGCTTGGTCGGAGATCCTTGAACTTAGATTTGACACATTTAGATCCCGACTTAGAAAGAACTCTTAGGAGGCAGAAAAGAGCACTAGTTGAGAGAGAGACTGTTGAGATGGGAGAAAATTTTAATCAACCTGAACATGTAGAGCAACCTAGAGCTTGGAACGTGGACTCCACTACATCCCTTAGGGATTTGTTCGCACCCGTTGCGACTAATTCATCTTCCTGCATAGTGTTGCCACCAACCAATGCCACACACTTTGATTTGAAGCCACATGTTATCCAACTCCTACCCTCATTCCATGGCTTAGATCTTGAAAATCCTTATAGTCATGTGAAGAAGTTCAAAGACATTTGTGCTACATTCAAATTCCAGAACTTCTCTGAGGAGTCAGTCCATCTTCGACTCTTCCCTTTCTCCCTTCACGATAGAGCTAGGGAGTGGTTGGACTCCAACACGTCCGGATCTATCACATCTTGGGAAAACCTACTTAGCAAATTTTACCATAAGTTTTTCCCAATGTCTAGAGTGAATGAGTACCGTAAGGAGATTAGCTCTTTCACTCAGGACGAGGATGAGAAGTTCTCTGAAAGCTGGGAGCGCTTTAAAGAGTTACTGATCAGATGCCCTCCACATGGATATGAGAAGTGGAGACTCGTTCAATTCTTCTACCAAGGGTTGACTCAACCCAACCGTAGCATGATCGAGTCTATGAATGGGGGGGCATTCTTGAGTCTGACAGGAGACGAAGCATATATGGCGTTGGACAAGTTGTCCGACAACTCACAGCAGTGGGATTTTTCAAGCTGTCGAGATAAGTCCATTCGTGCTCCTAAGAGGGGAGGTATCTATGAGGTCAGAGAGGACGCTGATTTGAGGATAAAGTTAGATGCCCTAACTAAGAAGATTGACGCTCTCACTGTGAGCCAATCCATTAATGCTGCCAACACATTCAATGTTGAAAGCTGTTCCATCTGTGCTAGTCCCATGCATCTAGCACAGAATTGCCCATCAATGCCGGCTTGTGCCGAGTATCCTATGGAACAAGTAAATGCTTTCAATGACTTTCAAAGGCAGTCAAATGGATCGTACTCTGAGACGTACAATCCAGGGTGGCGGAACCACCCAAATTTTTCATGGAGACAGAACCAACCAATGAATCAGGGAGGATCCTCTCATCATGCTCAAAATCAATATCCTCCCGGATTTGCCCCACAAATTCCTAATCATGGTCGTTCTGCCCATCCAGCACCTTCACCTGCTTACCATGCACCCGCTCAAACACCAGCGCCAGTTTCACAGTCGCTTGAGGACACCCTCAAGGAATTCATGAAGGCGACTAGCCAAAATATGAGCGATGTGAGGAGTGCAACAATGGTAAACACCCAAGCAATTGCCAAGCTGGAGAGTCAAATAGGGCAAATTGCAAGCCACTTGGGTGAGAGAGAGAAAGGAAAGTTCCCCAGTCAGCCCGTGCAAAACCCAAAAGGACAATTTATGGTTGAGAGTTCATCAACTCCTACGCACGGGGAGGAACAAGTACAGTCGATTGTCACACTGAGGTCTGGGAGACAAGTGGACAATCAAGTAGAAGAGAGCCCTGCTATGCAGCAAGGGCAAGGGAGTGGCAACACAGAGAAGAGAGATGCTGAGCCATCTACAGCCACACCTACTGAGAAAGACCCTCCTAGGTCGTTTGTACCTAGAGCGCCTTACCCCGAGAGATTACAGGCGCCCAAGAAAGGAGGGAAGTATGAAGAAATTTTGGAGGTATTCAAGCAAGTCCATATCAATATCCCATTTTTGGATGCCATCCATCAAGTGCCATCATATGTCAAGTTTTTAAAGGACTTGGTCACTATCAAGAGGAGGACGAATGTCCCAAAGAAGGCATTTTTGACCGAGCAGGTCAGTTCAATCCTTCAGTGCAAGTTACCTATCAAGTATAAGGACCCGGGGTGTCCTAACATCTCTTGCACAATAGGAGTCAGCCATATTGAGAGGGCCCTTTTGGATCTAGGGGCGAGTGTGAATCTTCTACCCTACTCAGTTTATGTGCAGTTGGGGTTAGGAGAATTGAAGCCCACAACCACGACGCTTCAATTGGCTGACAGGTCAGTGAAAAGACCACGGGGGATAGTTGAGGATGTTTTGATAAAAGTGGATAAGTTCTATTTCCCCGTGGATTTTATTGTGCTTGACACAGAACCGGTTCAGAATGTAGGGATTCAAATACCGGTGATTCTAGGGCGACCATTCTTAGCCACGGCTAACGCCCTAATCAATTGTAGGACAGGGGTGATGAAGATCTCCTTCGGAAATATGACAGTGGAGTTGAACATTTTTGATATCACTAGGCAACCACTGGAATATGATGAAATGAGAGATGTATGCTTGATAGAGGAGATTCTTGAGGATACTGTGGATGAATCAAGCATTGAGGATCCCATGGAGGCATGCTTTGCTCACTTTGGAGAGGACTTGGGTTTAGATAAATTACTCGAGGAAGTAAATGCCATTTTGGAGTCTGATCCTCAAGAAAGCAAGGAGGAGGAGGAGAAGGTGTCACCCGAACCTCAACAGAAGGAACTTAAGCCTTTACCAGATAATCTTAAGTATAAGTTCCTGGGTCCAGCACACTGTTTGCCTGTGATAATAGCTTCAGATTTGGGAGAGGCTCAAGAGGAAAAATTATTAGATGTTTTAAGAGAGCACAAGGAAGCTATCGGCTGGACCATTGAGGATATTAAAGGAATCAGCCCCTCGGTGGTGATGCACAGGATACACTTGGAAGAAGATGCTAAGCCATCGAGGGAGCCGCAAAGAAGGCTCAACCCTGCTATGCAAGAGGTTGTAAGGGCAGAGGTTATTAAGCTGTTAGATGCAGGGATCATTTATCCCATCTCTGATAGCAAGTGGGTGAGCCCCATTCATGTCGTGCCCAAGCGAGCTGGGTTAACGGTAGTAAAGAATAAGGACGACGAGTTGGTGCCAACTCGTGTGCAGTCTGGGTGGAGAGTGTGTATAGACTACCGTAAGCTGAACACTGCCACAAGGAAGGATCACTTTCCATTTCCATTTATTGATCAGATGGTGGAGCGTTTGGCTGGGCACGAGTATTATTGCTTTTTGGATGGTTATTCTGGATATAACCAGGTCCCCATGGACCCTGAAGATCAGGAGAAGACGACATTTACCTGTCCTTTTGGGACCTTCGCCTACCGTCGCATGCCTTTTGGGTTATGCAATGCACCTGCCACTTTTCAGCGGTGCATGGTCAGTATATTCTCTGACATGGTAGAGCGGTTCTTGGAGATTTTCATGGACGACTTCTCCGTCTTCGGTTCAACATTTGAGGAGTGCCTGCACCGTCTCTCTTTGGTTTTGGTACGGTGCAAGGAGAAGAACCTGGTGCTTAATTGGGAGAAGTGCCATTTTATGGTCAAGCAAGGAATTGTACTGGGGCATATCGTATCTCATCGAGGGATTGAGGTCGACAAAGCGAAGGTGGATTTGATTTCCAGCCTTCCACCCCCACGTACGGTGAAAGAGGTTCGATCTTTTCTGGGCCATGCAGGTTTCTATAGGCGATTTATCCAGAATTTCAGCAAGATCGCCAGGCCCTTGTGCAAGTTGTTGCAAAAAGATGCCCCATTTCTATTTGATGAGGATTGTAAGAAAGCATTTGGGGATCTGAAGGAAATTCTGACGTCCACACCCATTATTCAGCCACCTAACTGGGGTGTGCCTTTTGAGATTATGTGTGACGCATCAGACTATGCTGTTGGAGTTGTTTTGGGGCAGCGTGTTGATAAACTTCCCCATGCTATCTATTACGCAAGTCGAACTCTAAACGACGCACAACTCAATTATTCTACCACTGAGAAGGAGTTGCTTGCAGTCGTTTTTGCACTAGACAAGTTCAGATCCTACTTGTTAGGATCTAAAGTCATTATCTACTCGGACCATGCTACATTGAAGTATCTTTTCTCTAAAAAAGATGCTAAATCTCGTCTTATCCGATGGATCTTGCTACTTCAAGAGTTCGACATTGAGATTCGGGATAAGAAAGGTTCGGAAAATGTGGTGGCGGACCATTTGTCTAGATTGATTGTGGAATTCAGTGAGGCTGCCACTCCCATTTCTGAGACCTTTCCTGATGAGCAATTGATGCACATTGCTCACAGTCCCGCACCATGGTTTGCTGACATAGTGAACTATCTTGTCACCGGACACATGCCCTTGCATTGGGGGAGGCAAGATAAATCAAAATTTTTGGCCATGGTAAAACACTTTTTCTTGGACGATCCTTACCTGTTCAAGTATTGTCCTGATCAGGTCATTAGACGATGTATTCCTGAGCATGACCAATCTAATGTCATCGCCTTTTGTCATGATCATGCATGTGGAGGCCATTTTAGTGCTAAAAAGACCGCTGCAAAGATTTTGCAGTGTGGATTTTATTGGCCTACCCTGTTTCGGGACTCTCACACCTACTGTATATCTTGTGAGCGTTGCCAAAAGCTAGGGAGTCTTTCTAGGAGAAATATGATGCCCCTCAACCCTATTCTGATTGTTGAAATTTTTGATGTGTGGGGCATTGATTTCATGGGACCATTCCCAAACTCCTTTGGCTACTTATACATTCTAGTTGCTGTGGACTATCTGTCCAAGTGGGTGGAGGCCGTTGCGTGCAAGACCAATGACCACAGAGTTGTGGTCCAGTTCTTGAAAGACACTATTTTTGCTCGTTTTGGTACGCCTCGAGCAATCATAAGTGATGGAGGTAAGCACTTTTGCAACAAGATCTTTGAGCAGTTGATGAAGAAATATTGTATCACGCACAAAGTTGCCACCCCATATCACCCACAGACGAGTGGTCAAGTGGAAATCTCAAATCGCGAGATCAAACATATTTTGGAAAAGACTGTGAACCCTACTAGAAAGGATTGGTCTCTGCGATTGACGGATGCACTGTGGGCATATCGGACAGCCTTCAAGACGCCAATTGGCATGTCTCCCTATCGCATTGTATACGGAAAGGCATGTCACCTTCCGGTTGAATTAGAGCATCGTGCGTATTGGGCTGTCAAGCAACTAAATTTCAATCTTTCCAAGGCTGGCTCACAACGGAAGCTCCAACTCAATGAATTGGAGGAGCTGCAGAATGATGCATATGAGTGTGCCCGATCATACAAAGCACAAATGAAGAAGACTCATGACCAAAATATTTTGAGACGAGCTTTTGAGCCGGGTCAGAGAGTCCTTCTTTATAATTCACGCCTGCATCTTTTTCCAGGCAAGCTCAAATCCCGATGGTCAGGCCCATTCATTATTCGATCGATTTTTCCTCATGGGGCCATCGAGATTGAGGATCCTAAGAATGGTAATACTTTCAAGGTAAATGGACAGAGGCTGAAACCATTCTTAGAGTTGAGGAGTCCGGACATTGAGACGATACTGTTGGAGGATCCTAGTTACTCAGATTGAGTGTAGTATTCTAGGGAGAGTCTGGCTGAAGACGTAAAACTTAGCGCTCATGGGAGGCACCCCACAGCTTATCTTTTCTTTTGTTTATTTATTAATTTGCATTTTTATGATTAATGTTTGTTTCCAGTATTTTTTTGTTTTCCAGTTTTTATTTTTCAGGGACAAAGCGTACTTCAGTTCAAGTTTGGGGGTATGCTATGAGCCATACCAGTCCAGATAGTTCTCCATATCTCAGGTCAGCTCTTTCCATATTAGTCACACATTGGGGTCAATGTGTAATTTAAGTTTGGGGGTATGGGAGACACATCACACACTTTGTCCTAATTTGTTGTCTTTTCGTCATAGAGATAAATGCATGCTCATGTTATCGTGAAATTTTAGTTGATCTAAACATTTTCTGTGACGTGATGTCATTAGTGAGCTTAACATTTTGAACACATGATCTGGTGATAATTTTTTAAAATTTAGTTACTTACTTTAGGCATTTTGAGAATTCACATGTTTGATCTAATCTCACACGAGCACATTAGCACAAATTATGTGAGGTATGACACGTGATTTTAATGTGTATTTTTCCTTATCTTAACTGAAATTGGATGACTTGTTGGATGAACTCTTGGGCATAGGAAAATATAAAAAAAAAAAAAAAAAAAAAAAAATTTATCAATAAACTTTTCGCTGAGTAACTGGACCTCTTACCTCAGTAAGCAGTGAGTGTTCACGTCAAAAGGTGAAATTTTGCTTGGTAATATTAAGGTCGGTTTAATTTCGTAGCCTTTTTGACTTGAGTTAGTAAGTCCTTAGGGGTGTCTTTACACCTAATGCCCTAAAACCATCTGGTTTGGGAGTCATTGACTTAACACTCGCTACATGGGTCAATTAGAAAGCTCAAGGGAACTAAGCATAGCCGTGCCTTAATAATAAAAAAATAATAATAATAATAATAAAATAAAAACTATGCCTTTTCGTTCATTTTTGATGGGAAATTCGGTGAATCTTGAGACATGGAGACCTTACACATTAGAATTACTTGGAAGCTTCATTTTTTATGTACTAATTCACCTTACACTGATTCAAGCTTGTGATGCCTTATCTTGCCTTTTGTAAGTAATTAGATTTTAACATTTCTATTCATTGCGAAGATGTGTTTACCTTTTTAAGCTTGCTTATGAATGAATATCATGATGATGTGTGCTCCTTAAATTTTTGGATACCATGAGTGATGACTTTATCTTTATGTTCTTTGTTTTTCATTGAGTCTTTTATTTTGTTTTGCTAAGGGACTAGCAAAATATAAGTTTGGGGGTATTTGATGAGTCTAAAATATTGCATATTTTAGACCCTTAACTTATATTTGTTATGCTCTTAGTTAGTATTATTTTACTCTATTTTACGTTTTTCTTGTGTTTTGTGTGTTTTTACAGCTTTGTGGAGAAAGTGCAGCATTTCAGGTTGATTTGAAGCTTCTGGAGACATTGCGCTCGATCGCAACAGACATGCGATCGAGCGCACCAGCGCTCGAGCGCACCTGCCTTTGAACGAGCGCAAGGTCAACATCCCACATCGAAATATTTGAAGATCAGTGCATCTGCGATCGATCGCAACAGACATGCGATCGAGCGCACATGAGATCGTGCGCACAAGACATGCGATCGATTGTACCTGCGATCGATCGCACCACACTGCGATCGAGCGCACACGGGCCTGTATCCCACATCGTTTCTGCAACCTGTTTTACTCCGGGTCTTCCCCTATATAAACACCATTTGGCTTCATAATCCAATGTACAATTCCTGAGCCACTTTGGTGTTTACCGGTGGACGTCCGCTAGCATTCTGGTGGATCCCGAAGGCATTGCTACCACGAGGGGAAGCGCCGCCCGTCAGCGAGTGGAATTTCTCCCATGTAAAGTTGTTTATTTATTTCTTTATATTCAGTTGTTTTAGTTTAAATGTTTAGCACTTTTTATTATAGTTTTATAATTATGAGTGGCTAGACTCTTCAGCTAAGGTTGAAGATGAAGCCCCGCCGTTGTTTGGCGTAGTAGTTCAGATTTGCTTGTACAAATCTGACAATTTTTAGTATAAATGTTCTGTCAATTATTTGAGTTAATCTTATAATTGATTGAGTTTAAATTGTCTGTTGGATTTTCTTTGTGTTTCATCTGATGGATACATTGAATGCTTTTCGATTAAATTGGATTCCCTTTGTGATTTGTTAAGAGCGGATACATCGGGTGCTTTTGGTTTAGTTGGGATATTCTTTGTTTTTTGTCTTATAGTTGGATTCATTGAATGTTTTGATAGGCTATATTTTTAGAACATGTATGCTTAACTTCGGTGGGGTGGATTCGGAAACCTTAGTGCCTTTTTTATTAGTTTTTAAATCAATTTAATTTAGTTTTAATTTATTTTGCAATATCATTCTGAAATTTGGAACTAGGTTAAAATAGAGTTAGTTTAGATTAAAAATTATATTTTCACAACGCAATTCCCTGTGGATTCGACCTCGCACTTGCACAACGCTATACTGCAAACGACTCGTGCGCTTGCGAGTAAATTAAAACTCACAACAGTGCACAAGGCCAACAGTGTAGTATAGTGTGCGAAAGCAAGATCATCTCCACAGGGATTGGTAAAGTTCAGTTTTAGAATTATTTTCTTTAGAGTAAAAAGAAATAAATAACTATTGTATGTGATTGATAATAATAAAGACATAGGGCTTTGATATCCACCACTAGTCATACTTTCCCAATTGTATAATGTATCAGTGCACTAGCCTTATCATGTATACCTAATGGTCGCCAACCTAAAGGAATGGTATCTACTCCTTAAGCTATTGATTTCCCTAAGCAATGAGTTAGGCATGGTATCTACTCTAACTCTTTTCTTCCTAAAGGGATTCAGCATGGCATCTGCATAAGTTGTTCCTTAAGAAAGCATAAGATTTATGGAAATCGACAACCACATGAGACCTAGGGCATGGTATCTACTCCCAGTTTCCCATGTTGATTTATCCAAGAATCCGATGTGGATATCTTTTGTTACTAATGTTAGACCCAGGACTCGGTCATCCAAATTGATCTAACTAACCAATCCATACCACATGCATACGTTGGCCATACACATACATATGAGGAATTTAAATAAGCATATGCATTAATCAAGTTAAGAAACATAATAAAGGCTATTGGCAAAGATTTTATCAATGAATAAATATATGAGAAAGTATAACTAGGGCTTCAATCGAGCCCTATAAGAAAGTTAGTTACACATGCTGTCTAAACTAAACATTATATATAAACTAAACATAGAGGGAAGAATAAACTCGAGAGAAGAAGCGTCAATTCTCTCCCAAAGCTTACATCTCCAAGTGAAAGATAAAAGAAGTGATCTCTAAGATCTCCCCGAACAAAAACTAAAACTAAAAGGAGCTTGATCCCCCAAAAGGGAGATCTACTCCAAAAGGAGTTTAAAACATAAAAGAAGGGATCCCCAATTTGTGTGTTTTACAAGCGTATTTATAGGGGTTGAATAACCCTAGAAGACTCAGGAAACCCTAAATTTCCTAAAACATAAAAACTCCTTTATTTCCAAAACTGGTTCTGCCACTTTACTGTTCACGCCAATACATGTGCGCTCGATCGCAATCGTTGTGCGCTCAATTGCAAGCCTGCGCTCAATCCTTCTTGGGTGCGTACGAGCGCTTATGCGCTCGATCGTACCTAATAGTGCGCTCGATCGCACTTTAGCCAGCAGCTGCTCCAGGATTTTCAGATTTCTTCCTTTAAGTGCAAAAATTGTCTCTTTTTCTCCAAGACCCTATAAAAACATGTAAAACACAAAAATGAAGTAAAATGGACTAAATTAACATAATTATAGACTTAACAAATATAAATAAAGGGGCTTACCTATCACACCCCCAAACTTACATATTGCTAGTCCCTTAGTAATACAAAATTAAAAACTAAAATGAAAAAAATAACTACATACAGATAGATCCAATATTCATAGTGTCCACAAAAGTTTAGGTTTTCACACAAAACTATGATGCGCATTCATGAGCAAGCTTAACAAATATAAACACATCTTTGCAATGAATATGAGTTTTGAACGCAAATCACTTTCATGAGGCAGTTTAAAACATCACAAGTTTGACTGATTGTATGGTGGACTAGCACATAAAAGATTGGGTTTCCAAATATTTCTAATGTGTAGTGCTTCGATAACTCAAGATTCTTCAAACTTCCTATTAGAGTCAACAAAGATGGCATAGATTTTCTTCTTTTCTTTTATTTGTGAGATTTTTGCCAAGTTCGTTCCCTTAAGCTTTCTATGTGACTCGTGTAACGAGCGTTTAGCCAATGACTCCCAAACCAGATGGTTTTAGGGCATTAGGTGTAAAGACACCTTTAAAGACTTATTAGCTCGAGTAAAAAAGGCTACGAAACTAACTGGTCTCAATGCTATCAATCAGAATTTCCACCTTTTGACGTGACACTCAATGCTTACTGAGGCAAGAGGGCCAGTTACTCAGCGAAAAGTTCTTTTTAAAGATCATTGTGAGCAAAAAATTTTCCACTTTATGACGTGACACTCACTGCTTACTGAGGCAAAAGGGCCAGTTACTCAGCGAAAAATTTGTTTTATTGATCTTTAGGAGCATTTTTCATTTTGAGTATTAACAATCTTTTTCTATTTTCTTATGCCAAAATGTTAATCTAATAGGTCATCTGGTTCACAGTAAAGCAAAAGAAACATACAAATCAAAATTACATGTCATGCCCCACATAACTATGTGCTAATGTGCTCGTGTTTAGTTTAAATCGAACTTGTGAATCCTTAAATGCCTAAAAGTAAGTGATTAGGGTTTAAAACTTAATTATTAGCCCATGTGTTCAAGGTTTTAAGCTCATTTATGAAGTCAGATCATGATGTTTTGCTTAGATCACCCAAAAATTTTAGAAAGTATGAACATGCATTTATCTATAAAAACAAAATTTTGGGACATAGTGGGTGTGTGAGTATGTCCCCATACCCTCAAACTTAAATTGCACATTGTCCCCAATGTGTGAATAACATGGAAAGATCTGACTTGGAAGATGCAGAACTAGCTGGGTCGGCATGGCTCATAGCATACCCCCAAACTTGAATGAATGCACACATTGTCCCTAAAAAATAAAAACTAACGTAATACAGGAAAACAAGAAGTACTAAAAATAAATAAATAATAATAAATACGTAAAATAATAAAAATAAAAGGATAAGCTGTGGGGTACCTCCCATGAGCGCTAAGTTTAACGTCTTCAGCCGGACCAAGCCTTATTTGTCCCCAAAACTAATATTGGCAGCAACTAGCACAGGTGGTATCTTATTCTCTCCCATATAAGCATAAGTTAAGTGTTCGGGCAACTACTTGAATTCCAAGTTAGGTGCCTGTACAATAAAAGGGAGAAAACTAGTGTTAGTAGGCCCAATAATTTCAAATGGATCGGTGTACTTACTCTGAGGCTTTGGAAAGGCCTCAAGGAGGTGCACAGTGTTAATGATGTCATCAGTAACATCCTTGCATTTGGGCTCAATATCCAATCTTGGGACACTATAGGTAAGAGCAGTTTCTATTGAATCAACGTGATGGACCTGAAAAGCTTCCTCAACAATACTTTGCGTCATGCATACATTAAAACATTTTATATTATCCAGGGGTAATTTTAATGCATTATATCTTTTGATTTCAACCTTATCACCATTTACCTTCTCCATCTCACTTACTTTGGATGTGGATGCTTTTGCAGGCTCATCAGCTCTGATGATCTTACCATTTGTTAGAGTTGTCATGGCATTTAGTTGCTGATGTCCTCTTGGAGTAGGTAGTGGTTGGATTGGAAGTTCACCCAACTTTCTTTCACTTAGCTCCTTAGCCAATTGCTCCATTTGTTCCTTGAGTCTTTGAATGGCTTGCTCATGTTTTGTAGTGGTTTGTCTTTGCTCAGTCATGAACTATTCTTGTGAAGTCATCAATTTTTGTTGCTGAGTTGCCAACTGCATCACAAGACTCTTTAGGACATTTGTCTTTGATTCCAGAACTGTTTGGGCTGCTGGTTGGGAGTTTCTTGCAAAGTTGGGGTGGTTCCACCATCTATGATTTAGGTATTTGCATATATGTTGTAGTTGTTCGGTCCCACATAATTTGCTTGCTCTTGATCTGCAGATGAATATAAAGGGCAAATGTTAGTAGTGTGATCAAAACGAGAACATATAGCACATACCTTGAGTGGTTTGCCTCATGGACTAGGTGATATGTTTTGAGTAGTCATGGTGTTTATGAGTATATCTAGCTTCCTCCCCATAGCATCTAGACAAGCATATCGAGCTTTCGTCATTGGTGCTTCTCCCTTGAATGAATTAGTTGAAAAGCTTCAGTGTAGCAGTTTTAGTACTGCTGCTCAGGTACTCTCCGGAGCTTTTGCACTCGAGCGCACCAAGAACAGCGCTCGATCGCACCAAGGACTGCACTCGATCGCAATGAAGACAGAGACTCCTACTCTGCACACCTGAACAAAAACAAAAAATGAAAAGAAGGAATAAATCTGATTTTTGATAAAAATAAAATGGAACAGAATAAAATAAAATAAATAGCTTAAATAAAAAAAAACTAACGAAAATAATTCTAAAAAGAAATTTAGTACAATCCCCGGCAACGGCGCCAAAAACTTGCTAGGCGTTTATCTACCTAAATAAATAAGCAAATAAACGCACTCTTTTTACTTGCAAGTGCACAAGGTCAACAGTGTAGTATAGTGTGCGAAAGCAAGATCATCTCCACAGGGATTGGTAAAGTTCGGTTTTTGAATTAGTTTCTTTAGAGTAAAAAGAAATAAATAACTGTTGTATGTGATTGATAATAATAAAGACATAAGGCTTTGATATCCACCACTAGTCATACTTTCCCAATTGTATAATGTATCAGTGCACTAGCCTTATCATGTATACCTAATGGTCGCTAACCTAAGGGCATGGTATCTACTCCTTAAGCTATTGATTTCCCTAAGCAACGAGTTAGGCATGGTATCTACTCTAACTTTTTTCTTCCTTAAGGGATTCAGCATGGTATCTGCATGAGTTGTTCCTTAAGAAAGCATAAGATTTATGGATATCGACAACCACATGAGACCTATGGCATGGCATCTACTCCCGGTTTCTCATGTTGATTAATCCAAGAATCTGGTGTGGATATCTTTTGTTACTAATGTTAGACCCAGGACTCGGTCATCCAAATTGATCTAACTAACCAATCAATACCACATGCATACGTTGGCCATACACATACATATGAGGAATTTAAATAAGCACAGGCATTAATCAAGTTAAGCAACATAATAAAGGCTATTGGTATCAATGAATAAATATATGAGAAAGCATAACTAGGGCTTTAATCGAGCCCTATAAGAAAGTTAGTTACACATGTTGTCTAAACTAAACATTATATATAAATTAAACATAGAAAGAAGAATAAACTCGAGAGAAGAGGCGTCAATTCTCTCCCAAAGCTTACAACTCCAAGTGAAAGATAAAAGAAGTGATCTTTAAGATCTCCCTGAACAAAAACTAAAACTAAAAGGGAGCTTGATCCCCCAAAAGGGAGATCTACTCCAAAAGGAGTTTAAAAGATAAAAGAAGGGATCCCCAATTTGTGTGTTTTACAAGTATATTTATAGGGGTTGAATAACCCTAGAAGACTCAGGAAACCTTAAATTTCCTAAAACATAAAAACTCCTTTATTTCCAAAACTGGTTCTGCCGCTTTACTGTTCACGCTCGTACATGTACGCTCGATTGCAATCATTGTGTGCTCAATCGCAAGCCCACGCTCGATCTTTCTTGTGTGCACACGAGCGTTTATGCGCTCGATTGCACCTAATAGTGCGCTCGATCGCACTTTAGCCAGCAACTGCTCCAGGATTTTCAGATTTCTTCCTTTAAGTGCCAAAATTGCCTCTTTTTCTCCAAGACTCTATAAAAACATGTAAAACACACAAATGAAGTAAAATGGACTAAATTAACATAATTACAGACTTAACAAATGTAAATAAAGGGGCTTAAATATTTAAGCCCCTATCATCATGGAAAAGAATTTGAAAACCAAAGTTTTTCAAAATTTGTTGATGAAAATGGAATTGAACATAATTTTTCAGCTCCTAGAACTCCTCAACAAAATGGAGCTCTAGAAGAATTTGCAAGAACAATGCTTTGTGAAAATAGTTTACCAAAATACTTTTGGGCTGAAGCAGTAAACACTACTTGCTATATCAAGAATAGAATTTTAATTAGACCTTTGCTTCATAAAACTCCGTATGAATTATGGAAAGGTAGAAAGCCTAATATCTCTTATTTTCGTACATTTGGTTGTAAATGCATCATTCTAAACAACAATAAAACTAACTTGGGTAAATTTGACTCTAAGATCGATGAAGGGATCTTTTTAGGATATTCAACCTTTAACAAGGCTTATAGAGTCTTCAACAAGAGAACTCTAGAGGTAGAAGAATTCGTACATGTAGCTCTTGATGAGTCTAACCCAATTAGTAGTAGAGAAGTTTCCTTTAATGATGATGCAAATTTTATTCCAAGAACGGAAACACCTACTCCCATTGTTGACTCAAAGGAGAGTCCACCTCAAACAAATGAAGAGATGAAAACTCTCAAATTGGACCAACCATCTACAAGCTGACAAGAGGATAGTCTTCCTAAAGATTGGAGGTATGTAAATTATCACCCAATTGATCAAGTGATTGGTGATCCTTCACAAGGGGTAATAACTCATTCCTCTATTAGAAATATTTGCAATTGTGTAGTTTATTTGTCTCAAATAGAACCTAAAACTTTTATTGAAGACAAAAAAGATAATGATTGGATAATTGCAATGTAAGAAGAAATAAATCAATTTGAAAGAAACAATGTATGGAATCTAGTTCCTAGACCTAAGAATCATACAATAATAGGAACTAAATGGCTATTTAGAAATAAGATGGATGATAATGGAATAGTAACTAGGAACAAGGCTAGACTAGTTGCTAAGGGATATAATCAAGAAGAAGGAATAGACTTTGATTAGACCTGTGCTCCCATAGCTAGATTAGAAGTTATTCGAATGTTATTAGCATTTGCATGCTTTAATAAGTTTAAGTTATTTCAAATGGATGTAAAAAGTGCATTTTTAAATAGCTTTATAGAAGAAGAGGTTTATATTGAGCAACCTCTTGGATTTGATAATCCTAGTCTTCCAAATCATGTCTACAAGCTCTCTAAGGCTCTATATGGGCTGAAGCAAGCTCCAAGAGCATGGTATGAAAGACTAAGTAAATTTTTTATTAACAATAATTTCATAAGAGGTAAAGTGGACACAACCCTCTTCACAAAAACTCACATAAATGACACTTTACTAATTCAAATATATATTGATGATATTATATTTGGTACTACTAATGAATCTATGTGCCAAGAGTTTGCCAAGTGCATGCAAGGTGAATTTGAAATGAGCATGATGGGGGAGCTTACCTACTTCCTTGGACTTCAAATCAAACAACTAAAAGGAGTCATATTCATCAATCAATCAAAGTACACTAAGGACCTACTAAAGAGGTTCAGGATGGAAAGCTCAAAGCCACTTGGAACACCAATGAACACCTCTACAAAACTTGATCTTGATGAAGGAGGTAAATGTGTAGATACTAAATATTATAGAAGCATGATAGGAGGTTTGCTTTATTTGACCGCAAGTAGACCTGATATAATGTTCAGTGTATATATGTGTGCTAGATTTCAAGCTAATCCTAAGGAATCACATGTAGTTACAGTAAAAAGAATCCCTAGATATCTACAAGGAACTCAAACCATAGGATTATGGTACACTAGAGATTCATCTTTTGAGCTTGTAGGATATTTAGATGCTAATTTTGCTGGATGTAGGTTATATAGAAAAAACACAAATGGAACATGCCAATTCTTAGGTGCAATGTTAACCTCCTGGTTTTCCAAGAAACAAAACTCTGTTGCACTATCAACCACTGAGGCGGAATATATAGCAGCTGGAAGTTGTTGTACCCAAGTGTTATGGATGAAACAACAACTAGAAGACTATGACATGAACTTTAAAAGTATCCCAATACATTGTGATAATACTAGTGCTATCAACCTAACCAAAAATCCTATTCAGCACTTTAGAACTAAACGTATAGAAACCACACAACATTTCTTAAGAAACCATTCTAAAAAAGGTGATATAAGACTAGAATTCATACCTTCAGAAGATCAAATAGCTGACATTCTTACAAAACCTCTAAGTGAAGCTAGTTTCTGCAAGATTAGAATGTTAATGGAATTGTTAGATTATGATAAACTAAATGTCTAAATTGCTTCATCATTCATCATTATGCATACTTGACATCTAGTGAAAGAATATTAATCCTTGTTTAATATCTCTCTCACTCAAGATGGCGTAGATAAACAAATTTCATACTAAGACTCAAGATTGAAAATTTTCTTAAGGGTCTAGTCGACTGGTAAGTCTATCCCAGTCGACTGGAAAGTCTCTGCCTAATTTTCCAATTGACTGGTAAGTCAATACCAGTCGACTAGTTCATATAGTGTTTGTTTGGAGCCATTTTTTTTGAAATTCAGTTATCACCCCAGTCAACTGGTAAAAACTACCCAGTCGACTGGTACCCTGACCTAGTCGACTGGTATGCAAAATTGTTCATCTTTGCAAAGGACCCAGTCGACTGATGTCATTACCCCAGTCGATTGGTATCGTGATTCTATAAATAGGCTGTTCATTTTTTTTTCTTCATATTTTCATGCCATTTTCAAAAACCTTAGCTTTCTCTCTCTACAAAATCTCGCCATTTTGATCCAAAAACCATCAAAACACTACCAAAATACATTGATCTACTCATCCCCAACATCTATTTTAACTTTTTATGGTTGAAATCCACCATTTTCTCTCAAAACCCATTTTACCTAAAAACTCATTTTCTAAAAAATGTCCAATAGAATCCGAGTAAAATACACCACCAAGGGACCACATGCGCCTACTAGGCCAAGATCCACCAAATCCTTAGCACCGGATTCATGCCGGAAGGATGTGGTGGGCTTATCTAGTAAGAAGCCCAGAACAGAGCTCGATGACTCTCTGTTCTCTAGCCTGGTGGCCAAGGACAGGTATATCTCCATAATAAGGAAAAAGAAAATCATGACAGGTAGAGTTGTCGATTTCAACTTTATTCGTCATGGTAATTTTGATATTTTACCTACATTTGAGGCTATTAACTTGACTCCACTAGTTAAGATACATGAGAAGTACTACCCTAGAATGATTCACCAGTTCTACACAAACTTGGTGAAACCCAGTCCACTGGCTCTGAGATTCAGAACCAGTGTCATGGGTGTGGAGTTTGAGATCAATACCGACCTCTTGATGAGCATTTTGAGGATCCCTGTGGGAGGGATCCAATGGAGTTTGGATGGATGGCCAGACAATTTCGAGGTAGAGGAGGCATGTCACATAGTTAGGGGCGACTTTAACTATGTGTTTCGACCCACTACATTTCACACATGTAGTGACATGCCCCTAGACTCGAAATTGTTTAACTACATTGTGAGTTGGACCATCCACCCAAGACTAGGGAGTCGGGGATATCTATCTAAGATAGATACCGTATTGATTTGGTGCCTTAAAACTGGGTACTAATTCAATATATACCCCATGCTGCTCAACAACATGATTAATGGCGAAGTGAGTGACTCTGGATGTCTTACCTATGGGATGCTCATCACGCTCATACTCTAGCACTTTCGGGTGCCTCTCCCCGCCTCTAAGGCTCAGGATATTGGCCTCAAGGACATCATCAACATATTTTCACTAAAGAAGATGGGATGTGCGGTCCGCTACGACTTCATCTACTCCAAGGTCGGGAAGTACATTCGGATTAGAGAGGATGACAGCAGTGATGACAAGGATGAGGGTGCCGCTACTGCTGCTGATATGGATACGAATACCTGAACACCTCCCATGGGTGCCTCGAGTGCCGATCAGGCTGGGTACGATGATCTACTTCAGGCTATCATGATCCTCTAGCTGACCATATAGTCCAGATTTTAGACCTTGAGCTCTTCCATTGAGACCCTCCGGGATGACTTCGAGCTGTACCGGAAGCACACCAAGAGTTCCCTGGCTGAGATTTGGGATCTCATTCATGACAGCTCGGACTCTCCCGCTCTATGAGTCACTTTACTATTTTCCTTTCGATGTACATTTTTAATGTAGACTTTTCATTGTTCTTAGCACGGACATATTTTCATATTTTTATGTCTTTTGTACTTCTGTTTCGGCTCTATGAAGCCTACCTTGTATAGAAATTTGTTATAAAAGATGATGGATCATGCTTAAACCTATTTCTTTTACTTGTTTTACTTATATGTAATATAGTTGCATGCTTTATATATCTTAATATTCAGATTAAAACTATAAAACTGCTTTTGTATGTATGGAAACTTCCGGTTCTTCCCGAGAAGGCTTTTGAACTCCAAATAATGCCAAATTTTTGCATACAAGTTTGTTTATATAGACAGTCCCCAGTCGACTGGTACATTGGGCAGAAGGTTCCCAGTCGACGGTAAGTCATACCCAGTCGACTGGTACCTTCAACAGTCTTAAAAATGTAATTTTTAAGCATGACCCAGTCAACTAGTGGTTCAAAAAATATGATCGTTGAGACGCGAGATTTCAACAAAACTTGCTCCAAAACATTCAAAATCAGTTAAAAATGGGCATATTACTCAAAGCTATATAAGCCCACTCTATTGAGCATTTCAAAAAGAGAGAACACTCATTCAATCAAGTTTTTACTTATTGATACTCAAAAAGCTTTGAAAAATTGATTGTTGAGCCATTCTTCAAGCTTTACCTTGAAAAAAGAGATATTATTCAATTGTATAAGCTTCCATTGTTGTCTCTCTACCATTTACTTTACAGTATCTATTGTAAAGGGATTAACTTTTGAAAGGAAGGGATTAGCTTCCGAGAGGAAGGGGTTTGCTTCCGAGAGGAAGGGATTGATTGTAAGGTTTATGCAACACTCGTGAAGTTGCACGACTAAGTTTCTTAGTGGATTACTTCAAGGAGGTTCCTTGAAGAGAGTAGACGTAGGGTCAGAACAAATCCGATATTATCGAACCACTATAAACTGAGTTTGCATACTTTATTCCTTAAACTCTTTATTTACAACATATATTACTTGTTTATATACTTGTGGTGTTATCTGTTTTATAAACTTGGTTTAATCTGCGAAAGTTTTTAAAACCCAATTCACCCCCCTTCTTGGGTTGAAACCTCAGTCTACAGCTTTGATGATGGGAGACAGAGGATCCATCATCAAGATCTGAGCACGAATTTGAGTATAGGACTCATTGAGGCCCATTAGAAACTGTATAACAAATTCTTGTTGCTGGTCATCCATCCAAGTTTTCATACCCCCACAAGTGCAAACAGGGACTGGCCGAAAATCCTGAAGCTCATCCCATTAGATTTTCAGGCGAGTATAGTAAGTATTAACATCAAAAAAGCCTTGAGACAGAGTAGCAAGGTGTTTCTTAATATGGAAAACGTGAGGACCATTGCTCTGATGAATCTAATCATGAAGATCGCACCAAACACCCGCCGTCGAATTGATGTATAAGAGACTTTAAGCGATGTCTTTAGCAACAGAATTGAGGACCCATGAGGTAACCATGCTGCTGGAATGAGACCACATGCTAGAAATGAGATCTATAGTAAAAGAGTGAGGAAAAGACCATCTATGAAACCAGTCTTGTTCATAGCATTTAGAGCCATGAGCATGGCGTGGCTCCAGGTGTTAAAATTGGATCCCATCAATGGATAAACAACAAGGATGAGACCTGGATGATCACCATTGGGAAAGAAATAAGGGCTATTGGAATATTCCATGGAAAAAGGATTGGACTAGGAAGAAGAAGTAGGGGGTCCTCCAATAGAGTAATAAAGGAGGTATTTGTCATTTTGATGAAGAGAGAGTGATCTGAAGCTGATTGTTTAAAACCTTCAGTACGTAATACACTAGAAAAATTTGAAAACCATTGTTGAGAGGCTTGCTTAAGGCCATAGAGGGACTTATGTAATCAAGAAACTGTATTGGCAGGTAAGAAATCCCCCTCATGGTGATAACCAGGTGGTAAGGACATATAAACTTCCTCTGTAAGGTCTCCATGCAAGAAAGCATTATTAACATCAAGTTAAGTAAGAGACCAGCCATGTATAGCAGCTAGTGGAAGGAGAATTTTAATAGTAACCAGCTTTGCAACAGGTGAAAAAATGTCAAGAAAATCAACGCCCTCTTGTTGAGTGTACCCCTTGGCCACTAGGTAAGCTTTGTAACGTTCAATAGAGCCATCGGATTTATATTTTATCTTAAAGACCCATTTGCAACTGATTGGACACTTGCCAAGAGGTAGAGTGGTTAAAGACCAAGTGAAATTTGTTTCTAAAGCTTTCAGATCAGTACACATTGCCTCTTGCCACTCAGGACTCTCAATAGCCTGTGAATAATGTGTGGGCTCGGTGTGAGAGGAAATGGCAAGGATAAAAGCTTAATTGAAACTTTCCCTTGATAGTCGATTCAAACTCAAAGATTTAGGAGATTTAAAGTAATTTTTGGGATTGGAGATAACCTATTCTGAAAAGGGAATTTCTATTAGCCAACGACATTAGGCTTTACAACTAATTCCGGATGCTGGTTATCTTAGTTATAAACCAACAAGCACTCTGATTCAGGAGGATACAAGTCAGATGATGCTGAGTTGTCAGATAGCACGTTGTTGGCACTGAGATATCTTGAGTTGGTAGATCAGCGCAAAGATGGCAAGTGGACTACCTAGAATGGTTTACATCGTTTAACAAGCTACGGGCTCGGATCGGGCCCCTGATACCCTAGTTTGATTGGAAACGGCCCTCCGGGCAAAACTCAAATGTTGAGTGTCATTGTTTTTAAGCCAAAAAACGACGTTTAAGCCTTCAATTTTACAGTTTTCAATTTTTAGGAAACATTCTATTTTCGATTTCTTTTCAGAATTAGTATTTTCTATAATTTTTCCCTAAATTTATGTTTTCGAGGATTTTTTCCTTTTTTAGCTTTGGCCTTATAAATAAGGGGGCCATGAACGGAAAGAATATTATTATTATTATTGGTATTTGCATAATTTTAAATTAAACATCAGAGGTGTTTCTCTGTGTTTTTAGGGTTTTTCTTGTGTTTCTCCCTGTGAAATATCTGTTGAAACTAGCCTGTAGAATAATCATTATTTTGTCCGGCGTCAGTTGGTATCAAAGCTTCAGCATCTTCCTGGGGTAAGATTTCATCAGTTTCCATGGCTGGTGGTCGTGGTCATGGTCGTCGCGGGCAGGTTCTGAACGAGGAAGCCCCACACCGTGATCGTAACGTTCATGATGCGATGATTGAGGATTTACAGAGGCAAGTTGCAGAGTTAACCCACCATTTAACGGCACAGGATTTCGGTGATCGTGAGATGGAAGATCACGATTCTGATTCCAGTTTCGAAAACCCGCATCACAATCCTGCTCAATTCTGGGAGCACCGTGGTTGGGAGAATCGTTATGGAGACCTCGGTTTTAGAGTGGATCTGCCTAAGTTTTTTGGTACATTTCAGGCCGAAGGATTCGTCGATTGGTTGAATGATATAGAACGTATTTTTGAGTATAAGAGAGTCTCAGATCGTGTTAAAGTGAAACTGGTCACCATCAAACTCAAAAGCAGGACATTTACGTGGTGGGAGCAGTTGAGGTGCTCACAGGACCAGCAGGGCAAGGCCAAGATCACAAATTGGGAGGGGATGAAGAAAAAGATGAAGGGTCACTTCCTTCCTTTCGGCTACACTCAAACCTTGTTTCAGCAACTTCATTCGTTGAGGCAAGGCACAAGATCGATGGATGATTATATGGAGGAGTTCTATCAATTGATAGCCCAAAATGATTTATCCAAGACAGAAGAGCAGATAGTGGCACGGTATTTGAGGGGATTACGACAGCCCCTACAGGATATCCTCAGCCTTCACTCACTGTGGACTGTTTCTGAAGCATACCAGCATGCACTTACGGTGGAAAAACAGCAGAATAAAAGGCCAATGATCAGAAGCGATCAAAACAGTCGGCTAGTTCGCCCTCAAGAATACCATCCTACCCAGCAGCCACCCCAAGGTAACTCTCACTCAAATATTAGATGTTTCAGATGTGGTGATCAGGGACATAAATCGACTGAGTACAAGAAGCCTACTAGTTAGAAAGGCAAAAATCTCCTGATTGAGGACGATGTGGTAGACGAAACTGAGGAGATTAGAGAGCCTGTATATGACGATGATAAAGATGAAGATGTGTGTTGTGAGTTTTAAATTACTCGCAAGTGCACGAGTCGTTTGCAGTATAGTGTGTGCAAGTGCGAGGTCGAATCCACAGGGAATTGCGTTGTGAAAATATATTTTCAATCTAAACTAACTTTATCTTAACCTAGTTCCGAATTGTGAAATGATATTGCAAAATAAATTAAAACTAAACTAAGTTGATTTTAAAAACTAATAAAAAAAAGGCACTAAGGTTTCCGAATCCACCCCACCGAAGTTAAGCATACATGTTCTAAAAATATAGCCTATCAAAACATTCAATGAATCCAACTATAAGACAAAAAACAAAGAATATCCCAACTAAACCAAAAGCACCCGATGTATCCGCTCTTAACAAATCACAAAGGGAATCCAATTTAATCGAAAAGCATTCAATGTATCCATCAAATGAAACACAAAGAAAATCCAACAGACAATTTAAACTCAATCAATTATAAGATTAACTCAAATAATTGACAGAACATTTATACTAAAAATTGTCAGATTTGTACAAGCAAATCTGAACTACTACGCCAAACAACGGCGGGGCTTCATCTTCAACCTTAGCTGAAGAGTCTAGCCACTCATAACTATAAAACTATAATAACAAGTGCTAAACATTTAAACTAAAACAACTGAATATAAAGAAATAAATAAAAAACTTTACATGGGAGAAATTCCACTCGCTGACGGGCGGCGTTTCCCCTTGTGGTAGCAATGCCTTCGGGATCCACCAGAATGCTAGCGGACATCCACCGGTAAACACCAAAGTGGCTCAGGAATTGTACATTGGATTATGATGCCAAATGGTGTTTATATAGGGGGAGACCCGGAGTAAAACAGGTTGCAGAAACGATGTGGGATACAGGCCCGTGTGCGCTCGATCGCAGTGTGGTGCGATCGATCGCAGGTACGATCGATCGCATGTCTTGTGCGCACGATCTCATGTGCGCTCGATCGCATGTCTGCTGCGATCGATCGCAGATGCACTGATCTTCAAATATTTCGATGTGGGATGTTGACCTTGCGCTCGTTCAAAGGCAGGTGCGCTCGAGCGCTGGTGCGCTCGATCGCATGTCTGTTGCGATCGAGCGCAATGTCTCCAGAAGCTTCAAATCAACCTGAAATGCTGCGCTTTCTCCACAAAGCTGTAAAAACACACAAAACACAAGAAAAACGTAAAATAAAGTAAAATAATACTAACTAAGAGCATAACAAATATAAGTTAAGGGTCTAAAATATGCAATATTTAAGACTCATCAAATACCCCCAAACTTATATTTTGCTAGTCCCTTAGCAAAACAAAATAAAAGACTCAATGAAAAACAAAGAACATAAAGATAAAGTCATCACTCATGGTATCCAAAAATTTAAGGAGCACACATCACCATGATATTCATTCATAAGCAAGCTTAAAAAGGTAAACCCATCTTCGCAATGAATAGAAATGTTAAAATCTAATTACTTACAAAAGGCAGGATAAGGCATCACAAGCTTGAATCAGTGTAAGGTGAATTAGTACATAAAAATGAAGCTTCCAAGTAATTCTAATGTGTAAGGTCTCCATGTCTCAAGATTCACCGAATTTCCCATCAAAAATGAACGAAAAGGCATAGTTTTTATTTTATTCTCTTTTTTTTTTTTTTTTTATTATTAAGGCACGGCTATGCTTAGTTCCCTTGAGCTTTCTAATTGACCCATGTAGCGAGTGTTAAGTCAATGACTCCCAAACCAGATGGTTTTAGGGCATTAGGTGTAAAGACACCCCTAAGGACTTACTAACTCGAGTCAAAAAGGCTACGAAATTAAACCGACCTTAATATTACCAAGCAAAATTTCACCTTTTGACGTGAACACTCACTGCTTACTGAGGCAAGAGGTCCAGTTACTCAGCGAAAAGTTTATTGATAAATTTTTTTTTTTTTTTTTTTTTATATTTTCCTATGCCCAAGAGTTCATCCAACAAGTCATCCAGTTTCAGTTAAGATAAGGAAAAATACACATTAAAATCACGTGTCATACCTCACATAATTTATGCTAATGTGCTCGTGTGAGATTAGATCAAACATGTGAATTCTCAAAATGCCTAAAGTAAGTAACTAAATTTTAAAAAATTTATCACCAGATCATGTGTTCAAAATGTTAAGCTCACCAATGACATCACATCACAGAAAATGTTTAGATCAACTAAAATTTCACGATAACATGAGCATGCATTTATCTCTATGACGAAAAGACAACAAATTAGGACAAAGTGTGTGATGTGTCTCCCATACCCCCAAACTTAAATTACACATTGACCCCAATGTGTGACTATTATGGAAAGAGCTGACCTGAGATATGGAGAACTATCTGGACTGGTATGGCTCATAGCATACCCCCAAACTTGAACTGAAGTACGCTTTGTCCCTGAAAAATAAAAACTGGAAAACAAAAAATACTGGAAACAAACATTAATCATAAATATGCGAAATAATAAATAAATAAAAGAAAAGATAAGCTGTGGGGTGCCTCCCATGAGCGCTAAGTTTAACGTCTTCAGCCAGACCCAACATTAGTAAACAGGCCCAACTAAACTCTCCACCATCTGATCAATAAATGGGAATGAAAAATGATCAGGCCTAGTGGCAACATTCAATTTACGGTAGTCTAGACACTTTCTCCATCTTGACTGCACTCGAGTTGGAACCAACTCGTTGTCTCTATTTACTACCGTAAATTCAGCACGTTTGGGCACGACTGAAATCTGGCTCACCCATTTGCTATCAGAGATGGGATAAATGATCCCTGCCTCTAACAGCTTAATATCTTTCGCCCTCACAACCTCTTGCAAAGCAGGGTTGAGCCTTCTTTGTGGCTCCCTCGATGGCTTGGCATTCTCCGCTAACTGTATCGTGTGTATTACCAATGAGGGGTTGATTCCCTTGACATCCTCAATAGTCCAGCCTATAGCTTCCTTATGCTCTCTTAAGACGTCCAATAATTTCTCCTCTGGAGCATCATCCAAATCTAAAGCTATGATTATAGGCAAAGAATCTGCTGGACCTGGGAACTTATACTTAAGATTATCTGGTAAAGGCTTAAGTTCCTTCTTGGGGGTGTCAGGTGCGGCGGTCTCCTCCGTCTTATTGCTTTCTCTAGGATCAGACTCCAAAATGACATTTACTTCATTAAGTAACTTATCTAAGCCCAAGTCCTCTCCAAAGTGAGCAAAGCATGCCTCCAAGGGATCCTCAATACGGGATTCATCCATAGTCTCCTCTGTCCTACTACTCTCTCGAGGAGCAGACTCCACGATAGTATTTGCTTGCTCAAGTAACTTATCTAAATCCAAATCCTCTTCAAACTGAGCAAAGCATGCCTCCATAATGTCCTCAGACTTCCTTTCTTTCTTGGGCACTTGTAGTCTCTCAGGGTAAGGCGCTTTAGGTAAAAACGACCTAGAGAGATCCTTAATAATACGAGTGGCTGTAGATGGCTCAGCATCTCTCTTCTCATTGTTGCCACTCTCTTGCCCTTGGTGCATAGCAGGGTTCTCTTCCACTTGATTGTCCACTTGTCTCCCAGACAAGTATGGGACAGTTGATTGCACTTGTTCCTGCCAATGCATTGGAGTTGAAGAATTTCCCACCGCAAACTGTTCCTTTGGGTTAGGCTCAGATTGACTGGGGAACGTTCCTTCCTCTCCTTCACCCACATAACTTGCGATTTGATCAATTTGACTCTCTAGTGTGGCAATCGCTTGGGTGTTTTCTATTGTTGCACTCATCACTTCACTCATAGATTGGCTAGTCGTTTTCATGAAATCATTGAGAGCGTCCTCCAATGACTGTGAAACCGATGCTGGCGCTTGAATGGGAGCTTGGTAAGCGGGTGATGGTGCTGGATAAGCTGAGTGACCATAATTTGGAATTGGTGGAGGAAATTCGGGAGTGTATTGATTGTGAGCATGGTAAGGGGCTCCTCCCTGATTCATCAGTTGGTTCTGCTCCCATGAAAAATTAGAGTGGTCCCACCACCCTGGATTGTATGTTTCGGAGCAAGATCCATTTGATTGCCAACAACAGTCATTGAAAGCATTCATTTGTTCCATAGGATACTCGGCACAAGCCGGCATTGATGGGCAATTCTGTGCTAGATGCATGGGACTAGCACAGATGGAACAGCTTTCAACATTGAAAGTGTTGGCAGCATTGAGGGACGGGCTGGTCATTTTAATGAAATCCTTGAGGGCATCCTCTAAAGACTGTGAAACCGGCGCTGGATTCATCCACATGATTTTTTTTTTTAAATTAAATTAAATTTTTTTTTTATTTTTTTTTTATTTTTTTTTAAATTGATAACTAACTAGTAGAAAAATAAAATCAATTCAGACCAAAAATTTTCACAAACAAAACAATTCCCCGGCAACGGCGCCAAAAACTTGTTGTGAGTTTTAAATTACTCGCAAGTGCACGAGTCGTTTGCAGTATAGTGTGTGCAAGTGCGAGGTCGAATCCACAGGGAATTGCGTTGTGAAAATATATTTTCAATCTAAACTAACTTTATCTTAACCTAGTTCCGAATTGTGAAATGATATTGCAAAATAAATTAAAACTAAACTAAGTTGATTTTAAAAACTAATAAAAAAAAGGCACTAAGGTTTCCGAATCCACCCCACCGAAGTTAAGCATACATGTTCTAAAAATATAGCCTATCAAAACATTCAATGAATCCAACTATAAGACAAAAAACAAAGAATATCCCAACTAAACCAAAAGCACCCGATGTATCCGCTCTTAACAAATCACAAAGGGAATCCAATTTAATCGAAAAGCATTCAATGTATCCATCAAATGAAACACAAAGAAAATCCAACAGACAATTTAAACTCAATCAATTATAAGATTAACTCAAATAATTGACAGAACATTTATACTAAAAATTGTCAGATTTGTACAAGCAAATCTGAACTACTACGCCAAACAACGGCGGGGCTTCATCTTCAACCTTAGCTGAAGAGTCTAGCCACTCATAACTATAAAACTATAATAACAAGTGCTAAACATTTAAACTAAAACAACTGAATATAAAGAAATAAATAAAAAACTTTACATGGGAGAAATTCCACTCGCTGACGGGCGGCGTTTCCCCTTGTGGTAGCAATGCCTTCGGGATCCACCAGAATGCTAGCGGACATCCACCGGTAAACACCAAAGTGGCTCAGGAATTGTACATTGGATTATGATGCCAAATGGTGTTTATATAGGGGGAGACCCGGAGTAAAACAGGTTGCAGAAACGATGTGGGATACAGGCCCGTGTGCGCTCGATCGCAGTGTGGTGCGATCGATCGCAGGTACGATCGATCGCATGTCTTGTGCGCACGATCTCATGTGCGCTCGATCGCATGTCTGCTGCGATCGATCGCAGATGCACTGATCTTCAAATATTTCGATGTGGGATGTTGACCTTGCGCTCGTTCAAAGGCAGGTGCGCTCGAGCGCTGGTGCGCTCGATCGCATGTCTGTTGTGATCGAGCGCAATGTCTCCAGAAGCTTCAAATCAACCTGAAATGCTGCGCTTTCTCCACAAAGCTGTAAAAACACACAAAACACAAGAAAAACGTAAAATAAAGTAAAATAATACTAACTAAGAGCATAACAAATATAAGTTAAGGGTCTAAAATATGCAATATTTAAGACTCATCAATGTGTTATATGGAGATGGCCATGAGACTCTGGTCGTTCGTAAGAGTCTACTGACCCCTAAGGGCGATTCAAGGGACGACTAGTTGAGAACCAATATTTTCCGCATGATCTGCATAGTTGCAGATAAAGTCTGCAAGATGATCATTGAGAGTGGTAGTTGTGAGAACGTAGTATCTGAAGAGACTGTCCATAAATTTCTGTTGAAGACAGATCGTTATCTCAAGCTGTATAAATTGTCGTGGCTGAATAAAGGCAGTGAGGTAACAGTAGATAGGCGATGCCTAGTGTCTTTTTCGATTGGTAAGAAATATTTTGATAATAATTTGTGTGATGTTGTGTCTATGGATGCTTGTCATGTATTGTTAGGCAGACCTTGGCAGTATAATCGCAGTGTTATTCATGATGGGCAGAAAAATACATATTCTCTTAGCATCAAAGGGAAGAAGATTGTGTTGGCACCTCGTCGGGAAGGAACCACTCTTACCCTGGTTGCCAATAATATTAACCTACTTTCTAAGTCTAGTTTTTTAGCTGAGATTGAACATGGAGACGTGGTCTATGCTCTGCTGCCTTGTGGGAATAGTGCAGCAGACATGAATCCAGATTTACCAGCAGAGGTGCAGCAGTTGTTGGCAGAATTTTCTGACCTAATGTTAGAGGATCTTCTTCTTGGGTTGCTGCCTAATTTTGAAAATGTGTTTTAGGTAAACTGTAATGCATCTGGGGTTGGTATTGGTGGTGTTCTGAGTCAAGAGGGGCGCTCCATAGCTTTTTTTAGTGAGAAGCTATCAGGATCAAAGAAGAAGGTTCAGAGCAACAATCATCGTCGTTAGGTACTTTTTGATGTTGGTGATTTTGTTTGGGTAGTATTAACTCATGATCATTTTCCTGTGGGAGATTATAATAAGCTTAAGGAGCGGAAGATTGGACCCTGTGAGATCCTACAGAAGATCAATAATAACACCTACAGACTATACCTCCCCAGTCATTTGAGGACTTCTGATGTCTTTAATGTGAAATACCTGAGTCCTTGTTTTGTGGATTCCAATGAAGCTATTGTGAACTCAAGGACGAGTTCTTTCCAACCCAAGGCGACTGATGCAGGAGGATACAAGTTAGATGAGGTTGAGTTGTCAGATAGCACGTTGTTGGCACTGAGATACCTTGAGTTGACAGATCAGTGCAAAGATGGCAAGTGGACCACCTAGAATGGTTTACATCATTTAGCGGGCCATGGGCTCGGATCGGGTCCCTGAGACCCTAATTTGATTGGAAACGGGCCTCCGGGCAAAAATCAAATATTGAGCGTTGTTGTTTTTAAGCCAAAAAATGATGTTTAGGCCTTCAATTTTACAGTTTTCAGTTTTTAGGAAACTTTCCATTTTCGATTTCTTTTCATAATTAGTATTTTCCCTAAATTTTCTCTAAATTTATGTTTTCGGGGATTTTTGCCTTTTTTTTAGCTTTGGCCTTATAAATAAGGAGGCCATGAACGGAAAGAATATTATTATTATTGGTATTTGCATAATTTTAAATTAAACATCAGAGGTGTTTCTCTGTGTTTTTAGGGTTTTTCTTGTGTTTCTCCATGTGAAATATCTGTTGAAATAGCCTGCAGAATAATCACTATTCTGCCCGGCGTCACACTCCCATGGAACATAACCTTAAGCTTTCTCAAAATAAAAGAGACTTACTTGACTATCCAACAATGTAAAGATGGATGGTTGGTAAGTTGCTTTATCTTACCATCACAAGACCTGATCTCTCTTATTCAGTAAACCGTCTTAGTTAATTTCTTGTCACACCAAGATTACCCCATTTAAAAGTAACTCAACGTGTACTTCAGTATGTGAAGAACACACCAAACAAGGTCTCTTCTTTCTTACTACTGCTTCTGTTCAATTAAAAACCTTTACTGATTCAGATTGGGCTACTTGTCCAGATACTAGACGATCTGTCAGTGGTTACGTGTTTCTTGGGGACTCATTGATCTCTTGGAAGTCTAAGAAGAAACACACAATATCTTGGTCCTCTGCATAAGCTAAGTATCACTCTATGGCCAATGTAACTTATGAACTCATGTGGCTGTTGTCCCTGCTCAAAGATTTATTTGTTCCTCATCTAAGTCTAGCTTTGCTATTTTGTGATAATCAAGAAGCTCTACATATAGCTGCTAATCCAGTGTTTCATGAGCGTATGAAGCATTTAGAGATCGATTGTCATATTTTTCAAGAAAAAATTCAGAATGGTTACTTGAAAACCTTACACATATCATCACAACATCAATTGGCGGATACACTTACTAAGGCTCTTCACCTTACTTAGTTCATGTTTTTGCTTGGCAAGATGAGAATTCACAACATTCGTTCTCCATCTCTAGGGGGGGTATTAGAGAAATTATACCTCTCCTTCTATTTGCTCTGTATTTTCTGTTACGAAGAATATTCCTTAGTTTGTTATTTCATTAATATATGTGCTGAGGTGAGCTGGTGGATGTTACAATTTGTTATCATTGTCCTCAGCCCCTATATATTGTTCTTTGGTTTGTACTCGTTGAATGCAATGTAGTGATGAATATTTCATAATTTTATTCATTCCCCTGCTTTTTCTAATATGGTATCAGAGCACTAATGGATAGAAGATTAAAATGAAAAAGAGGTACAAACAAAACATGCTCAAGTGTGAGTTGGGCAGACAAGCGCACAAAGCCAATCCGACTGATAGAGACGGAATAACCATTAGGTAGAGTAACAGAAGAAGATGGAGTGCATGTAGAGGAAGTAAAACATACACAGGGAACAACATATATGGTGTGTCGCACCAGTATCAAGAACCCATGAAGAAGAAAGAATAGAGTTAGAACATGACTTGGAGGAGAAAGAAGAAATACCAGTGAAATTGGAGATAGACAGACCTGGCGACTGCGATTCACTTAGAGGTGTAATGGAGCTGTGGTTAAGCTACGAGTTGAGCAGAGCAATGAGCTGTTAGCATTGATTCAGAGTAAAGGAGCTCATAAAGGAACCAACAGTGAGAGTAGCAGATGAGTAACCTGAACCAACAACAGATCCCAAACCAGCTTGATTCGCAAAAGATTAAGTGGGCTAGATTTTGGGCTTAAACTTGTAGCTTGGTGGATAACCATGTAATTTGTAACATTTATCAATAGTGTGGCCCAAAATACCACAGTGAGAACAGCTAAGGCTGTCATGTTTAGGCTTGGAGTTGGAATTGGCTACTTATATAGGGGAATGCTAGGTACCAAACACTATAGCCTCTGGCATGGGTGGTGTACCCAAACTGATGTCTCACTGCCATTCCTTTTGTACAATAAATGCAAAAGCTTTGGTAATGGGAGGCAGAGGATCCATCATCAATATCTGAGCACGAATCTGAGCATAGGACTCATTGAGGCCCATTAGAAACTGCATAACAAATTCCCGTTGCTGGTCATCCATCCAAGTTTTCATGCCCCCACAAGTGCAAACAGGGACTGGTCGAAAATCCCGAAGCTCATCCCATTGGATTTTTAGGCGAGTATAGTAAGTATTGATATCAAAAGAGCCTTTGGACAAAGTAGCAAAGTGCTTATTAATCTGGAAAACATGAGGATCATTGCTCTGATGAAACCGATCATGAAGATCGCGGCAAACACTCACCGCTGAACCGATGTATAAGAGACTATCAGTGAAGTCTTTAGCAACAGATTTGAGGATCCATGAGGTAACCATGCTGTTGCAATGAGACCACACACTCGAAAGGAGATCTATAGCAGAAGGGCGAAGAAGAGACTCCATGCAAGAAAGCATTATTAACATCAAGTTGAGTAGGAGACCAACCATGTATAGTAGCTAGGGTAAGGAGAATTTTAACAATAACCAGCTTTGCAATAGGTGAAAAAGTGTCAAGAAAATCAACGCCCTCTTGTTGAGTGTACTATTGGCCACTAGGCGAGCTTTGTAACGTTTAATAGAGCCATCAGCTTTATATTTTATCTTATAGACCCATTTGTAACTGATTAGACATTTGCTAAGAGGTAGAGTGGTTAAAGACCAAGTGGAATTGGTTTCCAAAGCTTGCAGATCAGTACACATTGCCTCTTGCCACTCAGGAATCTCAATAGCCAGTGAATAATATGTGGGCTCAGTGTGAGAGGAAATGGCAAGGAATTGAAACTTTCCCTTGATATTCGGTTCAAACTCAAAGATTTGAGAGATTTAAAGTATTTATTGGGATTAGAGGTAGCCCGTTCTAACAAGGGAATTTCTATTAGCCAACAGTATTATGCCTTGCAACTAATTTTGGATGTTGGTTATCTTGGTTATAAACCAGCATGCACTCCCATGGAACCTAACCTCAGGCTTTCTCAAAATGAAGGAGACTTACTTGACGATCCAATAATGTACGAACGGATGATTGGTAAGTTGCTTTATCTTACCATCACAAGACCTGATCTCTCTTATTCGGTAAACCGTCTTAGTCAATTTCTTGCCACTCCAAGATTACCCCATTTAAAAGTAACTCAACGTATACTTCAGTATCCCATTGGATTTTCAGGTTAATATAGTAAGTATTGACATCAAAAGAACCTTGAGACAAAGTAGCAAGGTGCATCATTGATCTCTTGGATGTCTAGGAAACAACACACAGTATCTCGATCCTCTACATAAGCTGAGTATCGCTCTATGGCCAATGCAACTTGTAAACTCATGTGGCTGTTGTCCCTGCTCAAAGATTTATTTGTTCCTCATCCAAATCTAGCTTTGCTATTTTGTGATAATCAAGCAGCTCTACATATAGTTGCCAATCCAGTGTTTCATGAGCGTACGAAGCATATAGAGATCGATTGTCATGTTGTTCAAGAAAAAATTCAGAATGGTTACTTGAAAACCTTACACATATCATCACAACATCAATTGGCAGATACATTTACTAAGGCTCTTCACCCTACTCGGTTCATGTTTTTGCTTGGAAAGATGAGAATTCACAACATTTATTCTCCATCTTGAGGGGGAGTGTTAGAGAAATTATACCTATCCTTCTATTTGCTCTGTATTTTCTGTTATGAAGAATATTCCCTAGTTTGTTATTTCATCAATATCTGTGCTGAAGTAAGCTGGAGGTTGTTACAATTTGTTATCATTGTCTCCAACCCCTATATATTGTTCTTTGGTATGTACTCGTTGAATGCAATGTAGGGATGAATATTTCATCATTTTATTCATTCCCTTACCTTTTCTAATAATAAGTGAATGGAAGAGTCAAGAGGCTAAAAGTTAGGAGTGATGAAAAATTTGTCATGAATGACAATGATACTTTACAAAATAACTAATCTAGAAAAATTCAGCTTATTTAATGTGATTCTCATTTGGTGTTCTGTATAAAAATCAAACAAGTCGAAATGTTGAATGTGTCTTTCTCATTAACTAAATATCCAATTTTTTTGAAAGGACCTACCCATTTTGTTTGGTCTGTGGAATTTGAGAACTATCAGTCTAGTACAATAAAAAAAAAAGAGGGAAATTTAAAATGTACATCGACCACCTTTAAACTATGAATATTTAGCTTTTAGGTTCTTATATTATGAATTAATATCATTTTTTAAAATTTTTAATTAATTGCAATGTAATATTGTAACATTTTCAAACATTGTTTATCAACGAAATTATTTTAAAAACTTAACAATATAAAGAATTTGATAATTATATTTTTATACATTTGCACAGATAAATATGATACACCATGTAAAATCTATAAGAATTGTTTTAGTATTAAAATGTTAACTTCTTGTTTTTATTATTAAAAAATACAAAAAAAAAACAAGTGATTGAAAAATTCATAAAATAATATTTGATGACTTCAAAATAGTTCTTAGAATTCATTGAAACCTTGTTTTGTAGCATTTAAAAATCTTATAAAAATGAGAAAAAAAATAGATTTTAAATTGATAAAGGTGATAACTTTGTGCAACTAATTAAAAGTTTTGAAGATCTTTGAAACCAACTTCGTAATTTACTAAAATATCTAAATTCAATCAATCCAAAGTTTATGAGCCTTTTGATGCAATTTTCCTTAAAGTTAACACCATCTGATGTGAAATATAACAGAGAAATAAAGCATAACTGTGTCAGTTGGAATATTGAATTAACAAATCAAATTTGTAGCACTGAGATAGAAGAGCTTCACTATCAGTTGTAGCACTGAGATGCCCCAACTTACTCGTGGCCGAATAAAGATGACTGGGAAGATGAAGAAGAAAACCCATGATTCAGTTATGTTTGCACTCTCTCTGCCTGGCTCAAAAAGTATTTTTATTTGGAACACCAGTTCAATGTACATACAAAGTATTAATAATTGAATGGTTTATTTTTTTTTAGTATGGGTTGAAAGTTTCCAACCTTACTACTGGACAGAGATTTTAATGTTTTTCATCCATACATCAAAAACAAAAAAGACTTGAAAGATCCCTCACAGAATTATGAGCCAGCCAGGGAAAATAACAAGTAATCCTAGTTGAAATATCTTTTGTTTTCTTTTATTTCTGTTTACTTGGTTGTGTTTTGGCTCGCAAAAGAACAACTTTTGTCTTGTTACCCTATAGTCTCTTCCATTCATTTATTATCTTGTTAGAATTGTTGCTTCAGGGGAAGTTATTTTGAAGATAATAAATGAATGAAAGAGTTAAGAGGCTAAAAATCAAAAGGGATGAAGAAGAATTTGTCATGAACGAAAGTGATACCTTACTAATTGGCCTAAGGCACCTCAAGTCCAAAATAATTCAAATTAGTGTGATTCTCTTTTGGCGTTCTGGAATAAAAATAAGAGAAGCTGAAATATTAAACCTGGGATGTGCACTCGATCTTTTTGAGACTCCAACTCAATATTTAATTTTTTTCTCTTTTATTAATTTATCTTAGATGCTAAATATCAATAATATCCTTAAGAGCATGTTTGGTTGCACAAAGAATTATGCTTGAGAGGGATGAAGCTTTCGTATTTGTATTGATAGTCTGATTGACTTATGCCGAATAGGATTACCTTTTAAACTTGCCAATCTTATGGTTTTAAATTGAACATACTTTACCAATAAGAACATCAGCACCTTATCTCCTCCATCCCCCTTAAACATAATTTTAGTCTTAATTTTGTTCCATTTCTTGTACAACCAAACGGATTCTAAGGGTAGTTAAGGACTTTTGAACTTACTTTAAGTTAATTTACGATCAACAAATATTTTTAAGGGTGCATTTGAGAGTGTTGTGTTGTAGCTACGCTGATGCCAAAAGTGCTGTGAGAGTGTTGTGTTGTAGCTACGTGATGCCAAAAGTGCTATGAGAGTGTTGGTACGAAAAGAGCTGTGAGAAATGGTGTTGCTAAAAGCTCAGTGTAGCGCTTGGTAAACTGTCTTGCAAAAGCACTGTGTAAGTGTTGTGATCAATAACTTAACAGTTAAGGTTTGTATTTTTACACATTTGGGCATGAGTTTGAGTCTTAGACTTGTGTACACCTCATAACAAAAGACGTACGTCAAACGAATAGAAACATCTAAAAATTTACCCGGATGTTTTGCTTTCGCCTTGCCTCTAAACGCGCTTTGAACGATCAAGAAAACGCCTTTGAAAATAATTGTTAGCATTTTAAAAGAAATTGTTGATAATAAATATTAGAGAAACTATACCTCTCCTTCTATTTTCTTTGTATTTTCTGTTATGAAGAATATTCCCTAGTTTGTTATCTCACCAATATCTGTGCTGAGGTGAGCTAGAGGTTGTTACAATTTGTTATCGTTGTCTCCAACCCCTATATATTATTCTTTGGTCTGTACTCTTTGAATGCAATGTAGTAATGAATATTTCATCATTTTATTCATTCCCTTACCTTTTCTAATATGGTATCAGAGCACTAATGGATAGAAGATTAAAATGAAAAAGAGGTACAAACAAAACATGCTCAAGTGTGAGTTGGGCAGATAAGTGCACAGAGCCAATCCGACTGATAAGGACGGAATGACCATTGGGTAGAGTAACAGAAGAAGATGGAGTGGGTGTAAAAGAAGCGAAACATAGACAGGGAACAACATACATGGTGTGTCGCACCAATATCTAGAACCCATGAAGAAGAAAGAATAGAGTTAGAACATGACTTGGAGGAGAAAGAAGAAATACCCGTGAAATTGGAGACAGACGGACCAGGTGACTGCGATTCACTGAGAGGTGTAATGGAGTTGTGGTTGAGCTGTGAGCTGAGAGCAATGAGCTGTTGGCATTGATTCATAGTAAGGGAGCTCATAGAAGAACCAGCGGTGGGAGTAGTAGATGAGTAACCTGAACAAGCACTAGATCCCAAACCAGCTTGATTCGCAAAAGAGTGAGTGGGTTGGATTTTGGGCTTAAACTTGTAGCCCGGTGGATGCCCATGTAATTTGTAACATTTATCAATAGTGTGGCCCAAAATACCACAGTGAGAACAACTAAACCTGTCACGTTTGGGCTTGGAGTTGGAATTGGCTGCTGATACAAAGGGATGCTGGGTACCAAACGCCATAGCCTCCGGCATGGGCGGCGTACCAGAACCGATGTCCCGCTGTCGTTCCTCTTGTACAATAAGTGCAAAAGCTTTTGTTGACTGTTGTGCATTTATCTACTTAAATAAATGGGCAAATAATCGCACTCGTTTTACTTGCAAGTGCACAAGGTCAACAGTGTAGTATAGTGTGCGAATGCAAGATCATCTCCATAGGGATTGGTAAAGTTCAATTTAGAATTATATTCGCAATATAAAGAGATAGAAATAATAAAAGTGTTGAGAAATAATAAATATAAAATACTAAGGATAACGGTGTAGGGACTTGATATCCACCACTAACTATGCGACCTCAATACAATAGTATGCCAGTATTTTAAATATGCAATGAATACCTAATGTTTGTTAACCTAAGGGCATGGTATCTACTTCTTAGGCTATTGATCTCCCTAAGCAACAAGTTAGGCATGGTATCTACTCTAACTCTTCTCTTTCTTAAGGGATTCAACATGGTATCTACTCCCGATTTTCCATGTTGATTAATCCAAGAATCCGGTATGGATATCTTTTGTTACTATTGTTGAACTCAGGGCTCGGTCATCCGAATTGATTCAACTAACTAATCCATACCACATGCATACGTTGATCAAACAAACACATATGAGGAATTTAAATAAACACAGGCATTAATCAAGTTAAGCAACATAACATAAATATCACAAAGGCACCAATACTGAATTATTGAATAAACATAATTAGGGCTTCAATCAAACCCTTACTAAAAAGTTAATTACACATAATAAGATAAAAAGGAAAGAAGAAACCCGAAAATATTATGGAGAAGAGTCTTCAATTCGTCTCCACAATCTCTTCCTTCGGGCTCGTCCAGCCTCCGGTCTCCCCGAACAAAAACTAAAACTAAAAGGGAGCGTGATCCCCCAAAAGGGAGATCTACTCCAAAGGGAGATTAAAAGATAAAAGAAGGGATCCCCTAATTTGTTTTTTACTAGTGTATTTATAGGGGTTGAATAATCCTAGAAGACTCAGGAAACCTTAAATTTCCTAAAACATAAAAACTTCTTTGTTTTCAAAACTGGTTCTGCCGTTTTACTGTTCACGCCCGTACATGTGAGCTCGATCGCATATGTGGTGCGTTCGATTGCCCAGAGGAGTGCACTCGATCGCAATCTAGCCAGTAGTTGCTCCAGGATTTCCAGATTTCTTCCTTTAAGTGCCAAAAATGCTCCTTTTTCTCCAAGACCCTACAAAAACGTGTAAAACACAAAAGTGAAGTAAAATAGACTAAAATATATAGATAAAGAGCTTAACAAATGTAAATTAAGAGGCTTAAATATGAATATTTAAGCACCTATTACACCCCCAAACTTACATATTGCTAGTCCCTTAGCAATACAAAACTAAAAACTAACTGAAAAATAAAGGTACATAGATAAATCTGCTGTTCATGGTGTCCACAAAAGTTTAGGTATCGCACAAAATCATGACTTGCATTCATGAACAAGCTTAAACAATACAAACACATCTTCTTAATGAATCCAAGTTTTAAACGTTGATTACTTACATGAGGTAGGTTAAGGCATCACAAGTCTGATTTTTAGTGTGTGGTGAATTAGCACATAAAGATGAAGCTTCCAAATATCTCTAATGTATTGTGTTTTAGTGTCTTAACATTCATCGAATTTCCTATCAGAATGAACACAAGTGGTATAGTTTTCTTTCTTTTCTTTTTTCTTTTATCATGAGTTTTTTTCTTCTTCTTTTTTGGTAAGTTGGGTTCCATTAAGCTTTCTAGTTGACCCATGTAGCGAGTGTTTAACCAATGACTCCCAAACTAGATGGTTTTAGGGCATTAGGTGTAGAGACACCCCTAAGGACTTACTAACTCGAGTAAAAAAGGCTGCAAAACTAAATGGTCTTAATGCATCCAAGCAAAATCCTCACTTTTTGACGTGAACACGCACTGCTTACTGAGGCAGAGGTCCAGTTACTCAGTGAAAACCTTACTTAATGATCATTCTATGCATAATTCCCACTTTTTGACGTGAACACTCACTGCTTACTGAGGCAAGAGGTCTAGTTACTCAGTGGAAACTTTTTTTTCTACTGATCATTAGGAGCATCTTATTTTCTCTTTTTGCACAATAAATATTTTTCTCTATTTTTCTATGCCAAAGTGTTATTCTAACAAGTTATTCGATTACAACTAGGTCATGGAAACATATACATTAAAATCACATGTCATGCCCCACACAATTATGTGTTAATGTGCTCGTGTTAGATTAGATCAAGCTTGTGAATCCTTAAACAACTTAAAAGTGGTAATTAAAGTTTAAAACTCAATTATTAGACCATGTATTCAAGGTTTTAAGTTCACTTATGAAGTCAAATCATACTATTCGTTAAGATCAACCAAAATTTTTAGAACAAAATGAACATGTATTTATCTTTTAAACAAAAAATTGGGACATAACATGTGTGAATGTGTCCCCATACCCCCAAACTTAAATTGCACATTGTCCCCAATCTGCGAAAAGCATAGAAGGATCTGACCTGGGGGATGGAGAACTCGTTGGGCTGGCATGGCTCATAGCACACCCCCAAACTTGAACGGATGTACACAATGTCCCTAAAAAGACAAGGAAAAACTAACGTAATACGGGAAAACAAAGAGTACAATAAATAAATAAATAATAATAAATATAAAAAAATAATAAAAGGATAAGTTGTGGGGTGCCTCCCATAAGCGCTAAGTTTAACGTCTTCAACCGAACCAAGCTTTATTTTACTCCAAAACTAAGATTGGCAGCAGCTAGCATAGGAAATGTCTTGTTCTCTCCCATATAAACATAAGGTAAGTGCTCTGGCAACTGCTTGAATTCCAAGTTAGGTGCTTGTACAATAAAATGGAAAATAGTATTAGTAGGCACATGAGGGTCAAAAGGATCGGTGTACTTACTTGGATGCTTTGGTGAGGCCTCAAGAAGGTGCACAGTGTCGATGATGTCATTAGTAACATTCTCACATTTAGGCTCAGTATCTGATCCTTTGAAACAATGGGTGAGGGTGGTCTCCAATGGATCAATGCGATGGACATGACAAACTTGCTCAACAACACTTTGCTTTCGTTCACTTAGCTCTTTAGCAATTTGCCCCACTTGTACTTCCAATCTTTGAATAGCTTGCTCATGCCTTGCAGTGGTTTCCCTTTGCTCGGTCATAAATTGATCTTGTGATGTTATCAATTGCCTTACCATACTCTCTAGATCACTCTTCTTTGACTCTTGAATTGGTTGGGATGCTTGGTGGAAGTTCCTTTGTTGCCCTTGAAGCATTTGGATTGTTGCTCTATGAGTGATTCCGTCATCCAGGATTATAGGTATTTGCATAAATGTTATAGTTTTTCGGTCCCACATAGTCCGTTTGCTCTTGATCTGTAGATAAATATAAAGGGCAAGTGTCAGTAGTGTGATCAAAATGAGAACATATAGCACATACCTGGAGTTGTTTGGCTCGTGGGCTAGGTGAGATGTTTTGAGCAGTCATGGTGTTTATAAGCATATCAAGCTTCATCTCCATAGCAGCTAGATAAGTATATGTAGCTTCCGCCATTGGTACTTCTCCTTCAAAGGAATTAGTTGAAAAACTTCAATGCAGCAGTTTCAGTACTATTGTTTGGGTACTCTCTGGAGCTTTTGGGCTCGATCACACCAAGAACAACGCTTGATCGCACTGGGCTTGCGTTCGATCGCGGGATAGAAACTTCTATGCTGCACACCTGAACAGAAAATGAAAAGAAGGAATAAATATGATTTTTTGATAAAAATAAAAATAAAACAGAACAAAATAAAATAAAATAGAATAATAAAAAAAATTAACGAAAATAATTCCAAAAAGAAATTTAGCACAATCCCCGACAACGACGCCAAAAACTTGTTGGGCAAAAATATACCTAAATTAATAAGCAAATAATCGCACTCGTTTTACTTGCAATTGCACAAGGTCAACAGTGTAGTACAGTGTGTGAATGCAAGATCATCTCCACAGGGATTGGTAAAGTTCAATTTAGAATTATATTCGTAATATAAAGAGATAGAAATAATAAAAGTGTTGAGAAATAATAAAGATAAAATACTAAGGATAAAGGCGTAGGGACTTGATATCCACCACTAATTATGCGACCTCAATACAACAGTATGCCAATATTTTAAATATACCATGAATACCTAATGTTTGTCAACCTAAGGGCATGGTATCTACTCCTTCGGCTATTGATCTCCCTAAGCAACGAGTTAGGCATGGTATCTACTCTAACTCTTCTCTTTCTTAAGGGATTCAGCATGGTATCTACTAAATTGTTCCTTAAGAGAGCTTAAGATCTGTGGAAATCGAAAACCACATGAGACCTAGGGCATGGTATCTACTTCTGGTTTCCCATGTTGATTAATCCAAGAATCTGGTGTGGATATCTTTTATTACTAATGTTGAACCCAGGACTCGGTCATCCAAATTGATTCAACTAACTGATCCATACCACATGCATATGTTGATCAAACAAACACATATGAGGAATTTAAATAAACACAGGCATTAATCAAGTTAAGCAACATAACATAAATATCACAAAGGTGCCAATACTGAATTATTGAATAAACATAATTAGGACTTCAATCAAACCCTTACTAAAAAGTTAATTACACATAATAAGATAAAAAGGAAAAAAGAAACCCGAAAACATTATGGAGAAGAGTCGTCAATTCGTCTCCACAATCTCTTCCTTCGGGCTCGTCCAACCTCCGGCCTCCCCGAACAAAAACTAAAACTAAAAGGGAGCTTGATCCCCCAAAAGGGAGATCTACTCCAAAGGGAGATTAAAAGATAAAAGAAAAGATCCCCTAATTTGTGTTTTTACAAGTGTATTTATAGGGGTTGAATAATCCTAGAAGACTCAAGAAACCTTAAATTTCCTAAAACATAAAAACTCCTTTATTTCCAAAACTAGTTTTGTCGTTTACTGTTTACGCCCGTACATGTGAGCTCGATCGCATATGTGGTGTACTCAATCTCAATTCTGCACTCGATTGCCCAGAGAAGTGCGCTCGATCATAATCTAGCCAGTAGTTGCTCCAGGATTTCCGGATTTCTTCCTTTAAGTGCCAAAAATGTTTCTTTTTCTCCAAGACCTTATAAAAACGTGTAAAACACAAAAGTGAAGTAAAATAGACTAAAACATATAGATAAAGAGCTTAACAAATGTAAATTAAGGGGCTTAAATATGAATATTTAAGCACTTATCATTGACTCTCACTTATATTTTAATGATGACAAAACACAACTCTTATTATACTAACAGTGCTATCTAAGTGTATTAAAGCAATAAGAGCATTCAATCAAGGATCAAGGTGCAAGAACTCAACTTGAATCAATCACCAAGTTAAGACAAAAGGTCTAGCATAGTTATAAGGTATTTAAACAAGTTGTAAATCTCACTTGTTCAGGTAATTAGCTTGTCCAATGACTCATTTTGAAAAGGCATTTTAAAAACTAACGTTTTAGAATCAAATCTTTTTAAAAGAATGAGAAACTGGGTTGAAAGGCAACCCAGTCGACTGGGTGCTTACACTAGAAGACTGGTGTTTTGGACGGACAGTCCCCAGTCGACTGGTAAGACCAATCCAGTCGACTGGTACATTGGGCAGAAGGTTCCCAGTCGACTGGTAAGTCATACCCAATCAACTGGTACCTTCAACTATCTTAAAATATAATTTTTAAGTATGACCCAGTCGACTGGTACTAAGACCCAGTCGATTGGTAGTTCAAAAAATATGACCATTGAGACGCGAGATTTTAGCACAACTTGCTCCAAAACATTCAAAATCAGTTAAAAATGGGCATATTACATCAAGGCTATATAAGCTCACTCTATTGAGCATTTCAAAAAGAGAGAACACACATTCAATCAAGTTTTTACTCATTGATACTCAAAAAGCTTTGAAAAATTGATTGTTGAGCCATTCTTCAAGCTTTACATTGAAAGAGAGATATTATTCAGTTGTATGAGCTTCTATCGTTGTCTCTCTACCATTTACTTTACAGTATCTATTGTTAATGGATTAACTTTCAAAATGAAGGAATTAGCTTCCGAGAGGACAGGTTTGCTTCCGAGAGGAAGGGATTGATTGTAAGGTTTGTGCAACACACATGAAGTTGCACGACTAAGTTTCTTAGTGGATTACTTCAAGGAGGTTCCTTGAAGAGAGTGGACGTAGGGTCGGAACGAATTCGATATTGCTGAACCACTATAAACTAAGTTTGCATATTCTATTCCTTAAACTCTTTATTTACATCACATATTACTTGTTTATATGCTTGTGGTGTTATCTGTTTTATAAACTTGTGTTTAATCCGTGAAAGTTTTTAAAACCCAATTTACCTCCCCTTTTGGGTTGAAACCTCAGTCTTCAATTGGTATCAAAGTCTCGTTCTCAATTTTAGGCTTAATATCTTTGAGTTGATCCGATGGCAGCAAATAGCTATTCTGAGGGACACTCATACACTAGGCCTCCCTTGTTCAATGGCTCCAACTATAACTATTGGAAAAACATGATGAAATTCTTTATCGAATGACAAGATTATAATCTATAGATAATCATTGAAGAGGGACCTAGAATTCCATCAAAGGAAATTATTATTGGAGAAATCCATCATACAATGCCTAAACTCAAAACTGATTACAATGATGAGGATTGTAGAATGATGTCTTTCAATAGTAGAGCAATAAGTATTTTACATTGTGCTTTAGATATATCTGAATACAATAAAATCTCTGCATGTGTTTCAGCTAAGGAAATATAGGATAAATTGCAAGTTACATATGAAGGAACTAGTGAGGTTAAAAAATCAAAAATCTATATACTAGTATCTGAATATGAATCTTTTAGAATGTCTCATAACGAAACAATCTCTCAAATGCACTCACGTTTCACAACTATTGTTAATGGTTTGAAGCTTCTTGGTAGGAACATTGAAGAGTTTGAACTAACAAGAAAAATCTTAAGATCTCTACCACCTTCGTGGAAACCAAAGAAGACGGCCATTCAAGAGGCCAAAGATCTCGACAAACTTGATGTTGAAACACTTCTTGGGTCATTGTTGACATATGAGATGGAGGAAATGAATTTCATTGTCAATGATGATGAGAAGAAGAAGAAAATGATTACTTTCAAAGCCTCTACATACAACAGAGAAGAGGAATCGGAAGAAGAGGCGGAGAGCAGTGAGGAAGATGGTGAGATGACTTTAATCACTAAACGATTTCATAGATTCTTGAAGAAAAGCAAGAAACCATACACAAAGGATCCCATCTCGAAAAGAGAACCACTTGTGTGCTATGGATGCAATAAGCCCGGTCACATCAAGACCGATTGTATGGCTGCAAGCAAACTATACAAGAGCTTCAAGAAGAAGGCTATGATTGTAACCACTTGGAGTGATGACGAAGAAGAAGAAGAATCCTTGGATAAAGAAGTTGGATATGAGGAAATTGCCAACCTATGCCTTATGGCAATTGATGATGAAAATGAGGTATTATCTTCTCCCTCTTCAAAAAAAAAAACATTGTAAGTAGTAGTGAAGAATTGTTAGAAGTCATAAATGAAATGCATGATGAATTGAAGAAATTCGATTCTAGGAACTTAACTCTTAAGAAAGATGTATCATCTCTTTCTAAAGAAATGATTAGTCTAAGAGATGAAAAAGATAAACTATCATCATTGCTTTATGATTTTTCTCAAGATTTCCTAAAAGATGAAAAATGAAAACTTAAAGAATAAGATATCGGAATTGAATGACACTATATCCAGACTCATGCTTGGAAAAAGAAAAGCTTGATGAAGTACTTTCTTGCCAAAGATTAAGTGGAGGAAAATCTGGGTTAGGATACTCTCCATTAGGCAAGCAAAAATCAAAAGAGGGCTTATTCATGAAAGCTTCATGTGTGAATGAAGCCTCTACTTCAAAGGTTAAAATCACACCCACATTGAATGATAGTATGTCTAGAAATACTAATTCTAATGCCTATATAAGATTGAAGAATCCTAGAAATTCTTATACTTATATGTATGCTCATTCAAGGAATGCTTATACACATGCTAGGAATAATCATCATATGCATCCTAGAAAATATATATGTAATCAAAACTTGCACACTGCACATTCATATACTAGGAATTACCATCATGGTCATCCTAGAAATAGTGTGCATACAAGTATGTATCCTAGAAATCATCTTCATACATTTTCTGGAAATGACATGCATATTCATATTCCTCACGATAGAAACATGTATCCTAGGAACTCATATCCTAAGTATTATAGGCATGAACAACTAAATACTCCTAGAAATTTCAATAACTATCATCCTAAGATTGTGCATCATCATGTCTATAGAACTCCATATGTTGTTAAGAAAGTATGGGTCCTAAAAAGAACCTTATTTTCAAGGACTAACCCCAAAGGACCCAAGAAATTTTGGGTACCTAAAAATGCCCTTGTATATCCTTGTGTCATGTAGATATGTCTCCACACCAAAGAAAAAGGTAACTGTTGGTACCTTGATAGTGGATGCTCAAAGCACATGACTGGTGATAAAAATGTATTCAATGAGCTAACTCTAAGAGATGGTGGACTTGTCACCATTGGAGGCAACACAATTGTTGACCTTTACCCGTATTTTAATGATGACAAAACACAACTGTTATTACACTAACAAGTTCAAGCTAAGTGTAGTAAGCATCAAACGCATTCGACCAAGGATCAAAGTGCAAGAACTCGAACCGAATCTTTCAATCAAGTGAAAACTGAAGAACTAGTATAGGATTAAGATATTAGACAAAATGTAAGTCTCACTTGTACAATGTAAAAGCTTGATCAAAGGCTCGAACACAAAAGGTTTTCTAAAACCAATAGTTTTAAAACAAATGTTTTCAGTTTAAAAACAGAAAAACTGGGTTGGAAGACAACCCAGTCGACTAAGTACAAAAACCAGTCGACTGGTAAAATGGACAGTGAGTCCTCAGTCGACTGGATGGAACATACTATTCGACTGGTAAAATAGACAGTAAGTCTCCAATCTACTAAATGAAATGTACCAGTTGATTGGTACCCCAGAAGGTTTGAAAACAGGTAAATTTAAGTGAACCCAGTCGACTAGTCTCTTGACCCAGTCGACTGGAGGTTCAAAAAATATGACCGTTGGACCCGAAAAGCTGATCTTTAAGATTCAAATTAAAGTTCAAACGGCCATATTTTTTGATGACTATTTAAACCCATTCTATTGAGCATTCAAAAAAATGCTACACATATTCAAAAAGAGTTGAACTCACTCAATCAATCAAGTTGTTATACTCTTTGAAACACAAAAAGCTTTGAAATATACTTGTTGAGCAATTTCTTCAAGCTTTACTTTGAAAGAGAGACATTTCAGTTGTATAAGCTCTCATTTACTGTCTCTCTACCATTTACTTTACAGCATCTTTTGTAAAGGGATTACTTTCGAAAGGAAGAGGATACTTTCAAGAGGAAGGGGATTACTTCTGAGAGGAAGGGGATACTTCCGAGAAGAAGGGGATTACTTCCGAGAGGAAGGGGATACTTCCGAGAGGAAGGGGATTGTATGGTTTAAGCAACACCCGTAAGTTGCTTGTGTACGGTTTGTGCAACACCCATAAGTTGCTTGTGTACGGTTTGTGCAACACCCGCGAAGTTGTACGACTAAGTTTTCTTAGTGGATTACTTCAAGGAGTTCCTTAAAGAGAGTGGACATAGGGTCGGAACGAATCCGATATTACCAAACCACTATAAACTGTGTTTGCATTCTCTACTCCTTACACTCTTTATTTATAGCACATTAATTGTTTAAATTGCTTGTTGGTTATATGTTTTTATAAACTTGTATTTATTCCGCGAAAGTTTTTAAAACCCAATTCACCCCCCTCTTGGGTTGAAACCTCAGTCTACAATTGGTATCAGAGCCTTGTTCTCAATTTTAGGCTTAATATCCTTGAGTTGATCCAATGGCAGCAAATAACTATTCTGAGGGACACTCTTATACTAGGCCTCTTTTGTTCAATGTCTCCAACTACAACTACTGGAAAAACATAATGAAAATCTTTGTCGAATGACAAGATTATAATCTGTGGAGAGTCATTGAAGAAGGACCCAGAATTCCTTCAAAGGAAATAACTATTGGAGAAATCAATACTACAATGCCTAAACTCAAAACTGAGTATAATGATGAGGATTGTAGAATGATGTCTCTCAATAGTAGAGCCCCAAGCATTTTACACTGTGCTTTAGATATATCTGAATACAATAAAATCTCAACATGTGTTTCGACTAAGGAGATATGGGATAAACTACAAGTTACATATGAAGGAACTAGTGAAGTTAAAAAATAAAAAATCTATATGCTAGTTTCTGAATATGAATCTTTTAGAATGTCTTCTAACGAAAAAATTTCACAAATGCACTCACGTTTCACAACTATTATTAATGGTTTGAAGCTTCTTGGTAGGAACATTGAGAAGTTCGAACTAACAAGGAAAATATTGAGATATTTGCCACCTACCTAGAAAGCAAAGAAGACGGCCATCACAGAGGCCAAGGATCTCGACAAATTTGATGTTGAGGCACTTCTCGGATCTCTATTGACATATGAGATGGAATAAATGACTCCCATTGTCAATGAAGATGAGAAGAAGAAAAATTTAATTGCTCTCAAAGCTTCTACGAGTAACAAAGAAATAGAATCAAAAGAAGAAGTGGAGAGCAGCAAAGAAAATGGTGAAATGGCCTTAATCGCCAAACGGTTTCAAAGGTTCTTGAAGAAAAGTAAGAAACCTTACACAAAGGATCCCACCTCAAAAAGGGAACCACTTATGTGTTATGGCTGCAAGAAACCTAGTCACATCAGGGCTGACTATATGGCTTCAAATAAACCATACAATAGCTTCAAGAAGAAAGCCATGATAGCAACCACTTGGAGTGATGACGAAGAAGAAGAATCCTCGGACAACGAAGTTGGATACGAGGAAATTGCCAACCTATGTCTTATAGCAATTGATGATGAAAATGAGGTATCACCTTCTCCCTCTTCTCAAAATAAAATTGTGTCTAGTAGTGAAGAACTGTTAGAAGTCATAAATGAAATGCATGATGAATTAAAGAAATTCGATTCTAGAAACTCAACTCTTAAGAAAGAGGTTTCATTTCTTTCTAAAGAAATGATAAGTCTTAGAGAAGAAAAAGATAAACTATCTTTATTGCTTTATCATGCTTCTCAAGATTTTCTTAAAGATGAAAATGAGAATTTATAGAACAAAATATTAGAATTAAATAGCACTATATCTGGACTCATGCTTGGAAAAGAAAAACTTGATGAAGTGCTTTCTTGCCAAAGAATAAGTGGAGGAAAATCTGGGTTAGGATACTCTCCAGTAGGCAAGCCATCAAAAGAGGCTCTATTCATTCAAGCCTCATGTGTGAATGAAGCTTCTACTTCTAAGACCTCTAGCAAAGCTAAAAGCACTCCCTCAATATATGGTAGCAAGTCTAGAAATACTGATTATAATGTTTACACAAGAATGAAGCGTCATAGAAATACCCATGCTTATATGTATGCTCATACTCATTCTAGGAATAATCATTATGTGCATTCTAGGAACAATATGTATAATCAGAATATGCACAATGCACATATATATCGTAGGAGTTACCATCATCCTAGAAATAGCGTGCATACAAGCATGTATCCTAGAAATTATCATCATACATTTTCTGGAAATGACATACATATCAATATTCCTCACAATAGAAACATGTATCCTAGGAACTCATATAGACATGCTCATCTAAGATATCCTAGAAAGATCAATAACTACCATCCTAGGACTGTGCATCATCAACATATCTATAGAACATCATATATTATTAAGAAAGTATGGGTCCCAAAAGGAACCGTGTTTTTTAGGACTAACCCTAAATGACCCAAGAAATTCTAGGTACCTAAGAGTGCGATTGTATATCCTTGTATGATGTAGATATGTCTCCACACCAAGGAGAAAGGTAACTGTTGGTACCTTGATAGTGGATGCTCAAGGCACATAACCGGTGATAAAAGTGTATTCAAGGAGCTAACTCTAAGAGATGGTGGATTCGTCACCATTGGAGACAACACAAAAATAAAGATCATCGGGCATGGAAAAGTTCATAATGATTTCTCAACTACAGATAATGTATTACTAGTACAAGGTCTTAAGCCAAATTTACTAAGCATTAGTCAACTTTGTGACAAAGGCAACAAAGTCACATTTGAAACCTCTCATTGTCTAGTTATAGACATTAAGAGTAACAAGATCAGATTTGTTGGCCATAGACATGAAAATGTCTATATAGTTGATTTGAAATCCTTGTGTTTTGAAAATGAAAAATGTTTTCCTGACATTAGTGAAAGTCCTTGGCTATGGCATAGAAGGCTTGGTCATGTGAACATGAACTTGCTGAAAATAGTTTCAAGAAAAGATTTAATCATTGGACTTCCCAAAATCAATTTTGAAAAAGACAAAGTATGTGATGCTTGTCAAATAGGAAAACAAACTAGGATTTCTTTTAAATCAAAGAATGTAGTCTCAACTACTAGACCTTTGGAACTTCTGCATATGGACTTGTTTAGTCCAATAAGTACCATTAGTTTAGGTGGCCATCAATATACTCTTGTTATTGTTGATGACTATTCAAGATATACCTTTGTTATTTTTATTGCTTACAAGGATAAAGCTTTCAAAGGATTTGAAAACTTTTGCAAAAAGGTTCAAAATGAAAAAAAAAAAGGAATTTGTATTTCAAGCATAAGAAGTGATCATGGAAAAGAATTTGAAAACCAAAGCTTTTCAAGATTTTGTGATGAAAATGGAATTGATCATAACTTTTCGGCTCCTAGAACTCCTCAACAAAATGGAGTTGTTGAGAGGAAAAACAGAGTTCTAGAAGAATTTTCAAGAACAATGCTTTGTGAAAACAGTTTACCAAAATACTTTGGGGCTGAAGCCATGAACACTTCTTACTATATCTTAAATAGAATTTTAATTAGGTCTATACTTAATAAAACTCCATATGAACTATTGAAAGGTAGAAAGCCTAATATCTCCTATTTTCGTACATTTGGTTATAAATGCTTCATCCTAAATAACAATAAAACTAACTTGGGTAAATTTGATTCTAAGACTGATGAAGGGATATTTTTAGGATATTCCACATCGAGTAAGGCTTTTAGAGTTTTCAATAAGATAACTCTAGTGGTAGAAGAATATGTACATGTAACTCTTGATGAGTCTAACCCAATTAGTAGTAGAGAAGTTTCCCTTAATGATGATGCAGATTTTATTCCAAGAACAGAAATTCCTACTCCCATTGTTGACCCAAAGGAGAGTCCACCTCAAGCAAATGAAAAGATGGAAACTCATAAATTGGACCAACCATCTACAAGCCAACAAGAGGATGGTCTTCCTAAAGATTGGAGGTATGTGAACTATCACCCGATTGATCAAGTAATTGGTGATCCTTTACAAGGGGTAAGAACTCGCTCTTCTATTAGAAATATATGCAATTATGTAGCTTATTTGTCTCAAGAAGAACCTAAGGCTTTTATAGAAGCAGAAAAAGATAATGATTGGATTATTTCTATGCAAGAAGAAATAAATCAATTTGAGAGAAACAAGGTTTGGAAACTAGTTCCAAGACCTAAGAATCATTCTATAATAGGAACCAAATGGGTATATAGATATAAGATGGATGAAAATAGAATAGTAACTAGAAACAAGGCTAGACTAGTTGCTAAGGGTTATAATCAAGAGAAAGGAATAGACTTTGATGAGACCTATGCTTCCGTAGCTAGATTTGAAGCTATTCGAATGTTGTTAGCCTTTGCATGCTTTAATAAGTTCAAGTTATTTCAAATGGATGTAAAAAGTGCTTTTTTTTAAATGGTTTTATAGAAGAAGAGGTTTATGTTGAGCAATTTCTTGGATTTGAAAACCCTAGTCTTCCAAATCATGTCTACAAGCTTTCTAAGGCTCTATATGGGTTGAAGCAAGGTCCAAGGGCATGGTATGAAAGACTAAGTAAATTTTTGATTGACAATGATTTTGAAAGAGGTAAAATAGATACAACTCTCTTCACAAAAACTCACAAAAATGACACTTTGATAGTTCAAATATATGTTGATGATATTATATTTGGTGCTACTAATGAATCTATGTGTCAAGAGTTTGCAAAGTGCATGCAAGGTGAATTTGAAATGAGCATGATGGGAGAGCTTACGTACTTCCTTGGACTTCAAGTCAAATAACTTAAATGAGGCATCTTCATCGATCAATCAAAATACACTAAGGACCTACTAAAGAGGTTCAGAATGGAAAGCTCAAAGCCACTTAGAACTCCTACGAGCACAACTACAAAACTTGATCTTGATGAAGGAGGTAAATCTGTAGATACTAAATATTATAGAAGCATGATAGGTGCTTTGCTTTATTTAACTGCAAGTAGACCTGATATTATGTTCAGTGTATGCATGTGTGCTAGATTTCAGTTCGATCCTAAGGAATCACATATAGTTGCAGTAAAAAGAATCCTTAGATATCTACAAGGAACCCAAACCATAGGTTTATGTTAACTTCTTAGTTTTCCAAGAAACAAAATTTCGTTGCATTATCAACCGCCGAGGCGGAATATTTTGCAGCTGGAAGTTGTTGTGCCCAAGTTTTATGGATGAAACAATAACTAGAAGACTATGGCATGAACCTCAAAGACATACCTATATTTTGTGATAATACTAGTGCCATCAACCTGATCAAGAACCCTATTCAGCATTCTAGAACTAAACACATAGAAATCAGACATCATTTTTTAAGAGACCATGCTCAAAAAGGTGATATAAGATTAGAATTCATTCATTCGGAAGATCAAATAGCTGACATTCTTACAAAACCGCTAGGTGAAGCTAGCGTTTGTAAGATTAGAATGTTGATGAGAATGCTGAATCTTGAGAAATTGAATATCTGAATGCTTCATTCATCATATGCATAATTGACATCTAGTGAAAGAGTATTAATTCTTGTTTAAATATCTTCCTCACTCAAAGATGTCATAGATAAACAAATTTCGTGCTAAAATTCAAGACTGAAAATTTTCTTAAGGGTCCAATCGACTGGTGAATCTGTCCCAGTCGACTGGTAAGTCTCTGCCAATTGTTCTAGTCGACTGGTAAGTCCTCTCCAGTCGACTAATACATCTAGTCCCTGTTTAGAGCCAATTTTTTGAAATTCAGCTGTCATCCAGTCGACTGGTAACTCACTGCCAGTTTACCCAGTCGACTGGTGTGAAAACTGTTCATCTTTTCAAAGGGACCCAGTCGACTGGTATCGCGATTTTATATATACACTGTTCATTTTTTTTTCTTATGATTTTTACGCTATTTTCAAATACCTAAACTTTCTCTCTCTAGAAAAATTCATCCTTTTGATCCAAAAACCATCCAATCTTCATCTAAACACACCGATCTACTTATCCATAACGAGATTTTTAACTTTCTACGGTTAAAATCTCTTATTTTCACCAAAATTCCTTTATCCTAAAAACTCAATTTTTTTTTTCAAAATGAGTGATAAAATCTGTGTTAAATTCACAACTAGTGGACCAAATGCACCTTAAAAGCCAAGGTCTACAAAACCCACGACATCAGAGTCACAGGGGAAGGGTGTAGCAGGCTCTTCAAGCCACAAGCGTAGAGCAGAGCTTAATGAAGCTCTGTTTTTCAGTCCTGCTGCAAAGGCGAGGTATGAGTCTATTATCCGTCACAAGAAGATCATGACGGGTAGAATTGTTGATTTCGACTCTATTTATCATGGAAATTTTGATATTCTGCTAGCCTTTGAGGCAATAAATCTGACCCTACTGGTCAGAATACATAATAAGTACTACCCGAGACTAATTCACCAGTTCTACGTGAACTTGGTGAAACCCAGTCCTCTAGCTCTGAGATTCAGAACCAGAGTTAGTGGTGTGGAGTTTGAGGTCAACATTGACCTCCTCATGAGCCTTCTGAAGATCCCTGTAAGGGGGATTCAATAGAGTCTGGATGGATGGCCAGACAACTTCGATGTCGAGGCGGCCTGTCAGATAGTCAAAGGAGACCCTAACTATGCGTACAACCCACTACATTTCATACATGTAGTGATATGCCCCTCGACTCGAAGATATTTCAGCTGATAGTCAGTTGAATCATCCACCCAAGACTCGAGAGTCTAGGGTATCTATCTAAGATAGATATGGTATTGATTTGGTGCCTTAAAATTGGGCACCACTTCAATATATATCCTCTGCTGCTCGTCAACATGATAAACGACGAAGCGAGCGACTCCAGGTGTCTTCCTTACGGGATGTTCATTACACTCATACTCCAGCACTTTCGAGTACTTTTGCCTACCTTCGAAGCTCAAGATATCGGACCGACGGACATCATCAACATCTCATCACTGAAGAAGATAGAATGTACAGTTCATGATGGGTTCCTCTATCCGAAGGATGGGAAGCGCTTACAGATCCAAGAGGATGAGAGCGACAGTGATGAGGATGAGGCTGCTGCTGATGATACTGCTGCTGAGATGGACACGGATACCCGAGCACCTCCCATTGGTGACTCAAGTATTGGTCAAGCTGGATATTATGACAGCCTATGGGCTATCACGGACCTCTAGATGACCATACAGTTCAGTTTCCAGACCATGCAGTCTGAGTACTAGAGATTGAGCTCCTCCATTGACCATCTACGGGATGACTTCGAGTTACATTGAGAGCACACCGAGAGTTCTTTAGCTGAGATTAGGGATCTTATGTGTGATGGCTCGGACTCTCCCACACCCTGAGCCTTTATGGTTGATATTTTTTTGTACATAGTGCTTTTCCAGCTCTTAGTGTATAGCACAGACATTTTTATGTATTTCTGTCTTTTGTATATGGCTCATTGAAGCCCGTTCATTTTATATATGATGTTGTTTTTACATTAGTCATATTTTATACATCTATTTATGCTATTTATGATATGTTTGCACAGTTTTAAACTACGTTTAGTCACTAAAATGCTCTAAACTGATCATGCTTGTATGAAAACTTTCGGCTCTTCTCGGGAAGGCTTTCGAACTCCGAATAAAGCCAAATTTTTGCGTACATGTTTGTCTAGATATAAAATTGGTGATTGTAATGGCTAAATAGATTTTTTTTTTATTTCTATCCCCTTTGGTTGTTGTTGTTAAAACGGGGGAGAAAGAAAAACTAAGTAAACAGAAACGAATGCATAGATTTAGGGGGAGTACTGCTCCATATCCTTTTGAAAATGTTTCATTGATTGGTTGAGTTGATTGCAGTTGGTTAGAATATATATATAAACTGCGTTTGCTTGTTTACATGGTGGTTTTACTCGAAAAACAGAGGAGACTCTGTCCAATTTTTCTCAAAATCCTAACACTTAGTTTTTTTAACTGTTTTCTCATTATTAGTTTTGTCATCATCAAAAAGGGGGAGATTGTTGACCCTTACCCGTATTTTAATGATGACAAAATACAACTGTTATTACACTAACAAGTTCAAGCTAAGTGTAGTAAGCATCAAACGCATTCAACCAAGGATCAAAGTGCAAGAACTCGAACCGAATCTTTTTATCAAGTGAAGACTGAAGAACTAGTATAAGATTAAGATACTAGACAAAATGTAAGTTTCACTTGTACAATGTAAAAGCTTGATCAAAGGCTCGAACACAAAAGGTTTTCTGAAACCGATAGTTTTAAAACAAATGTTTTCAGTTTAAAAACAGAAAAACTGGGTTGGAAGATAACCCAGTCGACTGGGTACAAATACCAGTCAACTGGTAAAATGGACAATGAGTCCCCAATCGACTGGATGGAACATACCTGCCGACTGGTAAAACAGACAGTAAGTCTCCAATCGACTGGATGAAATGTACCAGTCGACTGGTACCCCCAAAAGTTTTAAAAACGGGTAAATTTAAGTGAACCTAGTCGACTGGTCTCTCGACCCAGTCGACTGGAGGTTCAAAAAATATGATCGTTGGACCTGAAAAGCTGATCTTTAAGATTCAAATTAAAGTCCAAACGGCCATATTTTTTTATGAATATTTAAATCCATTCTATTGAGCATTCAAAAAAATGCTGCACATATTCAAAAAGAGTTGAACTCACTCAATCAAGTTGTTATACTCTTTGAAACACAAAAAGCTTTGAAATATACTTGTTGAGCCATTTCTTCAAGCTTTACTTTGAAAGAGAGACATTTCAGTTGTATAAGCTCTCATTTGCTGTCTCTCTACCATTTACTTTCCAGCATCTTTTGTAAAGGGATTACTTTCGAAAGAAGAGGATTCTTCCGAGAGGAAGGGGATTACTTCCGAGAGGAAGGGGATTGTACAGTTTAAGCAACACCCGTAAGTTGCTTGTGTACGGTTTATGCAACACCCGCGAAGTTGTATGACTAAGTTTTCTTAGTGGATTACTTCAAAGAGTTCCTTGAAGAGAGTGGACATAGGGTCGGAACGAATCTGATATTGCCGAACCACTATAAACTGTGTTTGCATTCTCTACTCCTTACACTCTTTATTTACAGCACATTAATTGTTTAAATTGCTTGTTGGTTATATGTTTTTATAAACTTGTATTTATTTCGCGAAAGTTTTTAAAACCCATTTCAACCCCCCTCTTGGGTTGAAACCTCAGTCTACAACAAAAATAAAAATCGTCGGGAATGGAAAAGTTGGTAATGATTTCTCAACCATAGATAATGTATTGCTAGTAAAAGGCCTTAGGCCAAATTTACTTAGTATTAATCAACTTTGTGACAAAGGCAACAAAGTCACATTTGAAACCAAGAGTAACAAGATCAAGTTTATTGGCCATAGACATGAAAATGTCTATATAGTTGATTTAAAATCATTGCATTCTGAAAATGAAAAATGTTTTCCCGCATTTAGTGAAAATACATGGCTATGGCGTAGAAGGCTTGTTCATGTGAACATGAATATACTTAAAAAAATTTATAGGAAGGATTTAGTCATTGGACTTCCCAAAATCAATTTTGAAAAAGACAAAATATATGATGCTTGTCGAATGGGAAAACAAACTAGGATTTCTTTTAAATCAAATAATGTAGTCTCAACTACTAGACCATTAGAACTTTTGCATAAAGATTTATTTGGTCCAATAAGTACCATTAGTTTAGGTGGCCATCAATATGCTCTTGTTTTTGTTGATGACTATTCAAGATATACCTTTGTTATTTTTATTGCTTACAAGGATGAAGCCTTCAAAAGATGTGAAAACTTTTGCAAAAAGGTTCAAAATGAAAAAAAGGATTTATATTTCAAGCATTAGAAGTGATCACGTGTTGTACGTTTACCCACCTAAATAAATAGACGAATAAACGCACTTGTTTTACTTACAAGTGCACAAGGCCAACAGTGTAGTATAGTGTGCGAAAGCAAGATCATCTCCACAGGGATTGGTAAAGTTCAGTTTTAGAATTATTTTCTTTAGAGTAAAAAGAAATAAATAACTATTGTATGTGGTTGATAATAATAAAGACATAGGGCTTTGATATCCACCACTAGTCATACTTTCCCAATTGTATAATGTATCAGTGCACTAGCCTTATCATGTATACCTAATGGTCGCCAACCTAAAGGCATGGTATCTACTCCTTAAGCTATTGATTTCCCTAAGCAACGAGTTAGGCATGGTATCTACTCTAACTCTTTTCTTCCTTAAGGGATTCAGCATGGTATCTGCATAAGTTGTTCCTTAAGAAAGCATAAGATTTATGGAAATCGACAACCACATGAGACCTAGGGCATGGTATCTACTCCCAGTTTCCTATGTTGATTAATCCAAGAATCTGATGTGGATATCTTTTGTTACTAATGTTAGACCCAGGACTCGGTCATCCCAATTGATCTAACTAACCAATCTATACCACATGCATATGTTGGCCATACACATACATATGAGGAATTTAAATAAGCATATGCATTAATCAAGTTAAGAAACATAATAAAGGCTATTGGCAAAGATTTTATCAATGAATAAATATATGAGAAAGCATAACTAGGACTTCAATCGAGCCCTATAAGAAAGTTAGTTACACATGCTGTCTAAACTAAACATTATATATAAACTAAACATAGAGGGAAGAATAAATCCGAGAGAAGAGGCGTCAATTCTCTCCCAAAGCTTACATCTCCAAGTGAAAGATAAAAGAAGTGATCTCTAAGAACTCCCTGAATAAAAACTAAAACTAAAAGGAGCTTGATCCCCCAAAAGGGAGATCTACACCAAAAGGAGTTTAAAAGATAAAAGAAGGGATCCCCAATTTGTGTGTTTTACAAGTGTATTTATAGGGGTTGAATAACCCTAGAAGACTCAGGAAACCCTAAATTTCCTAAAACATAAAAACTCCTTTATTTCCAAAACTGGTTCTGCCACTTTACTGTTCACGCCCGTACATGTGCGCTCGATCGCAATCATTGTGCGCTCAATTGCAAGCCTGCGCTCAATCCTTCTTGGGTGCGTACGAGTGCTTATGCGCTCGATCGTACCTAATAGTGCGCTCGATCGCACTTTAGCCAGCAGCTGCTCCAAGATTTCCAGATTTCTTCCTTTAAGTGCAAAAATTGTCTCTTTTTCTCAAAGACCCTATAAAAACATGTAAAACACAAAAATGAAGTAAAATGGACTAAATTAACATAATTACGGACTTAACAAATATAAATAAAGGGGCTTAAATATGATATTTAAGCCCCTATCACACCCCCAAACTTACATATTGCTAGTCCCTTAGCAATACAAAATTAAAAACTAAAATGAAAAAAATAACTACATACAGATAGATCCAATATTCATAGTGTCCACAAAAGTTTAGGTCTTCACACAAAACTATGATGCGCATTCATGAGCAAGCTTAACAAATATAAACACATCTTTGCAATGAATATGAGTTTTGAACGCAAATCACTTTCATGAGGTAGTTTAAAACATCACAAGTTTGACTGATTGTGTGGTGGACTAGCACATAAAAGATTGGGTTTCCAAATATTTCTAATGTGTAGTGCTTCGATAACTCAAGATTCTTCAAACTTCCTATTAGAGTCAACAAAGATGGCATAGATTTTCTTCTTTTCTTTTATTTGTGAGATTTTTGCCAAGTTTGTTCCCTTAAGCTTTCTATTTGACTCGTGTAACGAGCGTTTAGCCAATGACTCCCAAACCAGATGGTTTTAGGGCATTAGGTGTAAAAACACCCTTAAAGACTTACTAGCTCGAGTAAAAAAGGCTACGAAACTAACTGGTCTCAATGCTATCAATCAGAATTTCCACCTTTTGATGTGACACTCAATGCTTACTGAGGTAAGAGGGCAGTTACTCAGCGAAAAGTTCTTTTTAATGATCATTGTGAGCAAAAAAATTTCCACTTTATGACGTAACACTCACTGCTTGCTGAGGCAAAAGAGCCAGTTACTCAGCAGAAAATTTGTTTTATTGATCTTTAGGAGCATTTTTCATTTTGAGTATTAACAAACTTTTTCTATTTTCTTATGCAAAAATTTTAATCTAATAGGTCATCTGGTTCACAGTCAAGCAAAAGAAACATACAAATCAAAATTACATGTCATGCCCCACATAACTATATGCTAATGTGCTCGTGTTTAGTTTAAGTCGAACTTGTGAATCCTTAAATGCCTAAAAGTAAGTGATTAGGGTTTAAAACTTAATTATTAGCCCATGTGTTCAAGGTTTTAAGCTCATTTATGAAGTCAGATCATGATATTTTGCTTAGATCACCCAAAAATTTTAGAAAGTATGAACATGCATTTATCTATAAAAACAACATTTTGGGACATAGTGGGTATGTAAGTATGTCCCCATACCCCCAAACTTAAATTGCACATTGTCCCCAATGTGTGAATAACATGGAAAGATCTGACCTGGAAGATGGAGAACTAGCTGCGTCGGCATGGCTCATAGCATACCCCCAAACTTGAATGGATGCACACATTGTCCCTAAAAAATAAAAACTAACGTAATACAGGAAAACAAGAAGTGCTAAAAATAAATAAATAATAATAAATACGTAAAATAATAAAAATAAAAGGATAAGCTGTGGGGTACCTCCCATGAGCGCTAAGTTTAACGTCTTCAGCCGGACCAAGCCTTATTCGTCCCCAAAACTAATATTGGCAGAACTAGCACAGGTGGTATTTTATTCTCTCCCATATAAGCATAAGTTAAGTGTTCGGGCAACTACTTGAATTCCAAGTTAGGTGCCTGTACAATAAAAGGGAGAAAACTAGTGTTATTAGGCCCAATAATTTCAAATGGATCGGTGTACTTACTCTGAGGCTTTGGAAAGGCCTCAAGGAGATGCACAGTGTTAATGATGTCATCAGTAACATCCTTGCATTTGGGCTCAATATCCAATCTTGGGACACTATAGGTAAGAGCAGTTTCTATTGAATCAACGTGATGGACCTGAAAAACTTCCTCAACAATACTTTGCGTCATGCATACATTAAAACATTTTATATTATCTAGGGGTAATTTTAATGCATTATATCTTTTGATTTCAACCTTCTCACCATTTACCTTCTCCATCTCACTTACTTTGGATGTGGATGCTTCTGCAGGCTCATCAGCTATGATGATCTTACCATTTGTTAGAGTTGTCATGGCATTTAGTTGCTGATGTCCTCTTGGAGTAGGTAGTGGTTGGACTGGAAGTTCACCCAACTTTCTTTCACTTAGCTCCTTAGCCAATTGCTCCATTTGTTCCTTGAGTCTTTGAATGGCTTGCTCATGTTTTGTAGTGGTTTGTCTTTGCTCAGTCATGAACTATTCTTGTGAAGTCATCAATTTTTGTTGCTGAGTTGCCAACTGCATCACAAGACTCTTTAGGACATTTGTCTTTGATTCCAGAACTGTTTGGGCTGCTGGTTGGGAGTTTCTTGCAAAGTTGGGGTGGTTTCGCCATCTATGATTGTAGGTATTTGCATATATGTTGTAGTTGTTCGGTCCCACATAATTTGCTTGCTCTTGATCTGCAAATGAATATAAAGGGCAAATGTTAGTAGTGTGATCAAAACGAGAACATATAGCACATACCTTGAGTGGTTTGCCTCATGGACTAGGTGATATATTTTGAGTAGTCATGGTGTTTATGAGTATATCTAGCTTCCTCCCCATAGCATCTAGACAAGCATATCGAGCTTCCGTCATTGGTGCTTCTCCCTTGAATGAATTAGTTGAAAAGCTTCAGTGTAGCAGTTTTAGTACTGCTGCTCAGGTACTCTCTAGAGCTTTTGCACTCGAGTGCACCAAGAACAGCGCTCGATCGCGCCAAGGATTGCACTCGATCGCAATGAAGATAGAGACTCCTCCTCTGCACACCTGAAAAAAAAACAAAAAATGAAAAGAAGGAATAAATCTGATTTTTGATAAAAATAAAATGGAACAGAATAAAATAAAATAAATAGCTTAAATAAAAAAAAAACTAACGAAAATAATTCTAAAAAGAAATTTAGCACAATCCCCGGCAACGGTGCCAAAAACTTGCTGGGCGTTTATCTACCTAAATAAATAAGCAAATAAACGCACTTGTTTTACTTGCAAGTGCACAAGGTCAACAGTGTAGTATAGTGTGCGAAAGCAAGATCATCTCCACAAGGATTGATAAAGTTCGGTTTTAGAGTTAGTTTTTTTAGAGTAAAAAGAAATAAATAACTGTTGTATGTGATTGATAATAATAAAGACATAGGGCTTTGATATCCACCACTAGTCATACTTTCCCAATTGTATAATGTATCAGTGCACTAGCCTTATCATGTATACCTAATGGTCGCTAACCTAAGGGCATGGTATCTACTCCTTAAGCTATTGATTTCCCTAAGCAACGAGTTAGGCGTGGTATCTACTCTAACTTTTTTCTTCCTTAAGGGATTCAGAATGGTATTTGCATGAGTTGTTCCTTAAGAAAGCATAAGATTTATGGAAATCGACAACCACATGAGACCTATGGCATTGTATCTACTCCCGGTTTCCCATGTTGATTAATCCAAGAATCCGGTGTTGATATCTTTTGTTACTAATGTTAGACCCAGGACTCGGTCATCCAAATTGATCTAACTAACCAATCAATACCACATGCATACGTTGGCCATACACATACATATGAGGAATTTAAATAAGCACAGACATTAATCAATTTAAGCAACATAATAAAGGCTATTGGTATCAATGAATAAATATATGAGAAAGCATAACTAGGGCTTTAATCGAGCCCTATAAGAAAGTTAGTTACACATGTTGTCTAAACTAAACATTATGTATAAATTAAACATAGAAAGAAGAATAAACTCGAGAGAAGAGGCGTCAATTCTCTCCCAAAGCTTACAACTCCAAGTGAAAGATAAAAGAAGTGATCTTTAAGATCTCCCCGAACAAAAACTAAAACTAAAAGGGAGCTTGATCCCCCAAAAGAGAGATCTACTCCAAAGGGAGTTTAAAAGATAAAAGAAAGATCCCCAATTTGTGCGTTTTACAAGTATATTTATAGGGGTTGAATAACCCTAGAAGACTCAGGAAACCTTAAATTTCCTAAAACATAAAAACTCCTTTATTTCCAAAACTGGTTCTGCCGCTTTACTGTTCACGCTCGTACATGTGCGCTCGATTGCAATCATTGTGCGCTCAATCACAAACCTGTGCTCGATCTTTCTTGTGTGCGCACGAGCGTTTATGGGCTCGATCGCACTTTAGCCAGCAATTGCTCCAGGATTTTCAGATTTCTTCCTTTAAGTGCCAAAATTGCCTCTTTTTCTCCAAGACCCTATAAAAACATGTAAAACACACAAATGAAGTAAAATGGACTAAATTAACATAATTACATACTTAACAAATATAAATAAAGGGGCTTAAATATGAATATTTAAGCACCTATCATCATGGAAAAGAATTTGAAAACCAAAGTTTTTCAAAATTTTGTGATGAAAATGGAATTGAACATAATTTTTCGGCTCCTAGAACTCCTCAACAAAATGGAGTTGTTGAGAGGAAAAATGGAGCTCTAGAAGAATTTGCAAGAACAATGCTTTGTGAAAATAGTTTACCAAAATACTTTTGGGCTGAAGCAGTAAACACTACTTGCTATATCAAGAATAGAATTTTAATTAGACCTTTGCTTCATAAAACTCCGTATGAATTATGGAAAGGTAGAAAGCCTAATATCTCTTATTTTCGTACATTTGGTTGTAAATGCATCATTCTAAACAACAATAAAACTAACTTGGGTAAATTTGACTCTAAGATCGATGAAGGGATCTTTTTAGGATATTTAACCTTTAACAAGGCTTATAGAGTCTTCAACAAGAGAACTCTAGTGGTAGAAGAATTCGTACATGTAGCTCTTGATGAGTCTAACCCAATTAGTAGTAGAGAAGTTTCCTTTAATGATGATGCAAATTTTATTCCAAGAACGAAAACACCTACTCCCATTGTTGACCCAAAAGAGAGTCCACCTCAAACAAATGAAGAGATGAAAACTCTCAAATTGGACCAACCATCTACAAGCTGACAAGAGGATAGTCTTCCCAAAGATTGGAGGTATGTAAATTATCACCCAATTGATCAAATGATTGGTGATCCTTCACAAGGGGTAAGAACTCATTCATCTATTAGAAATATTTGCAATTATGTAGCTTATTTGTCTCAAATACAACCTAAAACTTTTATAGAAGCCAAAAAAGATAATGATTGGATAATTGCAATGCAAGAAGAAATAAATCAATTTGAAAGAAACAATGTATGAAATCTAGTTCCTAGACCTAAGAATCATACAATAATAGGAACTAAATGGCTATTTAGAAATAAGATGGATGATAATGGAATAGTAACTAGGAACAAGGCTAGACTAGTTGCTAAGGGATATAATCAAGAAGAAAGAATAGACTTTGATTAGACCTGTGCTCCCATAGCTAGATTAGAAGTTATTCGAATATTATTAGCGTTTGCATGCTTTAATAAGTTTAAGTTATTTCAAATGGATGTAAAAAGTGCATTTTTAAATAGCTTTATAGAAGAAGAGGTTTATATTGAGCAACCTCTTGGATTTGTTAATCCTAGTCTTCCAAATCATGTCTACAAGCTCTCTAAGGCTCTATATGGGCTGAAGCAAGCTCCAAGATCATGGTATGAAAGACTAAGTAAATTTTTTATTAACAATAATTTCATAAGAGGTAAAGTGGACACAACCCTCTTCACAAAAACTCACATAAATGACACTTTACTAATTCAAATATATGTCGATGATATTATATTTGGTGCTACTAATGAATCTATGTGCCAAGAGTTTGCCAAGTGCATGCAAGGTGAATTTGAAATGAGCATGATGGGGGAGCTTACCTACTTCCTTGGACTTCAAATCAAACAACTAAAAGGAGTCATATTCATCAATCAATCAAAGTACACTAAGGATCTACTAAAGAGGTTTAGGATGGAAAGCTCAAAGCCACTTGGAACACCAATGAACACCTCTACAAAACTTGATCTTGATGAAGGAGGTAAATGTGTAGATACTAAATATTATAGAAGCATGATAGGAGGTTTGCTTTATTTGACCGCAAGTAGACCTGATATAATGTTCAGTGTATATATGTGTGCTAGATTTCAAGCTAATCCTAAGGAATCACATGTAGTTGCAGTAAAAAGAATCCCTAGATATCTACAAGGAACTCAAACCATAGGATTATGGTACACTAAAGATTCATCTTTTGAGCTTGTACTAGTGCTATCAACCTAACCAAAAATCCTATTCAGCACTCTAGAACTAAATGTATAGAAACCACACAACATTTCTTAAGAAACCATACTAAAAAAGGTGATATAAGACTAGAATTCATACCTTCAGAAGATCAAATAGCTGACATTCTTACAAAACCTCTAAGTGAAGCTAGTTTCTGCAAGATTAGAATGTTAATGGGATTGTTAGATTATGATAAACTGAATGTCTAAATTGCTTCATCATTCATCATTATGCATACTTGACATCTAGTGAAAGAATATTAATCCTTGTTTAATATCTCTCTCACTCAAGATGGCGTAGATAAACAAATTTCATACTAAGGCTCAAGATTAAAAATTTTCTTAAGGGTCTAGTCGATTGTTAAGTCTATCCCAGTCGACTAGAAAGTCTCTGCCTAATTTTTCAATTGACTGGTAAGTCAATACCAGTCGACTAGTTCATATAGTCTTTGTTTGGAGTCATTTTTTTGAAATTCAGTTATCACCCCAGTCGACTGGTAAAAACTACCCAGTCGACTGGTACCCTGACCTAGTCGACTGGTATGCAAAATTGTTCATCTTTGCAAAGGACCCAGTCGACTGGTGTCATTACCCCAGTCGATTGGTATCGTGATTCTATAAATAGGCTGTTCATTTTTTTTTCTTCATATTTTCACGCCATTTTCAAAAACCTTAGCTTTCTCTCTCTACAAAATCTCGCCATTTTGATCCAAAAATCATCAAAACACTACCAAAATACATTAATCTACTCATCCCCAACATCTATTTCAACTTTCTATGGTTGAAATCCACTATTTCCTCTCAAAACCCATTTTACCCAAAAACTCATTTTCTAAAAAATGTCTAATAGAATCCGAGTAAAATACACCACCGGGGGACCACATGTGCCTACTAGGCCAAGATCCACCAAATCTTCAGCACAGGATTCATGCCAGAAGGATGTGGTGGGATTATCTAGCAAGAAGCCCAGAACAGAGCTCGATGATTCTCTATTCTCCAGCCTAGTGGCCAAGGACAGGTATATCTCCGTAATAAGGAAAAAGAAAATCACGACAGGTAGAGTTGTCGATTTCAACTTTATTCGTCATGGTAATTTTGATATTTTACCTACATTTGAGGCTATTAACTTGACTCCACTAGTTAAGATACATGAGAAGTACTACCCTAGGCTGATTCACCAGTTCTATGCGAACTTGGTGAAACCCAGTCCACTAGCTCTGAGATTCAGAACCAGTGTCATGGGTGTGGAGTTTGAGATCAATACCGACCTCTTGATGAGCATTTTGAGGATCCCTGTGGGAGGGATCCAATGGAGTTTGGATGGATGACCAGACAATTTCGAGGTAGAGGAGGCATGTCACATAGTTAGGGGCGACTTTAACTATGTGTTTCGACCCACTACATTTCACACATGTAGTGACATGCCCCTACACTCGAAACTGTTTAACCCCATTGTGAGTTGGACCATCCACCCAAGACTAGGGACTCGGGGATATCTATCTAAGATAGATACCGTATTGATTTGGTGCCTTAAAACTAGGTACTACTTCAATATATACCCCATGCTGCTCACCAACATGATTAATGGCGAAGTGAGCGACTCTGGATGTCTTACCTATGGGATGCTCATCACGCTCATACTCTAGCACTTTCGGGTGCCTCTCCCCGCCTCTGAGGCTCAGGATATTGGCCTCAAGGACATCATCAACGTATTTTCACTAAAGAAGATGGGATGTGCGGTCCGCTACGGCTTCATCTACTCTAAGGTCGGGAAGTATATTCGGATTAGAGAGGATGATAGCAGTGATGACAAGGACGAGGGTGCCGCTACTGCTGCTGATATGGATACGAATACCTGAACACCTCCCATGGGTGCCTCGAGTGCCGATCAGGCTGGGTACGATGATCTAATTCAGGCTATCATGATCCTCTAGCTGACCATACAGTCCAGATTTCAGACCTTGAGCTCTTCCATTGAGACCTTCCGGGATGACTTCGAGCTGTACCGGGAGCGCACCAAGAGTTCCCTGGCTGAGATTTGGAATCTCATTCATGACGGCTCGGACTCTCCCGCTCTATGAGTCACTTTACTATTTTTCTTTCGATGTACATTTTTAATGTAGACTTTTCATTGTTCTTAGCATGGACATATTTTCATATTTTTATGTCTTTTGTACTTCTGTTTCGGCTCTATGAAGCCTACCTTGTATAAAAATTTGTTATAAAAGATGATGGATCATGCTTAAATCTATTTCTTTTACTTGTTTTACTTATATGTAATATAGTTGCATGCTTTATATATCTTAATATTCAGATTAAAACTATAAAACTGCTTTTGTATGTATGGAAACTTCCGGTTCTTCCCGAGAAGGCTTTTGAACTCCAAATAATGCCAAATTTTTGCATACAAGTTTGTTTATATAAACAGTCCTCAGTCGACTGGTACATTGGGCAGAAGGTTCCCAGTCGACGGTAAGTCATACCCAGTCGACTGGTACCTTCAACAGTCTTAAAAATGTGATTTTTAAGCATGACCCAGTCAACTAGTGGTTCAAAAAATATGACTGCTGAGACGCGAGATTTCAACAAAACTTGCTCCAAAACATTCAAAATCAGTTAAAAACGGGCATATTACTCAAAGCTATATAAGCCCACTCTATTGAGCATTTCAAAAAGAGAGAACACTCATTCAATCAAGTTTTTACTTATTGATACTCAAAAAGCTTTGAAAAATTGATTGTTGAGCCATTCTTCAAGCTTTACCTTGAAAAAGAGATATTATTCAATTGTATAAGCTTCTATTGTTGTCTCTCTACCATTTACTTTACAGTATCTATTGTAAAGGGATTAACTTTTGAAAGGAAGGGATTAGCTTCCGAGAGGAAGGGATTGATTGTAAGGTTTATGCAACACTCGTGAAGTTGCACGACTAAGTTTCTTAGTGGATTACTTCAAGGAGGTTCCTTGAAGAGAGTAGACGTAGGGTCGGAACAAATCTGATATTGTCGAACCACTATAAACTGAGTTTGCATACTCTATTCCTTAAACTCTTTATTTACAACATATATTACTTGTTTATATGCTTGTGGTGTTATCTGTTTTATAAACTTGATTTAATCTGCGAAAGTTTTTAAAACCCAATTCACCCCCCCTCTTGGGTTGAAACCTCAGTCTACAGCTTTGGTGATGGGAGACAGAGGATCCATCATCAAGATCTGAGCACGAATTTGAGTATAGGACTCATTGAAGCCCATTAGAAACTGTATAACAAATTCTTGTTGTTGGTCATCCATCCAAGTTTTCATACCCCCACAAGTGCAAATAGGGACTGGCCGAAAATCCTAAAGCTCATCCCATTAGATTTTTAGGCGAGTATAGTAAGTATTGACATCAAAAGAGCCTTGAGACAGAGTAGTAAGGTGTTTCTTAATATGGAAAACGTGAGGACCATTGCTCTGATGAATCTAATCATGAAGATCGCACCAAACACCCGCCGTCGAATTGATGTATAAGAGACTTTAAGCGATGTCTTTAGCAACAGAATTGAGGACCCATGAGGTAACCATGCTGTTGGAACGAGACCACATGCTAAAAAAGAGATCTATAGTAAAAGAGTGAGGAAAAGACCATCTATGAAACCAGTCTTGTTCATAGCATTTAGAGCCATGAGCATGGCGTGGCTCCAGGTGTTAAAATTGGATCCCATCAATGGATAAGAAACAAGGATGAGACCTGGATGATCACCATTGGGAAGGAAATAAGGGCTATTGGAATATTCCATGGAAAAAGAATTGGACCAAGAAGAAGAAGTAGGGGGTCCTCCAATAGAGTAATAAAGGAGGTATTTGTCATTTTGATGAAGAGAGAGTGATTTGAAGCTGATTGTTTAAAACCTTCAGCAAGCAATACACTAGAAAACTTTGAAAACCATTGTTGAGAGGCTTACTTAAGGCCATAGAGGGACTTATGTAATCAAGAAACTGTATTGGCAGGTAAAAAATCCCCCTCATGGTGATAACCAGGTGGTAAGGACATATAAACCTCCTCTGTAAGGTCTCCATGCAAGAAAGCATTATTAACATCAAGTTAAGTAAGAGACCAGCCATGTATAGCAGCTAGTGCAAGGAGAATTTTAATAGTAACCAGCTTTGCAACAGGTGAAAAAATGTCAAGAAAATCAACGCCCTCTTGTTGAGTGTACCCCTTGGCCATTAGGCAAGCTTTGTAACGTTCAATAGAGCCATCAGATTTATATTTTATCTTAGAGACCTATTTGCAACTGATTGGACACTTGCCAGGAGGTAGAGTGGTTAAAGACCAAGTGAAATTTGTTTCCAAAGCTTACAGATCAGTACACATTGCCTCTTACCACTCAGGACTCTCAATAGCCTGTGAATAATGTGTGGACTCGGTGTGAGAGGAAATGGCAAGGATAAAAGCTTAATTGAAACTTTCCCTTGATAGTCGATTCAAACTCAAAGATTTAGGAGATTTAAAGTAATTTTTGGGATTGGAGATAACCCATTCTGAAAAGGGAATTTCTATTAGCCAACGACATTAGGCTTTACAACTAATTCCGGATGCTGGTTATCTTGGTTATAAACCAACAAGCACTCTGATTCAGGAGGATACAAGTCAGATGATGCTGAGTTGTCAGATAGCACGTTGTTGGCACTGAGATATCTTGAGTTGGTAGATCAGCGCAAAGATGGCAAGTGGACTACCTAGAACGGTTTACATCGTTTAACAAGCCACGGGCTCGGATCAGGCCCCTGAGACCCTAATCTGATTGGAAATGGCCCTCCGGGCAAAACTCAAGTTTTGAGTGTCATTGTTTTTAAGCCAAAAAACGATGTTTAAGCCTTCAATTTTACAGTTTTTCAGTTTTTAGGAAACATTCTATTTTCGATTTCTTTTCAGAATTAGTATTTTCTATAATTTTTCCCTAAATTTATGTTTTCTGGGATTTTTTCCTTTTTTAGCTTTGGCCTTATAAATAAGGGGGCCATGAACGGAAAGAATATTATTATTATTGGTATTTGCATAATTTTAAATTAAACATCAGAGGTGTTTCTCTGTGTTTTTAGGGTTTTTCTTGTGTTTCTCCCTATGAAATATTTGTTGAAACTAGCCTGTAGAATAATCGTTATTTTGTCCGACGTCAGTTGGTATCAAAGCTTCAGCATCTTTCTGGGGTAAGATTTCATCAGTTTCCATGGCTGGTGGTCATGGTCATAGTCGTCGCGGGCAGGTTCTGAACGAGGAAGCCCCACACCGTGATCGTAATGTTCATGATGCGACGATTGAGGATTTACAGAGGCAAGTTACAGAGTTAACCCACTGTCTAACGGCATAGGATTTCGGTGATCGTGAGATGGAAGATCACGATTCCGATTCGAGTTTTGAAAACCCGCATCACAATCCTACTCAATTTTGGGAGCACCGTGGTCGGGAGAATCGTTATGGAGACCTCGGTTTCAGAGTGGATCTGCCCAAGTTTTCTGATACATTTCAGGCCGAAGGATTCATCGATTGGTTGAATGATATAGAGTGTATTTTTGAGTATAAGAGAGTCTCAGATCGTGTTAAAGTGAAACTGGTCGCCATCAAACTCAAAGGCAGAACATCTACGTGGTGGGAGCAGTTGAGGCGCTCACGCGACCAGCAGGGCAAGGTCAAGATCATAATTTGGGAGGGGATGAAGAAAAAGATGAAGGGTCACTTCCTTCCTTTCAGCTACACTCAAACCTTGTTTCAGCGACTTCATTCGTTGAGGCAAGGCACAAGATCGATGGATGATTATATGGAGGAGTTCTATCAATTGATAGCCCAAAATGATTTATCCAAGACAGAAGAGCAGATAGTGGCACGGTATTTGAGGGGATTACGACAGCCCCTACAGGATGTCCTCAGCCTTCACTCACTGTGGACCGTTTCTGAAGCATACCAACGTGCACTTACGGTGGAAAAACAGCAGAATAAAAGACCAATGATCAGAAGCGATCAAAACAGTCGGCTAGTTCACCCTCAAGAATACCATCCTACCCAGCAGCCACCCCAAGGTAACTCTCACTCAAATATTAGATGTTTCAGATGTGGTGATCAGGGACATAAATCGACTGAGTACAGGAAGCCTACTAGTTAGAAAGGCAAAAATCTCCTGATTGAGACGACGTGGTAGAGAAAACTGAGGAGATTAGAGAGCCTGTATATGATGATGATAAAGATGGAGATGTGTTATATGGAGATGGCCATGAGACTCTGGTCGTTCGTAAGAGTCTACTGACCCCTAAGGGCAATTCAGGGGACGACTGGTTGAGAACTAATATTTTTCGCATGATCTACATAGTTGCAGATAAAGTCTGCAAGATGATCATTGAGAGTGGTAGTTATGAGAACGTAGTATCTGAAGAGACTGTCCATAAATTTCTGTTGAAGATAGATCGTTATCTCAAGCCGTATAAATTGTCGTGGCTGAATAAAGGCAGTGAGGTAACAGTAGATAGGCGATGCCTAGTGTCTTTTTCGATTGGTAAGAAATATTTTGATAATACTTTGTGTGATGTTGTGTCTATGGATGCTTGTCATGTATTGTTAGGCCGACCTTGGTAGTATAATCGCAGTGTTATTCATGATGGGCGGAAAAATACATATTCCCTTAGCATCAAAGGGAAGAAGATTGTGTTGGCACCTCGTCGGGAAAGAACCACTCCTACCCTGGTTGCCAATAAAATTAACCTACTTTCTATGTCTAGGTTTTTAGCTGAGATTGAGCATGGAGATGTGGTCTATGCTCTGTTGCCTTATGGGAATAGTGCAGCAGGCATGAATCCAGATTTACCAGCAGAGGTGCAACAGTTGTTGGCAGAATTTTCTGACCTGATGTTAGAGGATCTTTTTCCTGGGTTGCTGCCTAATTTGAAAAATGTGTTTGAGGTCAACTGTGATGCATCTGGGGTTGGTATTGGTGGTGTTCTGAGTCAAGAGGGGCGCCCCATAGCTTTTTTCAGAGAAGCTATCAGGATCAAAGAAGAAGGTTCAGAGCAACAATCATCGTCGTCAGGTACTTTTTGATGTTGGTGATTTTGTTTGGGTAGTATTAATTCATGATCGTTTTCCTGTGGGAGATTATAATAAGCTTAAGGAGCGGAAGATTGGACCCTGTGAGATCCTGCAGAAGATCAATGATAACACCTACAGACTACACCTCCCCAGTCATTTGAGGACTTCTGATGTCTTTAATGTGAAATACCTGAGTCCTTGTTTTGTGGATTCCAATGAAGCTATTGTGAACTCGAGGACAAGTTCTTTCCAACCCAAGGCAACTGATGCAGGAGGATACAAGTTAGATGAGGTTGAGGTTTCAGATAGCACGTTGTTGGCACTGAGATACCTTGAGTTGATAGATAAGTGCAAAGATGGCAAGTGGACTACCTAGAACGGTTTACATCGTTTAGCGGGCCATGAGCTCGGATCGGGTCCCTAAGACCCTAGTTTGATTGGAAACGGGCCTCCGGGCAAAAATCAAATATTGAGCGTTGTTGTTTTTAAGCCAAAAAATGATGTTTAGGCCTTCAATTTTACAGTTTTCAGTTTTTAGGAAACTTTCCATTTTCGATTTCTTTCATAATTAGTATTTTCCCTAAATTTTCTCTAAATTTATGTTTTCGGGGATTTTTGTCTTTTTTAGCTTTGGTCTTATAAATAATGAGGCCATGAACGGAAAGAATATTATTATTATTGGTATTTGCATAATTTTAAATTAAACATCAGAGGTGTTTCTCTGTGTTTTTAGGGTTTTTCTTGTGTTTCTCCGTGTGAAATATCTGTTGAAATAGCCTGCAGAATAATCACTATTCTGCCCGGCGTCACATTCCCATGGAACCTAACCTCAAGCTTTCTCAAAATAAAAGAGACTTACTTGACTATCCAACAATGTAAAGATGGATGGTTGGTAAGTTGCTTTATCTTACCATCATAAGACCTGATCTCTCTTATTTAGTAAACCGTCTTAGTCAATTTCTTGCCACACCAAGATTACCCCATTTAAAAGTAACTCAACGTGTACTTCAGTATGTGAAGAACATACCAAACAAGGTCTCTTCTTTCTTACTACTGCTTCTGTTCAATTAAAAGCCTTTACTGATTCAGATTGGGCTACTTGTCCAGATACTAGACGATCTGTCAGTGGTTACGTGTTTCTTGGGGACTCATTGATCTCTTGGAAGTCTAAGAAGCAACACACAATATCTTGGTCCTCTGCATAAGCTAAGTATCGCTCTATGGCCAATTTAACTTATGAACTCATGTGGCTGTTGTCCCTGCTCAAAGATTTATTTGTTCCTCATCCAAGTCTAGCTTTGCTATTTTGTGATAATCAATAAGCTCTACATATAGCTGCTAATCCAGTGTTTCATGAGCGTATGAAGCATATAGAGATCGATTGTCATATTTTTCAAGAAAAAATTCAGAATGGTTACTTGAAAACCTTACACATATCATCACAACATCAATTGGCGGATACACTTACTAAGGCTCTTCACCTTACTTAGTTCATGCTTTTGCTTGGCAAGATCAGAATTCACAACATTCATTCTCCATCTCTAGGGGGAGTATTAGAGAAATTATACCTCTCCTTCTATTTGCTCTGTATTTTCTATTATGAAGAATATTCCTTAGTTTGTTATTTCATTAATATATGTGCTGAGGTGAGCTGGTGGTTGTTACTATTTGTTATCATTGTCCTCAGCCCCTATATATTGTTCTTTGGTTTGTACTCGTTGAATGCAATATAGTGATGAATATTTCATAATTTTATTCATTCCCATGCCTTTTCTAATATGGTATCAGAGCACTAATGGATAGAAGATTAAAATGAAAAAGAGGTACAAACAAAACATGCTCAAGTGTGAGTTGGGCAGACAAGCGCACATAGCCAATCCGACTGATAGAGACGAAATAACCATTAGGTAGAGTAACAAAAGATGATGGAGTGCATGTAGAGGAAGTAAAACATACACAAGGAACAACATATATGGTGTGTCGCACCAGTATCAAGAACCCATAAAGAAGAAAGAATAGAGTTAGAACATGACTTGGAGGAGAAAGAAGAAATACCAGTGAAATTGGAGATAGACGGACCTGGCGACTGCGATTCACTTAGAGGTGTAATGGAGCTGTTGTTAAGCTACGAGTTGAGCAGAGCAATGAGCTGTTAGCATTGATTCAGAGTAAGAGAGCTCATAAAGGAACCAACAGCGAGAGTAGCAGATGAGTAACCTGAACCAACAACAGATCCCAAACCAGCTTGATTCGCAAAAGATTGAGTGGGCTGGATTTTGGGCTTAAACTTGTAGCTTGGTGGATAACCATGTAATTTGTAACATTTATCAATAGTGTGGCCCAAAATACCACAATGAGAACAGCTAAGGCTGTCATGTTTAGGCTTGGAGTTGGAATTGGCTACTTATATAGGGGAATGCTAGGTACCAAACACTATAGCCTCTGGCATGGGTGGTGTACCCAAACTGATGTCTTACTGCCATTCCTCTTGTACAATAAATGCAAAAGCTTTGGTGATGGGAGGCAGAGGATCCATCATCAATATCTGAGCACGAATCTGAGCATAGGACTCATTGAGGCCCATTAGAAACTGCATAACAAATTCCCGTTGCTGGTCATCCATCCAAGTTTTCATGCCCCTACAAGTGCAAACAGGGACTGGTCGAAAATCTTGAAGCTCATCCCATTGGATTGTTAGGCGAGTATAGTAAATATTGATATCAAAAGAGCCTTGAGACAAAGTAGCAAGGTGCTTATTAATCTGGAAAACATGAGGATCATTGCTCTGATGAAACCGATCATGAAGATCGCGGCAAACACTCGCCGCTGAACTAATGTATAAGAGATTATCAGTGAAGTCTTTAGCAACAGATTTGAGGATCCATGAGGTAACCATGCTGTTGCAATGAGACCACACACTCGAAAGGAGATCTATAGCAGAAGGGCGAAGAAGAGACTCCATGCAAGAAAGCATTATTAACATCAAGTTGAGTAGGAGACCAACCATGTATAGCAGCTAGGGCAAGGAGAATTTTAACAATAACCAGCTTTGCAACAGGTGAAAAAGTGTCAAGAAAATCAACGCCCTCTTGTTGAGTGTACTATTGGCCACTAGGCGAGCTTTGTAACGTTTAATAGAGCCATCAGCTTTATATTTTATCTTATAGACCCATTTGTAACTGATTAGACGTTTGCCAAGAGGTAGAGTGGTTAAAGACCAAGTGGAATTGGTTTCCAAAGCTTGCAGATCAGTACACATTGCCTCTTGCCACTCAGGAATCTCAATAGCCAGTGAATAATGTGTGGGCTCAGTGTGAGAGGAAATGGCAAGGAATTGAAACTTTCCCTTGATATTCGGTTCAAACTCAAAGATTTGAGAGATTTAAAGTATTTATTGGGATTAGAGGTAGCCCGTTCTGACAAGGGAATTTCTATTAGCCAACAGTATTATGCCTCTCAACTAATTTTGGATGTTGGTTATCTTGGTTATAAACCAGCATGCACTCCCATGGAACCTAACCTCAGGCTTTCTCAAAATGAAGGAGACTTACTTGACGATCCAACAATGTACGAACGGATGATTGGTAAGTTGCTTTATCTTACCATCACAAGACCTGATCTCTCTTATTCAGTAAACCGTCTTAGTCAATTTCTTGCCACTCCAAGATTACCCCATTTAAAAGTAACTCAACGTATACTTCAGTATCCCATTGGATTTTCAGGCGAATATAGTAAGTATTGACATCAAAAGAACCTTGAGACAAAGTAGCAAGGTGCATCATTGATCTCTTGGATGTCTAAGAAACAACACACAGTATCTCGATCCTCTACATAAGCTGAGTATCGCTCTATGGCCAATGCAACTTGTAAACTCATGTGGTTGTTGTCCCTGCTCAAAGATTTATTTGTTCCTCATCCAAATCTAGCTTTGCTATTTTGTGATAATCAAGCAGCTCTACATATAGTTGCCAATCCAGTGTTTCATGAGAGTACGAAGCATATAGAGATCGATTGTCATGTTGTTCAAGAAAAAATTCATAATGGTTACTTGAAAACCTTACACATATCATCACAACATCAATTGGCAGATACATTTACTAAGGCTCTTCACCCTACTCGGTTCATGTTTTTGCTTGGAAAGATGGGAATTCACAACATTTATTCTCCATCTTGAGGGGGAGTGTTAGAGAAATTATACCTATCCTTCTATTTGCTCTGTATTTTCTGTTATGAAGAATATTCTCTAGTTTGTTATTTCATCAATATCTGTGCTGAAGTGAGCTGGAGGTTGTTACAATTTGTTATCATTGTCTCCAGCCCCTATATATTGTTCTTTGGTATGTACTCGTTGAATGCAATGTAGGGATGAATATTTCATCATTTTATTCATTCCCTTACCTTTTCTAATAATAAGTGAATGGAAGAGTCAAGAGGCTAAAAGTCAGGAGTGATGAAAAATTTGTCATGAATGACAATGATACTTTACAAAATAACTAATCTAGAAAAATTCAGCTTATTTAATGTGATTCTCATTTGGTGTTCTGTATAAAAATCAAACAAGTCGAAATGTTGAATGTGTCTTTCTCATTAACTAAATATCCAATTTTTTTGAAAGGACCTACCCATTTTGTTTGGTCTGTGGAATTTGAGAACTATCAGTCTAGTACAATAAAAAAAAAAAATGGGAAATTTAAAATGTACATCGACCACCTTTAAACTATGAATATTTAGCTTTTAGGTTCTTATATTATGAATTAATATCATTTTTTAAAATTTTTAATTAATTGCAATGTAATATTGTAACATTTTCAAACATTGTTTATCAACGAAATTATTTTAAAAACTTAACAATATAAAGAATTTGATAATTATATTTTTATACATTTGCACAGATAAATATGATACACCATGTAAAATCTATAAGAATTGTTTTAGTATTAAAATGTTAACTTCTTGTTTTTATTATTAAAAAATACAAAAAAAAACAAGTGATTGAAAAATTCATAAAATAATATTTGATGACTTCAAAATAGTTCTTAGAATTCATTGAAACCTTGTTTTGTAGCATTTAAAAATCTTATAAAAATGAGAAAAAAAAATATATTTTAAATTGATAAAGGTGATAACTTTGTGCAACTAATTAAAAGTTTTAAAGATCTTTGAAACCAACTTCGTAATTTACTAAAATATCTAAATTCAATCAATCCAAAGTTTATGAGCCTTTTGATGCAATTTTCCTTAAAGTTAACACCATCTGATGTGAAATATAATAGAGAAATAAAGCATAACTGTGTCAGTTGGAATATTGAATTAACAAATCAAATTTGTTGCTTCTCTAAAGTTTCCAAGCGAAAAATAAACAATTCAAGTCACTTGTAGCACTGAGATAGAAGAGCTTCACTATCAGTTGTAGCACTGAGATGCCCCAACTTACTCGTGGCCGAATAAAGATGACTGGGGAAGATGAAGAAGAAAACCCATGATTCAGTTATGTTTGCACTCTCTCTGCCTGGCTCAAAAAGTATTTTTATTTGGAACACCAGTTCAATGTACATACAAAGTATTAATAATTGAATGGTTTATTTTTTTCTAGTATGGGTTGAGAGTTTCCAACCTTACTACTGGACAGAGATTTTAATGTTTTTCATCCATACATCAAAAACAAAAAAGACTTCAAAGATCCCTCACAGAATTATGAGCCAGCCAGGGAAAATAACAAGTAATCCTAGTTGAAATATCTTAAGTTTTCTTTTATTTCTGTTTACTTGGTTGTGTTTTGGCTCGCAAAAGAACAACTTTTGTCTTGTTACCCTATAGTCTCTTCCATTCATTTATTATCTTGTTAGAATTGTTGCTTCAGGGGAAAGTTATTTTGAAGATAATAAATGAATGAAAAAGTTAAGAGGCTAAAAATCAAAAGGGATGAAGAAGAATTTGTCATGAATGAAAGTGATACCTTACTAATTAGCCTAAGGCACCTCAAGTCCAAAATAATTCAAATTAGTGTGATTCTCTTTTGGCGTTCTGAAATAAAAATAAGAGAAGCTAAAATATTAAACCTGGGATGTGCACTCGATCTTTTTGAGACTCCAACTCAATATTTAATTTTTTCTCTTTTATTAATTTATCTTAGATGCTAAATATCAATAATATCCTTAAGAGCATGTTTGGTTGCACAAAGAATTATGCTTGAGAGGGATGAAGCTTTGATATTTGTATTGATAGTCTGATTGACTTATGCCGAATAGGATTACCTTTTAAACTTGCCAATCTTATGGTTTTAAATTGAACATACTTTACCAATAAGAACATCAGCACCTTATCTCCTCCACCCCCTTAAACATAATTTTAGTCTTAATTTTGTTCCATTTCTTGTACAACCAAACTGATTCTAAGGGTAGTTAAGGACTTTTGAACTTACTTTAAGTTAATTTGCGATCAACAAATATTTTTAAGGGTGCATTTGAGAGTGTTGTGTTGTAGCTACGCTGATTCCAAAAGTGTTGTGAGAAATGGTGTTGTTAAAAGCTCAGTGTAGCCCTTGGTAAACTGTCTTGCAAAAGCACTGTGTAAGTGTTGTGATCAATAACTTAACAGTTAAGGTTTGTATTTTTACACATTTGGGCATGAGTTTGAGTCTTAGACTTATGTACACCTCATAACAAAAGGTGTACGTCAAACGAATAGAAACATCTAAAAATTTACCCGGATGTTTTGCTTTCGCCTTGCCTCTAAACGCGCTTTGAACGATCAAGAAAACGCCTTTGAAAATAATTGTTAGCATTTTAAAAGAAATTGTTGATAATAAATATTAGAGAAACTATACCTCTCCTTCTATTTGCTCTGTATTTTCTGTTATGAAGAATATTCCCTAGTTTGTTATCTCACCAATATCTGTGTTGAGGTGAGCTAGAGGTTGTTACAATTTGTTATCGTTGTCTCCAGCCCCTATATATTATTCTTTGGTCTGTACTCTTTGAATGCAATGTAGTAATGAATATTTCATCATTTTATTCATTCCCTTACCTTTTCTAATATGGTATCAGAGCACTAATGGATAGAAGATTAAAATGAAAAAGAGGTACAAACAAAACATGCTCAAGTGTGAGTTGGGCAGATAAGTGCACAGAGCTAATCCGACTGATAAGGACGGAATGACCATTGGGTAGAGTAGCAGAAGAAGATTGAGTGGGTGTAAAAGAAGCGAAACATAGACAGGGAACAACATACATGGTGTGTCGCACCAATATCTAGAACCCATGAAGAAGAAAGAATAGAGTTAGAACATGACTTGGAGGAGAAAGAAGAAATACCCGTGAAATTGGAGACAGACGGACCAGGCGACTGCGATTCACTGAGAGGTGTAATGGAGTTATGGTTGAGCTGTGAGCTGAGCAGAGCAATGAGCTGTTGGCATTGATTCATAGTAAGGGAGCTCATAGAAGAACCAGCGGTGGGAGTAGTAGATGAGTAACCTGAACAAGCACTAGATCCCAAACCAGCTTGATTCGCAAAAGAGTGAGTGGGTTGGATTTTGGGCTTAAACTTGTAGCCCGGTGGATACCCATGTAATTTGTAACATTTATCAATAATGTGGCCCAAAATACCACAGTGAGAACAACTAAACCTGTCACGTTTGGGCTTGGAGTTGGAATTGGCTGCTGATACAAAGGGATGCTGGGTACCAAACGCCATAGCCTTCGGCATGGGCGGTGTACCAGAACCGATGTCCCGCTGTCGTTCCTCTTGTACAATAAGTGCAAAAGCTTTTGTTGACTGTTGTGCGTTTATCTACTTAAATAAATGGGCAAATAATCGCACTCGTTTTACTTGCAAGTGCACAAGGTCAATAGTGTAGTATAGTGTGCGAATGCAAGATCATCTCCATAGGGATTGGTAAAGTTCAATTTAGAATTATATTCGCAATATAAAGAGATAGAAATAATAAAAGCATTGAGAAATAATAAATATAAAATACTAAGGATAAAAGCGTAGGGACTTGATATCCACCACTAACTATGCGACCTCAATACAATAGTATGCCAGTATTTTAAATATGCCATGAATACCTAATGTTTGTCAACCTAAGGGCATGGTATCTACTTCTTAGGCTATTGATCTCCCTAAGCAACGAGTTAGGCATGGTATCTACTCTAACTCTTCTCTTTCTTAAGGGATTCAACGTGGTATCTACTCCCGGTTTTCCATGTTGATTAATCCAAGAATCCGGTGTGGATATCTTTTGTTACTATTGTTGAACTCAGGACTCGGTCATCCGAATTGATTCAACTAACTAATCCATACCACATGCATACGTTGATCAAACAAACACATATGAGGAATTTAAATAAACACAGGCATTAATCAAGTTAAGCAACATAACATAAATATCACAAAGGCACCAATACTGAATTATTGAATAAACATAATTAGGGCTTCAATCAAACCCTTACTAAAAAGTTAATTACACATAATAAGATAAAAAGGGAAGAAGAAACCCGAAAATATTATGGAGAAGAGTCTTCAATTCGTCTCCACAATCTCTTCCTTCGGGCTCGTCCAGCCTCCGGTCTCCCCGAACAAAAACTAAAAGGGAGCGTGATCCCCCAAAAGGGAGATCTACTCCAAAGGGAGATTAAAAGATAAAAGAAGGGATCCCCTAATTTGTCTTTTTACTAGTGTATTTATAGGGGTTGAATAATCCTAGAAGACTCAGGAAACCTTAAATTTCCTAAAACATAAAAACTCCTTTGTTTTCAAAACTGGTTCTGCCGTTTTACTGTTCACACCCGTACATATGAGCTCGATCGCATATGTGGTGCGCTCGATTGCCCAGAGGAGTACGCTCGATCGCAATCTAGCCAGCAGTTGCTCTAGGATTTTCAGATTTCTTTCTTTAAGTGCCAAAAATGCTCCTTTTTCTCCAAGACCCTATAAAAACGTGTAAAACACAAAAGTGAAGTAAAATAGACTAAAATATATAGATAAAGAGCTTAACAAATGTAAATTAGGGGGCTTAAATATGAATATTTAAGCACTTATCACACCCCCAAACTTACATATTGCTAGTCCCTTAGCAATACAAAACTAAAAACTAACTGAAAAATAAAGGTACATAGATAAATCTACTGTTCATGGTGTCCACAAAAGTTTAGGTATCGCACAAAATCATGACTTGCATTCGTGAACAAGCTTAAACAATACAAACACATCTTCGTAATGAATCCAAGTTTTAAACGTTGATTACTTACATGAGGTAGGTTAAGGCATCACAAGTCTGATTTTTAGTGTGTGATGAATTAGCACATAAAGATGAAGCTTCCAAATATCTCTAATGTATTGTGTTTTAGTGTCTTAACATTCATCGAATTTCCTATCAGAATAAACACAAGTGGTATAGTTTTCTTTCTTTTCTTTTTTTTTTATCATGAGTTTTTTTCTTCTTTTTTTTTGGTAAGTTGGGTTCCATTAAGCTTTCTAATTGACCCTTGTAGCGAGTGTTTAACCAATGACTCCCAAACCAGATGGTTTTAGGGCATTAGGTGTAGAGACACCCCTAAGGACTTACTAACTCGAGTCAAAAAGGCTGCGAAACTAAATGGTCTTAATGCATCTAAGCAAAATCCCTACCTTTTGACGTGAACACTCACTGCTTACTGAGGCAGAGGTCCAGTTACTCAGTGAAAACCTTACTTAATGATCATTCTATGCATAATTCCCACTTTTTGACGTGAACACTCACTGCTTACTGAGGCAAGAGGTCTAGTTACTCAGTGGAAACTTTTTTTCTACTGATCATTAGGAGCATCTTATTTTCTCTTTTTGCACAATAAATATTTTTCTCTATTTTTCTATGCTAAAGTGTTAGTCTAACAAGTTATCCGATTACGGCTAGGTCATGGAAACATATACATTAAAATCACATGTCATACCCCACACAATTATGTGTTAATGTGCTCGTGTTAGATTAGATCAAACTTGTGAATCCTTAAACAACTTAAAAGTGGTAATTAAAGTTTAAAACTCAATTATTAGACCATGTATTCAAGGTTTTAAGTTCACTTATGAAGTCAAATCATACTATTCGTTAAGATCAACCAAAATTTTTAGAACAAAATGAACATGTATTTATCTTTTAAACAAAAAATTGGGACATAACATGTGTGAATGTGTCCCCATACCCCCAAACTTAAATTGCACATTGTCCCCAATATGTGAAAAGCATGGAAGGATATGACCTGGGGGATGGAGAACTCATTGGGCTGGCATGGCTCATAGCACATCCCCAAACTTGAACAGATGTACACAATGTCCCTAAAAAGACAAGGAAAAACTAACGTAATATGGGAAAACAAAGAGTACGAAAAATAAATAAATAACAATAAATATAAAAAAATAATAAAAGGATAAGCTGTGGGGTGCCTCCCATAAGCGCTAAGTTTAACGTCTTCAGCCGGACCAAGCTTTATTTTACTCCAAAACTAAGATTGGCAGCAGCTAGCATAGGAAATGTCTTGTTCTCTCCCATATAAACATAAGGTAAGTGCTCTGGCAACTGCTTGAATTCCAAGTTAGGTGCTTGTACAATAAAAGGGAAAATAGTATTAGTAGGCATATGAGGGTCAAAAGGATCGGTGTACTTACTTGGATGCTTTGGTGAGGCCTCAAGAAGGTGCACAGTGTCGATGATGTCATCAGTAACATTCTCACATTTAGGCTCAATATCTGATCCTTTGAAACAATGGGTGAAGGTGGTCTCCAATGGATCAATGTGATAGACATGACAAACTTGCTCAACAACACTTTGCTTTCGTTCACTTAGCTCTTTAGCAATTTTCCCCACTTGTACTTCCAATCTTTGAATAGCTTGCTCATGCCTTGCAGTGATTTCCCTTTGCTCGGTCATAAACTGATCTTGTGATGTTATCAATTGCCTTACCATACTCTCTAGATCACTCTTCTTTGACTCTTGAATTGGTTGGGCTGCTTGGTGGAAGTTCCTTTGTTGCCCTTGAAGCATTTGGATTGTTGCTCTATGAGTGATTCCGCCATCCAGGATTATAGGTATTTGCATAAATGTTGTAGTTTTTCGGTCCCACATAGTCCGTTTGCTCTTGATCTGTAGATAAATATAAAGGGCAAGTGTCAGTAGTGTGATCAAAACGAGAACATATAGCATATACCTAGAGTTGTTTTGGCTCGTGGGCTAGGTGAGATGTTTTGAGCAGTCATGGTGTTTATAAGCATATCAAGCTTCCTCTCCATAGCAGCTAGATAAGTATATGTAGCTTCCGCCATTGGTACTTCTCCTTCAAAGGAATTAGTTGAAAAAATTCAATGCAGCAGTTTCAGTACTACTGTTTGGGTACTCTCTGGAGCTTTTGGGTTCGATCACACCAAGAACAGCGCTCGATCGCACTGGGCTTGCGTTCGATCGCGGGACAGAAACTTCTATGCTGCACACCTAAACAAAAAATGAAAAGAAGGAATAAATCTGATTTTTTGATAAAAATAAAAATAAAACAGAACAAAATAAAATAAAATAAAATAGAATAATAAAAAAAACTAACGAAAATAATTCCAAAAAGAAATTTAGCACGATCCCCGACAACGACGCCAAAAACTTGTTGGGCGAAAATATACCTAAATTAATAAGCAAATAATCGCACTCGTTTTACTTGCAAGTGCACAAGGTCAACAGTGTAGTACAGTGTGTGAATGCAAGATCATCTCCACAGGGATTGGTAAAGTTCAATTTAGAATTAGTTTCTTTAGAGTAAAAAGAAATAAATAACTGTTGTATGTGATTGATAATAATAAAGACATAGGGCTTTGATAGCCACCACTAGTCATACTTTCTCAATTGTATAATGTATCAGTGCACTAGCCTTATCATGTATACCTAATGGTCGCTAACCTAAGGGCATGGTATCTACTCCTTAAGCTATTGATTTCCCTAAGCAACGAGTTAGGCATGGTATCTACTCTAACTTTTTTCTTCCTTAAGGGATTCAGCATGGTATCTGCATGAGTTGTTCCTTAAGAAAGCATAAGATTTATGGAAATCGACAACCACATGAGACCTATGGCATGGTATCTACTCCCGGTTTCCCATGTTGATTAATCCAAGAATCCGGTGTGGATATCTTTTGTTACTAATGTTAGACCCAGGACTCGGTCATCCAAATTAATCTAACTAACCAATCAATACCACATGCATACGTTGGCCATACACATACATATGAGGAATTTAAATAAACACAGGCATTAATCAAGTTAAGAAACATAATAAAGGCTATTGGTATCAATGAATAAATATATGAGAAAGCATAACTAGGGCTTTAATCGAGCCCTATAAGAAAGTTAGTTACACATGTTGTCTAAACTAAACATTATATATAAATTAAACATAGAAAGAAGAATAAACCCGAGAGAAGAGGCGTCAATTCTCTCCCAAAGCTTACAACTCCAAGTGAAAGATAAAAGAAGTGATCTTTAAGATCTCCCAGAACAAAAACTAAAACTAAAAGGGAGCTTGATCCCCCAAAAGGGAGATCTACTCCAAAGGGAGTTTAAAAGATAAAAGCAGGGATCCCCAATTTGTGTGTTTTACAAATATATTTATAGGGGTTGAATAACCCTAGAAGACTCAGGAAACCTTAAATTTCCTAAAACATAAAAACTCCTTTATTTCTAAAACTGGTTCTGCTGCTTTACTGTTCACGCTCGTACATGTGCGCTCGATTGCAATCATTGTGCGCTCAATCGCAAGCCTGCGCTCGATCTTTCTTGTGTGCGCATGAGCGTTTATGCGATCGATCGCACCTAATAGTGCGCTCGATCGCACTTTAGCCAGCAACTGCTCAAGGATTTTCAGATTTCTTCCTTTAAGTGCCAAAATTGCCTCCTTTTCTCCAAGACCCTATAAAAACATGTAAAACACACAAATAAAGTAAAATAGACTAAATTAACATAATTACAGACTTAACAAATTTAAATAAAGGGGCTTAAATATGAATATTTAAGCACCTATCATCATGGAAAAGAATTTGAAAACCAAAGTTTTTCAAAATTTTGTGATGAAAGTGGAATTGAACATAATTTTTCGGCTCCTAGAACTCCTCAACAAAATGGAGTTGTTGAGAGGAAAAATGGAGCTCTAGAAGAATTTGCAAGAACAATGCTTTGTGAAAATAGTTTACCAAAATACTTTTGGGCTGAAGCAGTAAACACTAATTGCTATATCAAGAATAGAATTTTAATTAGACCTTTGCTTCATAAAACTCCGTACGAATTATGGAAAGGTAGAAAGCCTAATATCTCTTATTTTCGTACATTTGGTTGTAAATGCATCATTCTAAACAACAATAAAACTAACTTGGGTAAATTTGACTCTAAGATCGATGAAGGGATCTTTTTAGGATATTCAACCTTTAACAAGGCTTATAGAGTCTTCAACAAGAGAACTCTAGTGGTAGAAGAATTTGTACATGTAGCTCTTGATGAGTCTAACTCAATTAGTAATAGAGAAGTTTCCTTTAATGATGATGCAAATTTTATTCCAAGAACGAAAACACCTACTCCCATTGTTGACCCAAAGGAGAGTCCACCTCAAACAAATGAAGAGATGAAAACTCTCAAATTAGACCAACCATCTACAAGCTGACAAGAGGATAGTCTTCCCAAAGATTGGAGGTATGTAAATTATCACCCAATTGATCAAATGATTGGTGATCCTTCACAAAGGGTAAGAACTCATTCCTCTATTAGAAATATTTGCAATTATGTAGCTTATTTGTCTCAAATAGAACCTAAAACTTTTATAGAAGCCAAAAAAGATAATGATTGGATAATTGCAATGCAAGAGGAAATAAATCAATTTGAAAGAAACAATGTATGGAATCTAGTTCCTAGACCTAAGAATCATACAATAATATGAACTAAATGGCTATTTAGAAATAAGATGGATGATAATGGAATAGTAACTAGGAATAAGGCTAGACTAGTTGCTAAGGGATATAATCAAGAAGAAGGAATAGACTTTGATTAGACCTGTGCTCCCATAGCTAGATTAGAAGTTATTCGAATGTTATTAGCGTTTGCATGCTTTAATAAGTTTAAGTTATTTCAAATGGATGTAAAAAGTGCATTTTTAAATAGCTTTATAGAAGAAGAGGTTTATATTGAGCAACCTCTTGGATTTGATAATCCTAGTCTTTCAAATCATGTCTACAAGCTCTCTAAGGCTCTATATGGGCTGAAGCAAGCTCCAAGAGCATGGTATGAAAGACTAAGTAAATTTTTTATTAACAATAATTTCATAAGAGGTAAAGTGGACATAACCCTCTTCACAAAAACTCACATAAATGACACTTTACTAATTCAAATATATGTTGATGATATTATATTTGGTGCTACTAATGAATCTATGTGCCAAGAGTTTGCCAAGTGCATGCAAGGTGAATTTGAAATGAGCATGATGGGGGAGCTTACCTACTTCCTTGGACTTCAAATCAAACAACTAAAAGGAGTCATATTCATCAATCAATCAAAGTACACTAAGGACCTACTAAAGAGGTTCAGGATGGAAAGCTCAAAGCCACTTGGAACACCAATGAACACCTCTACAAAACTTGATCTTGATGAAGGAGGTAAATGTGTAGATACTAAATATTATAGAAGCATGATAGGAGGTTTGCTTTATTTGACCGCAAGTAGACCTGATATAATGTTCAGTGTATATATGTGTGCTAGATTTTAAGCTAATCCTAAGGAATCACATGTAGTTGCAGTAAAAAGAATCCCTAGATATCTACAAGGAACTCAAACCATAGGATTATGGTACACTAAAGATTCATCTTTTGAGCTTGTAGGATATTTAGATGCTAATTTTGCTGGATGTAGGTTAGATAGAAAAAACACAAATGGAACATGCCAATTCTTAGGTGCAATGTTAACCTCTTGGTTTTCCAAGAAACAAAACTCTGTTGCACTATCAACCGCTGAGGCGGAATATGTAGCAGCTGGAAGTTGTTGTACCCAAGTGTTATGGATGAAACAACAACTAGAAGACTATGACATGAACTTTAAAAGTATCCCAATACATTGTGATAATACTAGTGCTATCAACCTAACCAAAAATCCTATTCAGCACTCTAGAACTAAACGTATAGAAACCACACAACATTTCTTAAGAAACCATGCTAAAAAATGTGATATAAGACTAGAATTCATACCTTCAGAAGATCAAATAGCTGACATTCTTACAAAACCTCTAAGTGAAGCTAGTTTCTGCAAGATTAGAATGTTAATGGGATTGTTAGATTATGATAAACTGAATGTCTAAATTGCTTCATCATTCATCATTATGCATACTTGACATCTAGTGAAAGAATATTAATCATTGTTTAATATCTCTCTCACTCAAGATGGCGTAGATAAACAAATTTTATACTAAGACTCAAGATTGAAAATTTTCTTAAGGGTCTAATCGACTGGTAAGTCTATCCCAGTCGACTGGAAAGTCTCTGCCTAATTTTCCAATTGACTGGTAAGTCAATACCAGTCGATTAGTTCATATAGTCTTTGTTTGGAGCCATTTTTTTGAAATTCAGTTATCACCCCAGTCGACTGGTAAAAACTACCCAGTCGACTGGTACCCTGACCTAGTCGACTGGTATGCAAAATTGTTCATCTTTGCAAAGGACCCAGTCGACTGGTGTCATTACCCCAGTCGATTGGTATCGTGATTCTATAAATAGGCTGTTTATTTTTTTTTCTTCATATTTTCACGCCATTTTCAAAAATCTTAGCTTTCTCTCTCTACAAAATCTAGCCATTTTGATCCAAAAACCATCAAAACACTACCAAAATACTTTGATCTACTCATCCCCAACATCTATTTCAACTTTCTATGGTTGAAATCCACCATTTTCTCTCAAAACCCATTTTACCCAAAAACTTATTTTCTAAAAAATGTCCAATAGAATCCGAGTAAAATACACCACCGGGGGACCACATGCGCCTACTAGGCCAAGATCCACCAAATCCCCAGCACCGGATTCATGCCGGAATGATGTGGTGGGCTTATCTAGCAAGAAGCCCAGAACAGAGCTCGATGACTCTCTGTTCTCCAGCCTGGTGGCCAAGGACAGGTGTATCTCCGTAATAAGGAAAAAGAAAATCATAACAGGTAGAGTTGTCGATTTCAAATTTATTCGTCATGGTAATTTTGATATTTTACCTACATTTGAGGCTATTAACTTGACTCCACTAGTTAAGATACATGAGAAGTACTACCCTAGACTGATTCACCAGTTCTATGCGAACTTGGTGAAACCTAGTCCACTGGCTCTGAGATTCAGAACTAGTGTCATGGGTGTGGAGTTTGAGATCAATACCGACCTCTTGATGAGCATTTTGAGGATCCCTGTGGGAGGGATCCAATGGAGTTTGGATGGATGGCCAGACAATTTCGAGGTAGAGGAGGCATGTCACATAGTTAGGGGTGACTTTAACTATGTGTTTCGACCCACTACATTTCACACATGTAGTGACATGCCCCTAGACTTAAAATTGTTTAACCCCATTGTGAGTTGGACCATCCACCCAAGACTAGGGAGTCGGGGATATCTATCTAAGATAGATACCGTATTGATTTGGTGCCTTAAAACTGGGTACTACTTCAATATATACCCCATGCTGCTCACCAACATGATTAATGGCGAAGTGAACGACTCTGGATGTCTTACCTATGGGATGCTCATCACGCTCATACTCTAGCACTTTCGGGTGCCTCTCCCTGCCTCTGAGGCTCAGGATATTGGCCTCAAGGACATCATCAATGTATTTCACTAAAGAAGATGGGATGTGCGGTCTGCTACGGCTTCATCTACTCCAAGGTCGGGAAGTACATTCGGATTAGAGAGGATGACAGCAGTGATGACAAGGACGAGGGTGCCGCTACTGCTGCTGATATGGATACGAATACCTGAACACCTCCCATGGGTGCCTTGAGTGCCGATCAGGCTGGATACAATGATCTACTTCAGGCTATCATGATCCTCTAGCTGACCATACAGTCCAGATTTCAAACCTTGAGCTCTTCCATTGAGACCCTCCGGGATAACTTCGAGCTGTACCGGGAGCGCACCAAGAGTTCCCTAGCTGAGATTTGGGATCTCTTTCATGATGGCTCGGACTCTCCCGCTCTATGAATCACTTCACTATTTTCCTTTCGATGTACATTTTTAATGTAGACTTTTCATTATTCTTAGCACGGACATATTTTCATATTTTTATGTCTTTTGCACTTCTGTTTCGGCTCTATGAAGCCTACCTTGTATAGAAATTTGTTATAAAAGATGATGGATCATGCTTAAACCTATTTCTTTTACTTGTTTTACTTATATGTAATATAGTTGCATGCTTTTTATATCTTAATATTCAGATTAAAACTATAAAACTGCTTTTATATGTATGGAAACTTTCGGTTCTTCCCGAGAAGGCTTTTGAACTCCAAATAATGCCAAATTTTTGCATACAAGTTTGTTTATATAGACAGTCCCCAGTCGACTGGTACATTGGGCAGAAGGTTCCCAGTCGATGGTAAGTCATACTCAGTCGACTGGTACCTTCAACAGTCTTAAAAATATGATTTTTAAGCATGATCCAGTCAACTAGTGGTTCAAAAAATATGACCGTTGAGACGCGAGATTTCAACAAAACTTGCTCCAAAACATTCAAAATCAGTTAAAAATGGGCATATTACTCAAAGCTATATAAGCTCACTCTATTGAGCATTTCAAAAAGAGAGAACACTCATTCAATCAAGTTTTTACTTATTGATACTCAAAAAGCTTTGAAAAATTGATTGTTGAGCCATTCTTCAAGCTTTACCTTGAAAAAGAGATATTATTCAATTGTGTAAGCTTCCATTGTTGTCTCTCTACCATTTACTTTACAGTATCTATTGTAAAGGGATTAACTTTTGAAATGAAGGGATTAGCTTCCGAGAGGAAGGGGTTTGCTTCCGAGAGAAAGGGATTGATTGTAAGGTTTATGCAACACTCGTGAAGTTGCACGACTAAGTTTCTTAGTGGATTACTTCAAGGAGGTTCCTTGAAGAGAGTAGACGTAGGGTCGGAACAAATCTGATATTGTCAAATCACTATAAACTGAGTTTGCATACTCTATTCCTTAAACTCTTTATTTACAACATATATTACTTGTTTATATGCTTGTGGTGTTATCTGTTTTATAAACTTTGTTTAATCCGCGAAAGTTTTTAAAACCCAATTCACCCCCCCTCTTGGGTTGAAACCTCAGTCTACAACTTTGGTGATGGGAGACAGAGGATCCATCATCAAGATCTGAGCACGAATTTGAGTATAGGACTCATTGAGGCCCATTAGAAACTGTATAACAAATTCTTGTTGCTGGTCATCCATCCAAGTTTTCATACCCCCACAAGTGCAAACAAGGACTGGCCGGAAATCCTGAAGCTCATCCCATTAGATTTTCAGGCGAGTATAGTAAGTATTGACATCAAAAGAGCCTTGAGACAGAGTAGCAAAGTGTTTCTTAATATGGAAAACGTGAGGACCATTGCCCTGATGAATCTAATCATGAAGATCGCACCAAACACCCGCCATCGAATTGATGTATAAGAGACTTTAAGCGATGTCTTTAGCAACAGAATTGAGGACCCATGAGGTAACCATGCTGTTGGAACGAGACCACATGCTAGAAAGGAGATCTATAGTAAAAGAGTGAGGAAAAGACTATCTATGAAACCAGTCTTGTTCATAGCATTTAGAGCCATGAGCATGGCGTGGCTCCAGGTGTTAAAATTAGATCCCATCAATGGATAAGCAACAAGGATGAGACCTGGATGATCACCATTGGGAAGGAAATAAGGGTTATTGGAATATTCCATGGAAAAAGGATTGGACCAGGAAGAAGAAGTAGGGGGTCCTCCAATAGAGTAATAAAGGAGGTATTTGTCATTTTGATGAAGAGAGAGTGATCTGAAGCTGATTGTTTAAAACCTTCAGCAAGCAATACACTAGAAAACTTTGAAAACCATTGTTGAGAGGCTTGCTTAAGGCCATAGAGGGACTTATGTAATCAAGAAACTGTATTGGCAGGTAAGAAATCCCCCTCATGGTGATAACCAGGTGGTAAGGACATATAAACTTCCTCTGTAAGGTCTCCATGCAAGAAAGCATTATTAACATCAAGTTAAGTAAGAGACCAGCCATGTATAGCAGCTAGTGCAAGGAGAATTTTAATAGTAACCAGCTTTGCAACAGGCGAAAAAATGTCAAGAAAATCAACGCCCTCTTGTTGAGTGTACCCCTTGGCCACTAGGCAAGCTTTGTAATGTTCAATAGAGCCATCAGATTTATATTTTATCTTAGAGACCCATTTGCAACTGATTGGACACTTGCTAGGAGGTAGAGTGGTTAAAGACCAAGCGAAATTTGTTTCCAAAGCTTACAGATCAGTACACATTGCCTCTTGCCACTCAAGACTCTCAATAGCCTGTGAATAATGTGTGGGCTTGGTGTGAGAGGAAATGGCAAGGATAAAAGCTTAATTGAAACTTTCCCTTGATAGTCGATTCAAACTCAAAGATTTAGGAGATTTAAAGTAATTTTTGGGATTGTAGATAACCCATTCTGAAAAGGGAATTTCTATTAGCCAACGACATTAGGCTTTACAACTAATTCCGGATGCTGGTTATCTTGGTTATAAACCAACAAGCACTCTGATTCAGGAGGATACAAGTCAGATGATGCTGAGTTGTCAGATAGCATGTTGTTGGCACTGAGATATCTTGAGTTGGTAGATCAGCGCAAAGATGGCAAATAGACTACCTAGAACGGTTTACATCGTTTAACAAGTCACGGGCTCGGATCGGGCCCCTGAGGCCTTAGTCTGATTGGAAACGACCCTCCGGGCAAAACTCAAGTTTTGAGCATCATTGTTTTTAAGCCAAAAAACGACGTTTAAGCCTTCAATTTTACAGTTTTCAGTTTTTAGGAAACATTTTATTTTCGATTTCCTTTCAAAATTAGTATTTTCTATAATTTTTCCCTAAATTTATGTTTTCGGGGATTTTTTCCTTTTTTTAGCTTTGGCCTTATAAATAAGGGGGCCATGAACGGAAAGAATATTATTATTATTGGTATTTGCATAATTTTAAATTAAACATCAGAGGTGTTTCTCTGTGTTTTTAGAGTTTTTCTTGTGTTTTTCCCTATGAAATATCTGTTGAAACTAGCCTGTAGAATAATTGTTATTTTGTCCGATGTCAGTTGGTATCAAAGCTTCAGCATCTTCTTGGGGTAAGATTTCATTAGTTTCCATGGCTGGTGGTCGTGGTCGTGGTCGTCGCGGGCAGGTTCTGAACGAGGAAGCCCCACACCGTGATCGTAACGTTCATGATGCGATGATTGAGGATTTACAGAGGCAAGTTGTAGAGTTAACCCACCGTCTAACGGCACAGGATTTCGGTGATCGTGAGATGGAAGATCACGATTCTGATTCCAGTTTCGAAAACCCGCATCACAATCCTGCTCAATTCTGGGAGCACCGTGGTTGGGAGAATCGTTATGGAGACCTCGGTTTCAGAGTGGATCTGCCCAAGTTTTCTGGTACATTTCAGGCCGAAGGATTCATCGATTGGTTGAATGATATAGAGCGTATTTTTGAGTATAAGAGAGTCTCAGATCGTGTTAAAGTGAAACTGGTCGCCATCAAACTCAAAGGCAGAACATTTATATGGTGGGAACAGTTGAGGCGCTCATGCGACCAGCAGGGCAAGGCCAAGATCACAAATTGCGAGGGGATGAAGAAAAAGATGAAGGGTCACTTCCTTCCTTTCGGCTACAGTTTCAGCGACTTCATTCGTTGAGGTAAGGCACAAGATCGATGGATGATTATATGGAGGAGTTCTATCAATTGATAGCCCAAAATGATTTATCCAAGACAGAAGAGCAGATAGTGGCATGGTATTTGAGGGGATTACGACAGCCCCTGCAGGATGTGCTCAGCCTTCACTCACTGTGGACCATTTTTGAAGCATACCAGCGTGCACTTACGGTGGAAAAACAGTAGAATAAAAGGCCAATGATCAGAAGCAATCAAAACAGTCGGCTAGTTCACCCTCAAGAATACCATCCTACCCAGTAGCCACCCCAAGGTAACTCTCACTCAAATATTAGATGTTTCAGATGTGGTGATCAGGGACATAAATCGACTGAGTACAGGAAGCCTACTAGTTAGAAAGGCAAAAATCTCCTGAATGAGGACGACGTGGTAGAAGAAACTGAGGAGATTAGAGAGCCTGTATTTGACGACGATAAAGATGGAGATGTGTTATATGGAGATGGCCATAAGACTCTGGTCGTTCGTAAGAGTCTACTGACCCCTAAGGGCGATTCAGGGGACGACTGGTTGAGAACCAATATTTTCCGCATGATCTGCATAGTTACAGATAAAGTCTGCAAGATGATCATTGAGAGTGGTAGTTATGAGAACGTAGTATCTGAAGAGACTGTCCATAAATTTCTATTGAAGACAGATCGTTATCTCAAGCCGTATAAATTGTCGTGGCTGAATAAAGGTAGTGAGGTAACAGTAGATAGGCGATGCCTAGTGTCTTTTTCGATTGGTAAGAAATATTTTGATAATACTTTATGTGATGTTGTGTCTATGGATGCTTGTCATGTATTGTTAGGCAGACCTTGGCAGTATAATCACAGTGTTATTCATGATGGGCGGAAAAATAAATATTCCCTTAGCATCAAAGGGAAGAAGATTGTGTTGGCACCTCGTCGGGAAGGAACCACTCCTACCCTGGTTGCCAATAATATTAACCTACTTTCTATGTCTAGGTTTTTAGCTGAGATTGAACATGGAGACGTGGTCTATGCTCTGCTGCCTTGTGGGAATAGTGCAGCAGACATGAATCCAGATTTACCAGTAGAGGTGCAGCAGTTGTTGGCAGAATTTTCTGACCTGATGTTAGAGGATCTTCTTCCTGGGTTGCTGCCTAATTTTGAAAATGTGTTTGAGGTAAACTGTGATGCATCTGGGGTTGGTATTGGTGGTGTTCTGAGTCAAGAAGGGTGCCCCATAGCTTTTTTCAGTGAGAAGCTATCAGGATCAAAGAAGAAGGTTCAGAGCAACAATCATCGTCGTCAGGTACTTTTTGATGTTGGTGATTTTGTTTGGGTAGTATTAACTCATGATCATTTTCCTGTGGGAGAGTATAATAAGCTTAAGGAGTGGAAGATTGGACCCTGTGAGATCCTGCAGAAGATCAATGATAACACCTACAGACTACACCTCCCCAGTCATTTGAGGACTTCTGATGTCTTTAATGTGAAATATTTGAGTCCTTGTTTTGTGGATTCCAATGAAGCTATTGTGAACTCGAGGACGAGTTCTTTCCAACCCAAGGCGACTGATGTAGGAGGATACAAGTTAGATGAGGTTGAGTTGTCAGATAGCACGTTGTTGGCACTGAGATACCTTGAGTTGACAGATCAGTGCAAAGATGGCAAGTGGACTACCTAGAACGGTTTACATCGTTTAGCGAGCCATGGGCTCAGTTTGATTGGAAACGGGCCTCCGGGCAAAAATCAAATATTGAGCGTTGTTGTTTTTAAGCCAAAAAATGATGTTTAAGCCTTCAATTTTACAGTTTTCAGTTTTTAAGAAACTTTCCATTTTCGATTTCTTTTCATAATTGGTATTTTCCCTAAATTTTCTCTAAATTTATGTTTTCGGGGATTTTTGCCTTTTTTTAGCTTTGGCCTTATAAATAAAGAGGCCATGAACGGAAAGAATATTATTATTATTGGTATTTGCATAATTTTAAATTAAACATCAGAGGTGTTTCTCTGTGTTTTCAGGGTTTTTCTCGTGTTTCTCCGTGTGAAATATCTGTTGAAATAGCCTGCAGAATAATCACTATTCTGCCCGGCGTCACACTCCCATGGAACCTAACTTCAAGCTTTCTCAAAATAAAATAGACTTACTTGACTATCCAACAATGTAAAGACGGATGGTTGGTAAGTTGCTTTATCTTACCATCACAAGACCTGATCTCTCTTATTCAATAAACCGTCTTAGTCAATTTCTTGCCATAACAAGATTACCCCATTTAAAAGTAACTCAACGTGTACTTCAGTATGTGAAGAACACACCAAACAAGGTCTCTTCTTTCTTACTACTGCTTCTGTTCAATTAAAAGCCTTTACTGATTCAGATTGGGCTACTTGTCCAGATACTAGACGATTTGTCAATGGTTACGTGTTTCTTAGGGACTCATTGATCTCTTGGAAGTCTAAGAAGCAACACACAATATCTTGGTCCTCTGCATAAGCTAAGTATCGCTCTATGGCCAATGTAACTTATGAACTCATGTGGCTGTTGTCCCTGCTCAAAGATTTATTTGTTCCTCATCCAAGTCTAGCTTTGCTATTTTGTGATAATCAAGAAGCTCTACATATAGCTGCTAATCCAGTGTTTCATGAGCGTATGAAGCATATAGAGATCAATTGTCATATTTTTCAAGAAAAAATTTAGAATGGTTACTTGAAAACCTTACACATATCATCACAACATCAATTGGCGGATACACTTACTAAGGCTCTTCACCTTACTTAGTTCATGTTTTTGCTTGGCAAGATGAGACTTCACAACATTCGTTCTCCATCTCTAGGGGGAGTATTAGAGAAATTATACCTCTCCTTCTATTTGCTCTATATTTTATGTTATGAAGAATATTCCTTAGTTTGTTATTTCATTAATATATGTGCTGAGGTGAGCTGGTGGTTGTTACAATTTGTTATCATTGTCCTCAGCCCCTATATATTGTTCTTTGGTTTGTACTCATTGAATGTAATGTAGTGATGAATATTTCATAATTTTATTCATTCCCCTGCCTTTTCTAATATGGTATAAGAGCACTAATGGATAGAAGATTAAAATGAAAAAGAGGTACAAACAAAACATGCTCAAGTGTGAGTTGGGCAGACAAGCGCACATAGCCAATCCGACTGATAGAGACGGAATAACCATTAGGTAGAGTAACAGAAGAAGATGGAGTGCATGTAGAGGAAGTAAAACATACACAGGGAACAACATATATGGTGTGTTGCACCAGTATCAAGAACCCATGAAGAAGAAAGAATAGAGTTAGAACATGACTTGGAGGAGAAAGAAGAAATACCAGTGAAATTGGAGATAAACGGACCTGGCGACTGTGATTCACTTAGAGGTGTAATGGAGCTGTGGTTAAGCTACGAGTTGAGCAGAGCAATGAGCTGTTAGCATTGATTCAGAGTAAGGGAGCTCATAAAGGAACCAACAGCGAGAGTAGCAGATGAGTAACCTGAACCAACAACAGAACCCAAACCAGCTTGATTCGCAAAAGATTGAGTGGGCTGGATTTTGGATTTAAACTTGTAGCTTGGTGGATAACCATGTAATTTGTAACATTTATCAATAGTGTGGCCCAAAATACCACAGTGAGAACAGCTAAGGCTGTCATGTTTAGGCTTGGAGTTGGAATTGGCTACTTATATAGGGGAATGCTAGGTACCAAACGCTATAGCCTCTGGCATGGGTGGTGTACCCAAACTGATGTCTCACTGCCATTCCTCTTGTACAATAAATGCAAGAGCTTTGGTGATGGGAGGCAGAGGATCCATCATCAATATCTGAGCACGAATCTAAGCATAGGACTCATTGAGGCCCATTAGAAACTGCATAACAAATTCCCGTTGCTGGTCATCCATCCAAGTTTTCATGCCCCCACAAGTGCAAACAGGGACTAGTTGAAAATCCTGAAGCTCATCCCATTGGATTTTTAGGCGAGTATAGTAAGTATTGATATCAAAAGAGCCTTGAGACAAAGTAGCGAGGTGCTTATTAATCTGGAAAACATGAGGATCATTGCTCTGATGAAACCGATCATGAAGATCGCGGCAAACACTCGCCGCTGAACCGATGTACAAGAGACTATCAGTGAAGTCTTTAGCAACAGATTTGAGGATCCATGAGGTAACCATGCTGTTGCAATGAGACCACACACTCGAAAGGAGATCTATAGCAGAAGAGCGAAGAAGAGACTCCATGCAAGAAAGCATTATTAACATCAAGTTGAGTAGGAGACCAACCATGTATAGCAGCTAAGGCAAGGAGAATTTTAACAATAACCAGCTTTGCAACAGGTGAAAAAGTGTCAAGAAAATCAACACCCTCTTGTTGAGTGTACTATTGGCCACTAGGCGAGCTTTGTAACGTTTAATAGAGCCATCAGCTTTATATTTTATCTTATAGACCCATTTGTAACTGATTAGACGTTTGCCAAGAGGTAGAGTGGTTAAAGACCAAGTGGAATTGGTTTCCAAAGCTTGCAGATCAGTACACATTGCCTCTTGCCACTCAGGAATCTCAATAGCCAGTGAATAATGTGTGGGCTCAGTGTGAGAGGAAATGGCAAGGAATTGAAACTTTCCCTTGATATTCGGTTCAAACTCAAAGATTTGAGAGATTTAAAGTATTTATTGGGATTAGAGGTAGCCCATTCTGACAAGGGAATTTCTATTAGCCAACAGTATTATGCCTTGCAACTAATTTTGGATGTTGGTTATCTTGGTTATAAACCAGCATGCACTCCCATGGAACCTAACCTCAGGCTTTCTCAAAATGAAGGAGACTTACTTGACAATCCAACAATGTACGAACGGATGATTGGTAAGTTGCTTTATCTTACCATCACAAGACCTGATCTCTCTTATTCAGTAAACCGTCTTAGTCAATTTCTTGCCACTCCAAGATTACCCCATTTAAAAGTAACTCAACGTATACTTCAATATCCCATTGGATTTTCAGGCGAATATAGTAAGTATTAACATCAAAAGAGCCTTGAGACAAAGTAGCAAGGTGCATCATTGATCTCTTGGATGTCTAAGAAACAACACACAATATCTCGATCCTCTACATAAGCTGAGTATCGCTCTATGGCCAATGCAACTTGTAAACTCATGTGGTTATTGTCCCTTCTCAAAGATTTATTTGTTCCTCATCCAAATCTAGCTTTGCTATTTTGTGATAATCAAGCAGCTCTACATATAGTTGCCAATCCAGTGTTTCATGAGCGTACGAAGCATATAGAGATCGATTGTCATGTAGTTCAAGAAAAAATTCAGAATGGTTACTTGAAAACCTTACACATATCATCACAACATCAATTGGCAGATACATTTACTAAGGCTCTTCACCCTACTCGGTTCATGTTTTTGCTTGGAAAGATGGGAATTCACAACATTTATTCTCCATCTTGAGGGGGAGTGTTAGAGAAATTATACCTATCCTTCTATTTGCTCTGTATTTTCTGTTATGAAGAATATTCCTTAGTTTGTTATTTCATCAATATCTGTGCTGAAGTGAGCTGGAGATTGTTACAATTTGTTATCATTGTCTCCAGCCCCTATATATTGTTCTTTGGTATGTACTCGTTGAATGCAATGTAGGGATGAATATTTCATCATTTTATTCATTCCCTTACATTTTCTAATAATAAGTGAATGGAAGAGTCAAGAGGCTAAAAGTCAGGAGTGATGAAAAATTTGTCATGAATGACAATGATACTTTACAAAATAACTAATCTAGAAAAATTCAGCTTATTTAATGTGATTCTCATTTGGTGTTCTGTATAAAAATCAAACAAGTCGAAATGTTGAATGTGTCTTTCTCATTAACTAAATATCCAATTTTTTTGAAAAGACCTACCCTTTTTGTTTGGTCTGTGGAATTTGAGAACTATCAGTCTAGTACAATAAAAAAAAAAGGGAAATTTAAAATGTACATCGACCACCTTTAAACTATGAATATTTAGCTTTTAGGTTCTTATATTATGAATTAATATCATTTTTGCAAATTTTTAATTAATTGCAATGTAATATTGTAACATTTTCAAACATTGTTTATCAACGAAATTATTTTAAAAACTTAACAATATAAAGAATTTGATAATTATATTTTTATACATTTGCACAGATAAATATGATACACCATGTAAAATCTATAAGAATTGTTTTAGTATTAAAATGTTAACTTCTTGTTTTTATTATTAAAAAATACAAAAAAAAAAAACAGATGATTGAAAAATTCATAAAATAATATTTGATGACTTCAAAATAGTTCTTAGAATTCATTGAAACCTTGTTTTGTAGCATTTAAAAATCTTATAAAAATGAGAAAAAAAATAGATTTTAAATTGATAAAGGTGATAACTTTGTGCAACTAATTAAAAGTTTTGAAGATCTTTGAAACCAACTTCGTAATTTACTAAAATATCTTAATTCAATCAATCCAAAGTTTATGAGCCTTTTGATGCAATTTTCCTTAAAGTTAACACCATCTGATGTGAAATATAATAGAGAAATAAAGCATAACTGTGTCAGTTGGAATATTGAATTAACAAATCAAATTTGTTGCTTCTCTAAACTTTCCAAGCGAAAAATAAACAATTCACGTCACTTGTAGCACTGAGATAGAAGAGCTTCACTATCAGTTGTAGCACTGAGATGCCCCAACTTACTCGTGGCCGAATAAAGATGACTGGGGAAGATGAAGAAGAAAACCCATGATTCAGTTATGTTTGCACTCTCTCTGCCTGGCTCAAAAAAGTATTTTTATTTGGAACACCAGTTCAATGTACATACAAAGTATTAATAATTGAATGGTTTATTTTTTTCTAGTATGGGTTGAAAGTTTCCAACCTTACTACTTGACAGAGATTTTAATGTTTTTCATCCATACATCAAAAACAAAAAAGACTTGAAAGATCCCTCACAGAATTATGAGCCAGCCAGGGAAAATAACAAGTAATCCTAGTTGAAATATCTTTTGTTTTCTTTTATTTCTGTTTACTTGGTTGTGTTTTGGCTCGCAAAAGAACAACTTTTGTCTTGTTACCTTATAGTCTCTTCCATTCATTTATTATCTTGTTAGAATTGTTGCTTCATGGGAAAGTTATTTTGAAGATAATAAATGAATGAAAGAGTTAAGAGGCTAAAAATCAAAAGGGATGAAGAAGAATTTGTCATGAACGAAAGTGATACCTTACTAATTGGCCTAAGGCACCTCAAGTCCAAAATAATTCAAATTAGTGTGATTCTCTTTTGGCGTTCTGAAATAAAAATAAGAGAAGCTGAAATATTAAACCTGGGATGTGCACTCGATCTTTTTGAGACTCCAACTCAATATTTAATTTTTTTCTCTTTTATTAATTTATCTTAGATGCTAAATATCAATAATATCCTTAAGAGCATGTTTGGTTGCACAAAGAATTATGCTTGAGAGGGATGAAGCTTTCATATTTGTATTGATAGTCTGATTGACTTATGCCGAATAGGATTACCTTTTAAACTTGCCAATCTTATGGTTTTAAATTGAACATACTTTACCAATAAAAACATCAGCACCTTATCTCCTCAATCCCTCTTAAACATAATTTTAGTCTTAATTTTGTTCCATTTCTTGTACAACCAAACGGATTCTAAGGGTAGTTAAGGACTTTTGAACTTACTTTAAGTTAATTTGCGATCAGCAAATATTTTTAAGGGTATGTTTGAGATTGTTGTGTTGTAGCTACGCTGGTGCCAAAAGTGCTGTGAGAGTGCTGGTACCAAAAGAACTGTGAGAAATGGTGTTGCTAAAAGTTCAGTGTAGCTCTTGGTAAATTGTCTTGCAAAAACACCGTATAAGTGTTGTGATCAATAACTTAACAGTTAAGGTTTGTATTTTTACACATTTGGGCATGAATTTGAGCCTTAAACTTGTGTACACCTCGGAACAAAAGGCGTATATGAATTTGAGCCTTAAATTTGTGTACATCTCGGAACAAAAGGCGTACATCAAATGAATAGAAACATCTAATTAACTTATTATTTTCCTGTGAGCAAAAACTTTTACAAACGTTTCTTAAATCAACTTGTCAATTTATTTTTACTTATTAATATAAATATTCACTTATTATTACACTTCTTTGGCAGCATGCTGAAATGTTTGTCGTCTGTTTTGAATTCAAAATGACTTTTAATTGGAGATTTTTTTTTAACTTACAATTGAAATGCATTTTTACTTTGTTTGGATTGTGATTTAAATAGCACTTAAAGCAAAAAGCATTGTTTTAAAGTGTTACTAGAAACATACAAATATGTGTTTTCTCTATGTGGGAAGCAACAAGAATTAATTTTATTGAAATTTTAAATTTGAAGATAAGGAAAATGTACCTTAAAATAGTAAATGATATTTTAATTGAGAAAAATATATATCTTTTATTTTTCTTAATACTTTCTTAAATAATTTGTACATTCTTAACATAGTTTTTCAACTTTTTTAACATGATATTGAAAATTTTAGAGAAACAAAAAAACAATTTGTTTCCCAATTTTTTTAATATTATGTTGATAAGAAAAATGTTGTTTTCTTAACTATATTAAGAATGCGTAAATTATTGAAGAAAATGTTAAAGAAAATAGAGATGAAAAAATTAAAAATATTTTTAACAACTAAATGCTTTCTAATTCTTTCAACTTCCTGCTGTGGAATCCTTTGTTAATTAAAGTTGGTGGTAAAACAAGTATTTCATAACAAGTAACATGAAAAATTTTATTTAGCACAGTATCATGAGAGATACATGACATAAAAATCCATCTCACTTTTAAATGAAAATAAAATATATATATATATATATATATATATTTTTTTAATATTATTTAATAATAAAATAAATCATATATATTGTTGCAGACAAGAACTTCTCACGTAACAGATGGGAAGATTCTCGTTAAAGACATTGTCAAATTAGGCAGTTGGACAGAGGATAGTAATACAGCTGAAGATGGGGAAAATATAGATAGTAAATCCTGTATTGACTTTGTAATACGTTGAGGACTCGATATTACCTGTCCTAGCTAGCGTATTAGTTGGCCCAATCTATGTGGCCTGTCTTTTGATGCAGCTCTATAAATAAGACAATTAACAGTCTTCATTGTTATCTATAAATAGGACACTCTCCACTTTCCATTCTCCATTCTCATAGTAGGCTAGCAGCTCTCTTTCTCGAGCTAATTAAGTCGCCTTCTTCCAACACAGTTAGTTAGCCTGCCAAAAATGGTATTCAGTAAGTCCTCTCAAGTCATGGTGATGGCGTTGTTCGTAGCAATAGTACTTCTTATGTCCTCGGAGGTAGCAGCCGCTGCCTCAGATGATGCACTACCGAAATCCAAACTCGGTCAGTCATGAGGGAAACTTTAATTATTATTCTGTTTAATTAAACTCCATACTTCATTGTGCTCTTTTTAAATCTTTTTTTTAAGGCTGCGGAAGAAAGCTTCACTTGTGATTTCTAACCATACACGATTTTTCCATAGTATACAGGACGGAAAGATGTTGATGAACGAATTCTTAGCCTTACAAATGATTATGATCCTGGAGGATATGGTCCGCCAGGTGGAACTGGAGGATATGTGACGCCTGGAAGTCCTGGAGGATATGGTCCGCCAAACCCATGAGTGGCGGGGAAAAGCTTATTTCGTCACAAAATAATGTTATAGATACCAGTCTGAAATTCATAGAAATTATATATACGCTTTGCATAAGTTCAGATGGAAGTTACTAGACTTTAAAATGTCTGTTCTGTCTGCAGTATTGTATTGTTTGGTTCAATATAAAATGTCTTGTTTTAAAGAAAAGATGCTTGCAGCTAGCTCAAATAATGTGAATGAGATACGCCAGGTGATTCTGATTGCTGAATAGAATATGATATGAAGCAGTACCAGATTTTCTTTTCTTTTCTTTTTTTCTCTCCTTTTGTAAGTTGTTATTTTTTGGTGTGTGTTTTGCCTCTTGTAATTATACCAGTTTCTCTTAATTTCCCCATCAAATTAGAACAGATACCATCTCATGGCTACTAGCCTTCTTGTGCTGTTAAAGCAAAATTCGGATTTCAGGGTCAATGAAGGACCAGGAACATCATCAACTTGCCCTTGATATGATCTAAGCTGTTCCAATTTAAGGGGGAAATTAACAGATTTTAATTTTTTCCCCCTGATATGCCAAGGTAAATAGCCGGGAAAAAAAACAGCTAAGGTAAATAGCCGGCTTTTACTAGGTAGAATGTTGACCAACACTGTGGCCAAGTTATAGGTTCCTCAAGGTGAAAAAATTATTATTTACACTCCGTGTGACACGTTATTTTCGCACTGAGTAAAAATTTAATTGGTAATTTTAAAAAACTTTATTAGTATTGTTTATACATACTCAATTATATTACTAGTAAAGTTTCCAAAGTTTCTGTCCGATACGAAACTGATGTATCATTCGGGCAACTTTTTTTATTGGCCATTACCAAACCTACTTCCTGGACCCTGGACTCGGTCATCTAATGTGCGGCGTAATGGCGCGCTTTTACATGTTACATGTAAATTAAAGGAAAAAATGATCCCTACCCAAGTTAAGGGGTTGAAACTGACAAGTTCTTGACTGGTTATTGAATCTGAGTCACAGCCTGCTTAACCCTCATAGCAAGATTGAAATATCAGTACTTTGTAAAAGCTTGTAAAGAACAAGTCACCTGAATGAGTGTATGCACATCTAGTTCGATTGAATTCTCAATACTACACGAATCTGTAGCTCAGTTTTGACTTCCAAACCATCAACAAGTAGAGCAAAACTTAAGTTGAAATGAAACTGAGATTGAATTTACAAGTTGCCCAACTCTGACCGACTCAGTTTGTGTGTTAAGTAAGAATAACAAGCAAAACCCGACGCAAGGAGAGGACACAATCACAAATCAAACCAATTGATTTGGCCCATTGAAATCCCAAATTTCACAATATCCCAAATAAGATCTTGGGCAGCCCAAGTACCTGATATCCATATGCTAAGGTAAATCGCTGCCTTCAAATTTTATTCGGCAGAATGTGGACCAGTAAATCCAAGAATATTAGGTAATACCGAGATGTAAATAAGTCGAACCGAGCCGAGTAGCTCAAACTTTTTCATTGAGATTTTAACCGAATTCAAGGTTAAACAGAGTTTCAAAAACTTTGTTCAAGCCTGTTAATTAAGATTTTAATCGAGCACGAACTAACCTCGAGCTTTAACAACTTTGTTTGATATCAACTTTTTTAACATGAGAAAATTTAATCCGGCTAAAGCTCAACTCAATTGTATAAACGAGTCTAGTTCAATCTTACTTCAAAATTAGTCTCGAGCTTGTTCATATATTAACTTAAATAAACAAATTTTTTTTTTCTCTTTTGTTGGTATTTGTCTAAGGATCAAACGGGTTGAAGAATGAAGCTTCATCAGGCCTTGGCGCCTTACCCCAGGAGGTGTGCGCCTCAGCACCCAGCAAGAAGAAGTGTTCAGCCCCAAGTGTGCGCCGCACCCCAGGAAATGTGCGCCTCACCACCCAGCAAGGAAAAGTCTTCTGCTTAGGTGTGGGCCACACCTCAGGAAGGATGCGCCGTGGCGCCCAGAAGGTGGAGGAAGTGTGCCCTGGCTTGAGCCGCGGCTTGCCCTGGTCTGAGCCGCGGCGCCAGGCACACCTGATGCTTCCTGATCAACACTTTGGATTGATGCGTGAGGCTTGATCAAAATGCACAGGATCACTTAGACTTGTTGAAGAGCTATGATTGATTGGTCCTCAAGATCTAAGGGTTGAGGTTGTCTTCAATATTGGTTCAAGAAGTGGTTGCACTATATAAAGGATCATCTATGAGCAATTCAAAGGGAGAAGAGTGCAGTGCAGAGTGTGTGTGAAATAGAACACATGGTGTGTGAGAGTGCAAAGATACAAAACACACAGGAGAGACTCATTTAAGAGAGGATGGTTGTTTAGAGAGAGAGTAGTATAGATTGGGGATTCAAGGGCCTTGTAAGTGGAATTTTCTTAGGGAAAATTCCAGGGAAACTCAAGTCCTTATCACTTTCTTTTTCTCTTCTTTCATTCTTCAAGAACAAGAGGTTTCTTGAAGAGGTATTTCTGTAACTTGTAAGAACTCATTGATTTAGGGCAGGGGGCTCGGAAGAGCTCACGGGGACGTAGGCACATTGCCGAACCTCGATAACAATTGTTGTGTTCTTTCTTTGATTGGTTTGTTTCTGTTCATTACAAGTCATTCTAGACTTAGGTATTTTGAAGATCACCTCCTGGTATCTTGAGGGTGATTTCCAACAGTGGTATCAGAGCTAGAAGAGATACCACCAACAGTGGTATCAGAGCAACAATAGGGTGTTATCGGAGCAAGTCTCCAAGAATCAAAGGTCAACTTCTTGGGTGATTCAAGAACGAAGTAGAGATCAATATCTGATTGTGTTCTTGAGGTGATTCAAGAACGGAGTAGAGATCAATATCTGATCGTGTACTTGAGCTGATTCAAGAACGGAGTAGAGATCAAGATCTAATCGTGTTCTTGAGGGTGATTCAGGAATAGTATTGAGATCAATCTTTGATCGTGTTCTTGAGATTTAGAAGAAGTTGGAAAGCAATTGTGGGTGCTGCATAAATCTAGGATTTTCTCCGCAAGATGGGTTCGAACTTCATTGTCGAGAAGTTTGATGGAAATGAAGACTTTGTCCTTTGGAAGCGAAAAATCAAAGCGGTTCTTATGCAATAAAAGGTGGACTTGGCGATTGGAGAAGATGACGTTTTTCCAGCAAGTATCACAGAGGTCCAGCGGAATGAGATGAAGAAGATGGTATACAGCACCATCTTTCTGCACATGTCGGATAGTGTGACCAGGGAGTGTGGAGACTCAGAAGATCCAGCTGTCATTTGGAAGAAACTAGATGAGTTATTTCTTACCAAGATTATCCCTAATAAGAGGTATATTCTAAAACGAATCTTTGCTTTTAAAATAGATCCTGATAAAGAGTTGCAAGATAATCTTGATGCCAAGATAAGGAAAGCATCAAGTGGAGAAGAGTTGTTCGTTAGAGGAAGGCCAGCAACTTGGTATGGCAGTAACATACATGGCTATTACTGGGACAAAGGTAGAGGACAAAGCCATGGGAGAGCGCACTCTAAACCGAGATTTGGAGGGAGGAGAAGCTTCTACTGCCATAAGAAGGGTCATTTCAAGAAAGATTACGAGAAGATGATGAGGGATGAGGGAGGAAACCATACCAAGAATGGATAGGCTTCGGTTGCCAAAAGAGAACAGCAAGATGATGTTCTTGTTGTGTGCTCAAATGTGAGCAGGGGGTAAGAAGGCAGCAGGAAATGGATCTTGAATACTTGGTGCACTTATTATATGTGTCCTCACTGGGATTAGTTCAAGAATTTCAAGGAAACTAATGATGGAAAGGTTTTCTTGGGGAATGATACTTCTTACCAAGTGTAGGGCATGGGAGACATCCCGTTAAGGATGTTTGATAGAATTACAAGGCTGTTGAGGAATGTGAGATATCTTCCGGAGTTGAGAAAAAATTTGATCTTGTTGGGGCAACTAGATTCCATGGGGTACACATACAAGGCAGAGGGAAAAAAATGAGATATGAGACATATTTGGCCTGAGAGAGAAAAAATATATCAGAACTAGATGAGACTTCGAGGCCAAGAAAATATGTAAGCATGACAAGATCTTTCATCTCGAATTGGCCACGGTGAAACTTTTTGAGTTTAGAAATACCATGTAGATCATCTCCAGTAATAACCATATCATCCACGTACAGTAAAAGAATGATAATACCGTTGGCAGTATGGCAGATAAACATAGCCGAATCATGAGCACTTGGTATAAACCCAAACTAATAATTGGTAGTGATGAATTTTACAAACCAGACACGTGGAGCTTGTTTCAAACTATATAGGGCACGACGAAGGTGATAAACTTTGTTTCGAGGGGTATCCAAGCCGGGAGAGGTATACATATATACTTCCTCAAGAAGATCCCCATTGAGAAATGCATTTTTCACATCCATTTGAAACAGAGTCCATCTTCCAATGGCGGTGACAGTAATGAGTGTACGGACATATATGAGCCTTACCACTAGAGCAAATGTCTCTTCATAGTCAATGCCATATTCCTGAGCAAATCCCTTGGCAATAAGTCGGGCTTTATATCGTTCAACAGAGCCATCAGAAAGCATCTTGATCTTAAACACACATGTGCACCCAATAGGAGTTTTTCCAGGGGGCAGATCAATAATATCCCAGGTGTGAGTTTTAGCTAGGGCCTGAAGTTCTTCATCTATTACTTTCTGCCAAAGATGATTAGTACTAGCCTCCTTATAGGATTGAGGCTCATTCAGATGAAGTATAATGGAAAAACAATGATAATCAGCAAGATGAGAAGGGCAATTAGTTACCCTGGTAGATCTACGGGGGTGATCTGGAGGATGGCTCTCAGAGGGAGTCGGTGCAAACTCATCAGACATAAGAATATCCTCGGGCACGACTGATTGAGCAGGAAAGGTGAGGTCAGCTAATGGATATGGAGCTGGGTCTGGAGAGGTAGGATTAGCTGGTGGTTCCGTAACCGAAGAGGTGATATCAACTGGTGATTCTGAGGTTGACTCAACAATACTTGAAACTGGATTATCAGGAAATAACTCAATAGATGGATCAGTAAAGAATATGGAGTTAGTGATGGTTAACATGTCAAATGACCGTAAGGAAGAGAACATTTGATGTTCCTAAAAAATGACATGATGAGAGATACGAAGAGTTTTAGAAATAGAATCCCAGCACTGATACCCCTTATGTTCAATACCATATCCAATGAAACAACACATATAAGCCCTTGGTTGCAATTTGTTGTGTTCATGTGGTTTGAGAAGAACAAAACAAGTGCAATCAAATACTCTGAAGTCAGAGTAATCCAGAGGTTTACCGAAAAGGCGCTCGAATGGAGACTGATTCTAGATTGTAGCGGAAGGGACACGGTTGATTGTGTACACTGTGGTTAAGGTAGCATCACCCCAGAAACATTCAAAACATGATGATGAAATGAGTAGAGCACGAACGGTGTCAAGAATATGTCGATGTTTGCGTTCGGCTCGTCTATTTTGTTGGGAGGTTCCAAGGCACGAGCAGTGGGGGAACGTGCCATTTTTGAGAAGTAGGTTTAGAAAAGCACGGTCTTTATATTCCATTGCATTATCTGAACGAAATTTTTTGATATTTCGAGAAAATTGAGTTTGAACCATAGAAGAAAAATCAGAATATATTTAAAAGAGTTCAGATCTGCTTTTCATAAGAAACAACCAAGTATAACGAGAATAGTCATCCACAAATATAACAAAATAGCGAGCACCACCCATTGATGCATGAGGAGAAGGCCTCCAAACGTCAGAATGTACTAAATCAAAAGGTGCAAGGGAAACAGACTGACTCTCATTAAAAGGTAAAGTTGATTGTTTTGCAAGTTGACAATGAATACAATGAAAAGACTCATGCTGAAATGAACCTAACTAACCACTAGAAATAAGAGAACGTAGAGGACTGGATAAAGTGTGACCTAACCGAGAGTGCCATAATTCCACGGGTGAGAGTTCTGGGATGGATGCGGCTGATTGGTTTAGTGATGGTGAGGATAGGACTTGGAGGTGGTGAGCTCAAAGAGGCGTCCAACTTTTCGGTCGGTTCCAAGGAGTTTTTCTGTCTGAGGGTCCTACACACGACAACCAGTAAAAGCAAAATGCAAATCAAGTCCAAGATCACATAGTTGTCCAACAGATATAAGGTTAAGCGTAAGATTAGGAACCAAATATGTGTCAGTGAGAGACAAATAAGAACTGTCAACATGTCCAGTGTGGCTGACCAACATATTTGATCCATTAGCAGTGTGAATAGTATGTGCATGCTTATTACGGGATTTAAAGGAAAATATAGAGGCATCAGAAGTCCTGTGATTGCAACAGGTAGAATCAAAATACCATCGGGATGTACCTAGTGTAGCTGACATGGCTATATTGTTACCAGTTTTATTTAGAGCCTCGGTAAGAACGGTGCAGAAACCACTCCAATCAGGTGGAGAGCTGCATGAAGTTGGTGTAGCATTAGTGGCTACAGCAGCAGCATTCTTTGGCTTAGAATAAAACTAATTGCGAGAGCCTCGAGAGTGATATTGGTTCCTATTTGACTGATTTTCATATGGAAGTTTTGGGCAGTTTACAAGATAGTGACCCAGTTCTCTGCAGACTTTACACATGTAAGAAGGACATTTGAGCAATTCATGCCCTTATGAATGACAATACCTGCAATATAAGGGCTTATGGGATGGGTTTCCTTGGCAGCTGGTGTGGCAAGAACAACGGGTACTGCAAGGGCAACATTTGTATGAGATCCTTGTAATGTGGCAAGACATGTTTTCTCACTTAGTAGATCAGAAAAGATGTCGTTTAAGGGAGGTATCGCGCCCCAGATTAGGATTGAAACTCGTATAGGTTCAAATTCCTCTCTCAAGCCCATCAGGAATTGCATAATACGTGTCTCAGTTCAGTACTTTCCATGAACATTAGCGTCTTTTGTGCATTCCTAAGTTGGCTCTGTGAGAGCTAACTGGTTCCACATGGTAGTCATCTGAGATAGAAAACTGTTGACAATTTGTCCAGGTTATTGGTGCATGCTATGAAGGGTAAAAAGAAAACGATATCGACTTGAGATGTCTGCCCTGGTGTAGCGGTGTTGGAGAAGATCCCAAGCTTTTTTAGCTGTATGAAGTGTACCAAATTAAAGTTTGATTTCTGGGATAATAATGGCACGAAACCATGTGAGAATTTGGTGATTTTTACTATCCCAGTCCTCTAGACAGTCAACATATTTGTTAGCATCTTTGTCGTCCTTCTTCTTGGGTTCAGTGATATCTCCAGACACGTAACGCCATAATTTTCATCCAAGGAGGAAACCAGACATTTCTTGAGCCCACACAATATAATTAGATTCATACAGAACAGTAGTAATAACCCGGGGTAAGTCCGATTCAGCCATGGATGCAAAGAGGAAGGTGAACCTCAAAGAAACCGATGATGTGGCGGTCAACTGGTGATGTGGAGATCAATGGGTGACGTGGCACTAATGTGGCTTTTAGGGCTGATGTGGCAGCAGTGTGTCTGAAACAGGAGCGGTGATGGAGATGATATCGATGGAGAATGAGACTCCGACTATAGCGATGACCCGACAGGTATGAAAAGGATATACTAGAAGTTTTTTTGATGTGAATGATCCACTACTAGTGGCAATCACAGAGCATACTCAACTCTTAATATATCGAGAACCACTATAGCTCTGATACCAATTTTTTTTTTAGACAATACAAAGAGGAGAATTGTATTGAATGGTGTGTTTTACTTATAAGGAATCTATCCTATTTATACAAGCAATAGGAGAGGCAAAGCTATACACAATCAATGTGAGACTAAACTGACTAAGCCCATATAATATATTAACAAGATCAGTGGTTGAAAATGATAGTGAGACTAGAGGAATATGTACCCTTTAAATGACATTGATACTTTACTAAACAGCCTAGTCCAAATTGATTCAGTTTAATTAATTTGATTCTCTTTTGGTGTTATGTGATAAAAAAATCAAGCAAGTATTGAGGTGTTTTGCTTTCATCACGCATCTGGACGTAGTTCGAACGAGTCTAAAAAACACATTTGAAAACAATGATTAGCATTTTTGATGCAATTAGTGATACTAAATGAATGGAAGAGTTGAAAGGCTAAAAGTTAGGAGTGATGAAAACTTTTTCTTGAATGATAGTGATACTTTACTAAACAGCCTAGTCCAAAATAATTCAGCTTATTTAATGTGATTTTCTTTTGGTGTTATCTAATAAAAAATGGGTAGGTCCTTAAAAAAAACAACAAAAAATGGGTACGTAGAAATATGAATCTTAAGATTTTATTACTGCTTATTAAACTGCATTCACCACAAAATACGTCGTTGTTTGCTATGCTTCGTAACATGCCATCTGTGGCATATTCAACTTGAGTAATTAAACTGATATGAAATGGTCTAATTAATTTTTTATATTTTTAATATAATTAATTCATAATTATTAAGGTCATATTAACGAGTGCAGATCACTTGCAGTAAATTGAGTTAATTAATTTTATTACAATGATTATGTTAAACGAGATTTTTTATGGTTATAGCAATCTCAGTGACTGCTATGTGGAAGAGATAACTCTTCTGCAGTAAAAAAAAAAAAATTATGAAGTAAAACTTGTATTACATATAAGTTTTTATTATAGAGTGTCCTTAACACATTTGAAAAATTGAAGGAGTTTAAATATATGTGCAAAAACAGATACAACTGTCGAACATTCTTAAAAAAATGCTTTTGAAAACAGTGATAAAATTTTTTGAAGCAATTGGTGATAATAAATTAATGAAAGAGTTAAGAAGCTAAAAGTAAGAAATGATGAAAATTATGTCATAAATGATAGTGATACTTTACTTAACAACTTATTTAATGTGATTCTCTTTTGTTGTTCCGTGATAAAAATCAAACAAATCAAAATGTTAAATGTGTCTTTCTCATTACCTACCTACCCAATTTTTTTGAAAGGGTTTACCCATTTTGTTTGGTATGTGGAATTTGAGAACTACCAGTCTATTACAATAAAACAAAATTAGGAAATTTAAAATTTACATCAACCACCTTACCTGCACCGGGTGCAAAACTTATTTTTGCACCAGGGTAGAAACTTGATTGGTTATTTTTGGGAACTTTACTGGTAATGTTAATTGAGTATGTACAGACGTTACTAGTGAAGTCCCCCAAAATTACTAGTCAAGTTTCCACTCCGATGCAAAAATAAATTTTGCACCCGGTGCAAACAAGAATTTCTCCGCCCCTTTTCTTCTTCTCTCTCATCTTTTGATTTTTTTTCATTTATTTTAAACATAGAAATCAAATGAATTTTATAATTTAAAATAAAAGACCAAATATAAAATTTCATTTTAATTCATTTCTAAATAAATTTCATTTGAAAATAAAATGTTTCATTTGGTTCCAAACAGACTCTTAGTATTTGCACACCGATAAGCAAATGAACTTGCAATTGATTATAGCATTCACCCAGAAATACTGATTATTGTCTTAAAAACACATTCTATTTTTGGATTATAAATTCATCTGTGAATTGAAAAGTAAATAGTATTAATTTTGTTGAATAATATCAATAAAAATAAAATTTATATGTTAAATGAATTAAAACGTGATGTAATCAATTTTGTATACACCAAACATGAAAATTCATTTTAAGTTTAATTGCAAATGAATTTTAATTTCAGTTCATTTGAAAATGAAACGTAAGTTCATTTACAAATGAATTCTAGTTTTACTCCATTCGAAAATGAATTCTAATTTCAATTCATTTGAAAATGAATTGAATTCTATACTTAAGCTCATACCAAACAAAATGTTAGTATTTGCACACTTACAAGCAAGTGAACTTGCAACTTATTATAGCTTTCACCCAGAAATGCGGATTACTGCCTTAAAAACAGCAATTGATTGATTGTTTATTTGTTTGTTAGAGATACAAGACTATTCTTCTTTGTAAAGAACTTAAAAAAGAACAATATTAACGTCAAATTGTAGCTCCTAGTCGGTAACTAAAATGAAAGGAAAAAAAAGGGCTACTCTCATGACACAAACTTTCTGATACAACTCTTGAAGTAAAAACCAAGCAGGTTCTTAAAACTTGCAGATTACTCTATGTATGCTTCAGCGGATATTAACAAGATAATTTAGAAGAAAAGATTGATAAATTGCCTACAATGCAAGCAAAAATTTCTTGATTTCATGCAATTTTGTCAAAGTTTCTCTCATGGTTAAACGATCTTTAGCAGGTTGAGCTGCACAAGACAAACCAACTTGTATCACAGCAGCCACATACTCTTCACCTTTGCCCACCCAATCGCTGTTAACGGTGCTACTATTGTTGGTGCTGCTGTTGCCAACACTAGAATAACTAGTGCTTGAGCTTTGCATAAAACTTCCATTATTCTTGAAAAGCCTTGAATCAGCAACCTCCAAAACTTTATTCTGATTCACCGCTGAAGCAAATTTATTCAGGCTCAATCCTTCTTCAAACATACCATCCGTTGGTCTCCTTGATATGAACATCTCAAGCAGCAGGATTCCATAACTGTAGACATCCCCGTTGGTTGAAGCTTTCCCTCCTTGACCATACTCTACAACAAATTACCAACATGTGCTATCAAATTACAGTATGAATTCTACCTTGTAATGTAGGCCGGGGGGAGGAGAACCACAATATATACAAGTAATTTTGTGTACCTGGAGCAATGTAACCAATTGAGCCCTTTAGCCCTATTGTGCTGCTTTCGTGTGATGGATTTTGAGAAACAAACCTCGACAATCCGAAATCTCCAACATGAGCAGCCATATCTTCATCCAAAAGTATATTTCCCGGTTTCAAATCGCAATGGACTACTGGTGGGTCGCAGTCATGGTGCAAATAATCAATTTCTGAAGCTACATCTATCGCAATGTTCAATCTCTGCAACAAGGTTAGCCATAACCAAGGTTCTGTGTCTTTCGAGTATAACCACTTATCCAAGTTTCCATTGGGCATGAATTCCATAACCAAGGCCTTGAAATCATCTCCTTTATAATCAATGCTACAGCATGAAGTGATGACCTTCACAAGATTCCTATGCCGAACATTCCTCAGAGCTTCACATTCTGCATTGAAACTATGAAAGGCTTTACTATGTTGCAGGTCAACGACTTTTATGGCAAGGATGTTGCTACTAGTACTGTTTGTTTCATTTTCACAAGTGGTGAACACACCTTTATAAACAGAACCAAAGCCTCTTTTTCCTATCAAATTTTCAGCTGCAAAGTTTTGTGTAGCAATCCGAATATCAGAGTAAGAAATCATTGGGGGCATCCCCTTCAAAAGAGACGGCAAACCACTTCCTTTGTCCTTCTTGTTTTTCTTCTTTCGGGATATCAGTGCCCATACAGCGCAGAACATTGCACTGATTAAGAAAGTGATGCAAGAAACTAACAAGATGATCTTCGGTAGATAATGACTGTTTCTTTTCCTTGTAATGCACTGGGAGAGTCCTAGCTTTCTCACAATTTCTTGATAGCTACCGCAGAGCCTATTGTTCCCTTGTAGAGAAACCTGGGTTAGGTTCTTGAAGACACGTTTTGTTGGAACTTCTCCTTCCAGGTGATTGTAAGACAGATTTATGTTCAGCAAATACTGAAGTTCTTCTAATTCTTTTGGGATTTGACCAGAGAAACTCTTTGAAGAGAGATCCAAACTCTCCAGGGATGTTAAATCTCCTATTGAACTTGGGATTGAGCCGGAGATATTATTACTTGATATGATGAGAAAACACAGATTTGAACAACTGCCAATGGATGTTGATAAATTTCCAGACAGCTGGTTATCAGAAACATCCATGTCTTGAAGCTGTTTCAAGTTGCCAACTTCACTAGGGAGGGGACCCTGCAGAGTATTTTGTGCTGGACGCATGTCATTTACACTAGAAAGCCCAAAAATCTCCTTTGGTATGCTTCCATTTAGCCTATTTGCCATTAGGCCCAATGTGCTCAACTGCTTGCAGTCCCCAATAGTTGGTGGAATTCTGCCAGAGAATTGGTTATGTCCCATTGTGAGGGCATACAGTTGAGTAAAATTGCCAAAGACATCTGGAATTTCTCCAGAGAACCTGTTTTGGTGCAAAGTAAATTTCTGTAGTCTCTTTAGTGTTCCTATGGTTTTCGGTATTTGCCGGGTAAAATAATTTTCTTCAACAGACAGAGATATGAGGTTGTGATACTTATCAATCCCTCTAGGGAAGCTACCTGTCAGCCTATTGTCATCGGCGCAAAAACTTTGGAGATGGGTCGACAGGTTTGCAACAGAACTTGGAAGTTTTCCAGTCATTAGGTTGGAGAAAAGCCTGAGAGTTTCCAACTGAGTACAGTTCGTTAGAGAATTGATCAGCTGAAGATTCTGCGCTGTAGTAGAAGAGAGATGATTTAGACCAAGATCTAGCATGACAAGTTTCTTCATGTTGCCGAACAATGGAACAGACCCTTGAAAGTTATTTCTAGAGAGGTCAAGGAATTCAATATTTGAAGCATTGGATATAGAACTTGGTATCATTCCTTCAAGATTGTTCTGCGCCATATGGAGGTGTCTCAGATTTGGAAGAGAATGCCCTATGTCCAATCCTAACTTCCCTGTAAGGTTATTTTGTGTGACAGATAAGAATACTAAAGAAGAAATGTTCCAAATAGAATGGGGTATCTTGCCAGTGAAGTGGTTTTCAGATAGCTGAATTTGTTGAAGGTTACGGAGACGACCGAGCTCACTTGGAATTTTACCATGAAAGTGGTTTCTTGCGAGGGCAAGAATAGAAAGAGAGGGGAGATTTCCTAACTCCAACGGTATTTGGCCGTGAAGTGAGTTGTTGGAAAGGTCTAGAACGAGGAGGGAAGTAAGATTGGAAAGATGAGGCGATACAGTACCTAAAAAGCCAGGTCCAGGATGCTTGAGTGATTGGACTCGGGCAGAACTGGAGCAAGAGACCCCATACCAAGAACAGTGAGAAGAATTCTGTGTCCCTCCCGAGAGAGTATTTTGAGGGTCTACTTGGAGTTTGAAAGATAGAAGAGCTTCTCTGTCAGTTGTAGCACTGAGATACCCCAACTTGCTCGTGGCCGAATAAAGATGACTGGGGAAGATGAAGAAGAAGAGGAGAAGCAAAATATGGAGATATCCCATGATTCAGTTATGTTTGCACTCTCTCCTGGCTCAAAAAATCTGAAGTCTAGTTGGTGATAATAAATTAATGGAATAGTCTAAAAAGGCCTTTGAAAACAACGATTAGCATTTTTGAAATCGTAAGTGATAATAAATGAATGAAAGAGTTAAGAGGGTAAAAGTCTGGAGATGAAAAATTTCTCATGACTGACAGTGATAATTTACTAAACAATCTATTCCAAAAAAATTCAACTTATTTAATGTGATTCTCTTTTCGTATTCTATGATAAAAATTAGACAAGCATTAAGACATTTTGCATTCATCTCACCTTTAAACGCGCTCCGAACGAGTCTAGAAAACACATTTGAAAACAATAATTAACATTTTTGAAGCAATTAGTGATAATAAATGAATGGAAGAGTTAAAAGGCTAAAAGTCAAGAGTGATGAAATTTTTTTCATGAATGATAGTGATACTTTACTAAACAACCTAGTCCAAAATAATTCAGCTTATTTAATATGATTTTCTTTTGGTGTTATGTGATAAAAAATCAAACAAGCATTGAGGTGTTTTGCTTTCATCTCGCCTTTGGACGCGATCTGAACGAGTCTAAAAATGCATTTGGAAACAATAATTAGTATTTTTGAAACAGTTAGTAATAAATAATAAATGGAAGAGTCAAGAGACTAAAAGTCATGAGTGATGAAAAATTTGTCATAAATGATAATGATGCTTTATTTCAAAAATCTTATAAAAATGAAAAAAAATAGATTTTAAATTAATAAAGGTGATAACTTTGTGCATCTAATTAAAAGTTTTGAAGATCTTTGAAACGAACTTCGTAATTTACTAAAATATCTAAATTCAATCAATCCAAAGTTTATGAGCCTTTTGATGCAATTTTCCTTAAAGTTAACACCATCTGATGTGAAATATAATAGAGAAATAAAGCATAACTGTTTCAGTTGGAATATTGAATTAACAAATCAAATTTGTTGCTTCTCTAAAGTTTCCAAGCGAAAAATAAACAATTCAAGTCACTTGTAGCACTGAGATAGAAGAGCTTCACTATCAGTTGTAGCACTGAGATGCCCCAACTTACTCGTGGCCGAATAAAGATGACTGGGGAAGATGAAGAAGAAAACCCATGATTCAGTTATGTTTGCACTCTCTTTGCCTGGCTCAAAAAGTATTTTTATTTGGAACACCAGTTCAATGTACATACAAAGTATTAATAATTGAATGGTTTATTTTTTTCTAGTATGGGTTGAAACTTTCCAACCTTACTACTGGACAGAGATTTTAATGTTTTTCATCCATACATCAAAAACAAAAAAGACTTGAAAGATCCCTCACAGAATTATGAGCCAGCCAGGGAAAATAACAAGTAATCCTAGTTGAAATATCTTTTGTTTTCTTTTATTTCTGTTTACTTGGTTGTGTTTTGGCTCGCAAAAGAACAACTTTTGTCTTGTTACCCTATAGTCTCTTCCATTCATTTATTATCTTGTTAGAATTGTGTTGAGCGATTATCTACCTAAATAAATAGGTGAATAATCGTACTAGTTTATACTTGCAAGTGCACAAGGTCATCAGTATAGTCTAGTGTGCGAAAGCAAGGTCATCTCCACAGGGATTGGTAAAGTTACTTTTACAATTAGTTTCTCTAAAGTAAAAAGAGATAAATAACTGTTGGAAAGTGATTTGATGATAATAAAGACATAGGGCTTTGATATCCACCACTAGTCATACATTTCCAATGTCTATAAGGTATCAGTGCACTAGCTTTATTATGTATACCTATTGGTTGCCAACCTAAGGGCATGGTATCTACTCCTTAAGCTATTGATTTCCCTAAGCAACAAGTTAGGCATGGTATCTACTCTAACTCTTTTATTCCTTAAGGGATTCAGCATGGTATCTGCTCGAGTTGTTCCTTAAGAAAACATAAATACTGTGGAAATCGACAACCACATGAGACCTAGGGCATGGTATCTACTCCCGGATTCCCATGTTGATTAACCCGGGTATCCGGATAAGATATCCCTTGTTACTAATGTTAGACCCAGGACTCGGTCATCCAAATTGATCTAACTAACCCATCCATACCACATGCATACGTTGGCCTTACACATACATATGAGGAATTTAAATAAGCACAGGTGTTAATCAAGTTAAGTAACATAATAAGCTATTGGCAAAGATTTTATCAATGAATAAAAATATGGGAATGCATAACTAGGGCTTCAATCGAGCCCTATAAGAGAGTTAGTTACACATACTAACTGAAGTAAACATTATAAATAAACTAAATATAAAGGAGAAGAATAAACCCGAGAGAAGAGGCGTCAATTCTCTCCCAAGCCCTCAACTCCAAGTAAAAGAAAAGAGAGAAGTGTTTTCTATCTAAGGTGTCTTAAGTGTGTGATTTACAAGTGTATTTATAGGTCTTTGAGAAGTCCTAAGAGAACCATGAGTTCCTAAACCTTCCTAAAACAATAATTCTCTTATTTCCAAAATAGGGTTCTGCAGTTTACTGTTCACACCTGTACATGTGCGCTCGATCGCAGTGTGCCTTGCGCTCGATCGCAGTGTGCGCTCGATCCTTCAAGTGTGCGCACGATCGTATATGCGCTCGATCACATTGCATGGCGCGATCGATCGCACTTTGTCCAGAGAATGCTCCAGGGCTTCCAGATTTCTTCCTTTAAGTGTCAAAACTGCTTCTTTTTCTCCAAGACCCTATAAAAACATGTAAAACACACAAATGGAGTAAAAGAGACCAAATTAATGTAATAAATGACCTAATAACTGTAAATAAGGGGGCTTAAATATGAATATTTAAGCATCTATCACACCCCCAAACTTACATATTGCTAGTCCCTTAGCAATACTAAATTCAATACTAAAATGAAAGACATAGATAAATCCAATGTTCATGGTGTCAATCAAAAGTCTAGATTTAACACAAAACTATGATGCGCATTCATAAGCAAGCTTAACAATTGTAAACATATTTCTACAATGAATAAGAATTTTGAACGTAAATCATATTCATGAGATAGTTTAAGACATCACAAGTTTGACTTTGGTGTGTGGTAACTAGCACATAAAAGATTAGGTTTCCAAGAAATTCAAACGTGTAGTGTTTCGATGACTCAAGATTCACCAAACTTCCTATTAGAGTCAACAAATATGGCATAGACTTTTATTTGCGAGATTTTTTTTTTTTTTTTTTTTTTTGCCATGTTAGTTCCCTTAAGCTTTCTTGCTGACTCGTGTAACGATCGTTTAGCCAATGACTCCCAAACCAGATGGTTTTAGGGCATTAGGTGTAAAGACACCCCTAAGGACTTACTAGCTCGAGTCAACAAGGCTACGAAACTAGCTGGTCTTAATGCTACCATTTAGATTTTTCCACTTTTTGACGTGACACTCAATGCTTACTGAGGCAAGAGGGCCAGTTACTCGGCGGAAAGTTCTTTTTAATGATCATTTAAGATTTTTCACCTTTTGACGTGACACTCAATGCTTACTGAGGCAAGAGGCCAGTTACTCAGCGGAAGATTTGTTTTATTGATCATTAGGAGCATTTGTTTCTTTTGAGCACTAATCAATCTTTTCTATTTTCATATGCCAATAGGTCATCTAGTTCACAGTCAAGCAAAAGAAACATACAAATCCAAATAACATGTCATACCCCACACGATCATGTGCTAATGTGCTTGTGATAGTTAAGCTAAACTTGTGAATTCTTAAATGCCTAAAGAGCAGTGATCTAGGTTCAAAACTTGATTATTGGTTTATATGTTCAAAGTGTTAAGCTAGCTAATGAAGTCGAATCATACAGTTTTGTTTAGATCACAAAAAAGTTTATTGGATAGAATGAACATGTATTTATCTATGAAAATAGCAACAAAAAAAAATGGACATAGTGTAGTGTGTGAATGTGTCCCCATACCCCCAAACTTAAAATGCACATTGTCCCCAATGTGTGAGTAGCATGGAAAGATCTGACCTGGGAGGTGGAGAACTGATGGCTGACATGGCTCGTAGCATGCCCCCAAACTTCAACTGGATGCACCGACACTGCCCTTGAAAAAGAAAGAAAGCAAATATTAAATGAAAAACAAGTAATAAATAATAGATAAGTGAACTATAAAATACTAAAAAAATACTATAAAAATGATATGCAGTGGGGTGCCTCCCATGAGCACTAAGTTTAACGTCTTCAACCAGACGTGGTACTCTCTCACTACTGATCATCAGGTGGTGCAGTCGGAGAGGTACCGGGTGCCGGAGGTAGGCGATCAAGAATGGCCTGCAGCATGGCCTCCTGTCGTGTGAAGTGTGCCTCTAAACTGTCGATGCACTAATGTACAAGTGTAGTGGCGGCAGCGACCTCACCTCTGAAAGAGGATAGCTCAGCTAAGAAATGCTGGGACTCTGTAGGTCCCATGTCCGAATGGTCCTCCTCCTGTACCGGGCTCATGACAGGGGCCTCGGTCTCCATGTGATCCTCCTCAACCCGCTCAGCTACTGGAGCAGATACTGGGGGTCCTCGTGGCATGTGCAATATGCTCTGTGTCCACTGAACCCTCCCAAAGAAAGGATGCTTTCGTACTGGCCCATCGCTGTGGGTCCCCTTAATCCCCTTCTTCTTGAGGATGGAGGTGAGTAGGAATGGGAAAGGAAGGCCCCAAGCATTGGCCGTGGTGGTCTGACGGCCATGTACGTGATCCCAGAACTTGTGTAGCTGGCTCCAAATGACAGACAGGATGGAGTACCAGTGGCCTCTATGGAAGGCATATAATGTCTGAAGAAACTGGTCTCACCACTGTGTCTTGTGCCCCAACGGACACACATTACGATGAAAGATCGTATCGATGAACCACAGTCTGAGATGAAGTTTGGACCGGCCGACCGCATTGTTATGCCTGTCAGCATACTGGCCAGTGCACATGTCAGTGCTGATCTCGGCCAGGGCAAAGGACTCTGGCTGCTCCTCGATATCAATATCTTCAGGAGGGGACTCATCGGTGCAATGAAGAGCAACGGCGATACCGTCACTAGTCACCTCGATGGGCGTGCCCCGGACTAACGAGGTGAGGACTCCCGGTCTGCTGCAGTCGAAAGAGAGATGCTGATAAAATTAGACTACGAGTTGGGAGTAGGCAGTGGAACATACTGGCCTAAATAACCGCTTCAGCCCTCGATGGCGGAATGCTTGGACGGTCCATTGTGTAGCGTCCATGTGCCGAAATATGTCATATATGGCGAAAGTGGTCTCGAACAACAGCTCTCGTTGCTTGATACTGGGCCGGGATAACGAGGCACGACTGCTGGATGCACCGGATGTGAAAACAGACGGTCGAGACATGCTGTGTTGTAGGTGCTGCCTGATTTGTGATCGATCTCAGTGAGGTGCGCTCGATCGCACGCTGTCTATGCGTTCGGTCTCAAGTACCGTGCGCTCGATCGCACACAGTCAGGTATTTCTTCGAACAGGTGGTGTGCACCAAAAAGACAAGCTACAATCTTGGGGGTTGGAATGTGATTCTAACCTCATGCAAGTAAAGCAAGCCTCAATTTATACAGGCAATAAGTTTATATATAAGAATGAAAGGAAAAACATAAAAATCGGAGTGTAGAATACAAAGAAAATGTATACCTTGGGCAATGGTGTGAAAGGAAGCGTGATGGGGTGGTGTGTGCGGTGGCAGTGGTTGGTTGATGGTGATGAGGGTGATGGCGAGTGGTGGTGCTGATGAGTGAGGAGTGGGGATGTGAGAGAGAGAGAGTAGGGTGCTAATGAGTGCGTACGTGTGCAGAGAGGTGGAGGGGTGTGTGTGTGAATGATTATTTTCAAACTTATAAATGCCTCTGCCTTGAGTGCGTTCGATCATGTTTTTAAGGACACACTCGATCGCACACTTGCGCTCGATCGCACTGGAGGGTGCGATCGATCGCAAGTATGGCACATGGGCACAAGTAAAAAGAAACTTACCTTAGCTGAAAGAAAATGATTTATTGAAACAATATAACCTTACCAATTGTTAGTGGCCTCAGTACCACTAACCTTACCAGAGGTGCTTGAGCTTAATAGGTGATCAAATTTTTGCTCAAGCACTCTCTTGCTACCTTGCTAATTGTTTGGAGGGAAGTACCTAGAGTCCACCTCTTGGAGCTCTAGTGCTTGTGTTTCAGCTGTATACTGTACTGATTCAAGTGCTGCTGATAGTTTCTTCATCTCTCATCATGACATCTGGTCAATATAATAAGGAAAAGTAGTATGAGTAAGTGCATGAGGTTCAATTTGAAGAGCACACTTACTTGAAGGTTTTGGTGTGTCCTTGAAAAGCTGCATGTCTTTAATCACATTATCCTCCTCCGGCCTAATGTCTACTCTTGTGTTCTCATGGTTGGGGATAGTCTCCAATGTAGTGGTGCGATGGACCTGAGAAGTTTTCTCAACAATACTTTGTATGAAATTCATATTAGAATATTTATTATCATTACTGGTCGATTTTAGTGTATTAAATATTTGAAATTGTATTTCCTCATCATTTACTCTCATTGTGATAATGCCCCTTTTTACACTAATATTAGTGTCAGCAATTATCATAAAGGGGCGTCCTAGGATGATGGGGAGGGGCAATGGCAAAGTACATTCTTCCATATCAATACTATAAAATCAGCAGGTATAATGAATTTTCTTACTCTTACCAACACGTCCTCAAGGATACCTCTTGGTCTTTTGATGCTTTTATCAGTCAATTGCAAAGTGACAGAGGTTGGTTGAAGTTCTCCCAAACCTAGTGTCTCGTACACACTGTTTGGCAGCAGGTTAACACTCGTTCCTAGATCCAACAGTGCATGCTCAAACAGCTGATCACCTAACCTGCAAGGAATAGTAAAACTACCCTGATCTTTTAGTTTAGGTGGTAATTTTCTTAAATGTACAGCACTTACCTCTTCGGTTAAGGCTACTGTCTAATGCTCCTGGAACTTCTTTTTGTTAGTGCAATATTCTTTTAGAAACTTAGCATATGTAGGAATTTGTTTAATGGCATCTAACAAAGGAATATTAATCTCTACTTTCCGCAAGGTTTTAAAAATATCAATTAGTTTATTGACTTTCTTCTGTTTTACTAACCTTTGCGGGAAGGGTGTAGCATTCACCTTCTCCGTCTCACTTACCCTTGATGCTGATGGTGTCTCTTTGGACGGTGCTCTAAGCTCATCGGATCCTATCACCTTGCCATTTCTCAGGGATGTCACAACATTTAATTGTTGATGCCCCCCAGGGTTAGGTAGTGTTTGAGCTGGGAGCTCTCCTTGCTTTTTGCTACTGAGCTCTTTAGCTAGTTGTCCTACTTGTACCTCTAGTTTTTGAATTGCTTGCTCATGTGCCGTATTTGTTTATTTTTGCTGAGTCATGAACTGTTCTTGTGATGACACCAGTTGTCTTACTAGACTTTCAAGGTCGTTCCTCTTTGGTTCGGAATTAGCATGAGCAGTGGGCTGCGGGTTTCGTTGCTATCCTTGATTGCTTTGATTGTTGCTCCATGAGAAATTTGGGTGATTCTGCCATCCAGGGTTGTAGGTGTTTGCATATGGGTTATTCTTTGGCGGATAGTTGTTTGGTCCCACATAATTTGCTTGTTCCGGATCTGCAGATAGAGGACAAGTATCAGAATTATGATCATATTGAGAGCATATTGCACATACCTGTAGTGGTGTAGCCGGTAGGCTAAATGAGGCAGTTTGGGCAACCATGGCTTTTACCAATAGGTCTAGTTTCCTTTCCATCACTGCCATTTGAGGAGAAGATCCTCCATTCAGATTTACCTCATACACACCTTTACCTTTGGTTACATGTCTACCTCGAGAGAAGAATTGCTGGGTGCGCTCGCTGAGGGTTTCAAACAGTTCCATTACCTCTTCACTGCTTTTCTCCATCAGGACTCCTCCACAACCTGAATCAACAATACATTTATTAGTATCATTTAAACCTTCATAGAATGCTTGTACCAGTTCATCTTGAGGCAGGTTGTGATGTGGGCATTTGAGTAGTAATTCGTTGAAGTGTCCCCATGCTTCGAAGAAGAGGTCACCCTCCTTTTGTTGGAAGGACTGGATCTCCTTCCTCATTTGTCTCGTCTTTTGGGCTGGAAAGAACTTCTTCAGGAACTTGCTTGCTAACTCCTCCCAAGTGTGGATGCACACTGCAGGCAAAGAATTATACCAAAGTTTAGCATTATCTTTCAAGGAAAAAGGAAATAGAATCAACCTTATTCCTTCTTGGTCTAGTCCTTGTATGTGCTGGAACTTGCAAAGATCAAAAAATTCTCGGAGGTGCAAGTGTGGATCTTCGTTAGGAGTGCCCCTATAATGAGTCAAAGCATTCAAGATTTACGGAGATATGTAATAATTTCCAGCTGCCTTAGGTTGATATGCAATGCATGATGGTTGATCAATGTTCCGAGGGATGAAGGATTGCTTCATTGGTACTCGTGCAGGTGGTTGCTGGTTTTCGAGTTGTTCCACCATTGGTGTTTCGTTCTCGACTTCTACTTCGTTCTCCTCTAAGTTGTCCCTAAGCCTTTGTCGGATGGTCCTTTCAAGCTTGGGATCGAGGGGAAAGAATTTTGGATGTTGGGATCGAAGTCCGTGCATAAATCAGAAAAACCGACTTCAGTGCAGCAGTGTAACTCTGCTGCTCGGGTAACTCTCTGCCCTAAATGCGCTCGATCGTACAGGAGCTTGCAATCGATCGTAAATGCCACAGAAAGTAGAATTAGGGTTTTGAAGTGCCTGAAATGGAAAAGAAATCAATTAGAGTTTGATGAAAAATAAAACAGAAAAAAGCAAAATTAAAAAAATTAAAAAAAAGGATGAAAATAATTCTAAAAGAAAATTTAGTGCAATCCCCGGCAACGGCGCCAAAAACTTGTTGAGCGATTATCTACTTAAATAAATAGGTGAATAATCGTACTAGTTTATACTTGCAAGTGCACAAGGTCATAAGTGTAGTCTAGTGTGCGAAAGCAAAGTCATCTCCACAGGGATTGGTAAAGTTACTTTTAATTAGTTTCTCTAAATTAAAAAGAGATAAATAACTGTTGGAAAGTGATTTGATGATAATAAAGACATAGAGCTTTGATATCCACCACTAGTCATACATTCCCAATGTCTATAAAGTATCAGTGCACTAGCTTTATTATGTATACCTACTGGTTGCCAACCTAAGGGCATTGTATCTACTCCTTAAGCTATTGATTTCCCTAAGCAACGAGTTAGGCATGGTATCTACTCTAACTCTTTTCTTCCTTAAGGGATTCAGCATGTTATATGCTCGAGTTGTTCCTTAAGAAAACATAAATACTGTGGAAATCGACAACCACATGAGACCTAGGGCATGGTATCTACTCCCGGTTTCCCATGTTATTAACCCCGGTATCCGGATAAGATATCCCTTGTTACTAATGTTAGACCCAGGACTCGGTGGGCTGGCATGGCTCATAGCACACCCCCAAACTTGAACGGATGTACACAATGTCCCTAAAAAGACAAGGAAAAACTAACGTAATACGGGAAAACAAAGAGTACGAAAAATAAATAAATAATAATAAATATAAAAAAAATAATAAAAGGATAAGCTGTGGGGTGCCTCCCATGAGCGCTAAGTTTAACGTCTTCAGCTGGACCAAGCTTTATTTAACTCCAAAACTAAGATTGGCAGTAGCTAGCATAGGAAATGTCTTGTTCTCTCCCATATAAGCATAAGGTAAGTGCTCTGGCAACTGCTTGAATTCCAAGTTAGGTGCCTGTACAATAAAAGGGAAAATAGTATTAGTAGGCACATAAGGGTCAAAAGGATCGGTGTACTTACTTGGATGCTTTGGTGAGGCCTCAAGAATTTGCACAGTGTCGATGATGTCATCAGTAACATTCTCACATTTAGGCTCAATATCTGATCCTTTGAAACAATGGGTGATGGTGGTCTCCAATGGATCAATGTGACGGACATGACAAACTTGCTCAACAACACTTTGCTTTCATTCACTTAGCTCTTTAGCAATTTTCCCCACTTGTACTTCCAATCTTTGAATAACTTGCTCATGCCTTGCAGTGGTTTCCCTTTGCTCGGTCATGAACTGATTTTGTGATGTTATCAGTTGCCTTACCATACTCTCTAGATCACTCTTCTTTGACTCTTGAACTGGTTGGGCTGCTTGGTGGAAGTTCCTTTGTTGCTCTTGAAGGTTCAAGGCATTTGGATTGTTGCTCTATGAGTGATTCTGTCATCCAGGATTGTAGGTATTTGCATAAATGTTGTAGTTTTTCGGTCCAATATAGTCCGCTTACTCTTGATCTGCAGATAAATATAAAGGGCAAGTGTCAGTACTGTGATCAAAATGAGAACATATAGCACATACTTGGAGTTGTTTGGCTCGTGGGCTAGGTGAGATGTTTTGAGCAGTCATGGTGTTTATAAGCATATCAAGCTTCCTCTTCATAGCAGCTAGATAAGTATATGTAGCTTTCGCCATTGGTACTTCTCCTTCGAAGGAATTAGTTGAAAAGCTTCAGTGCAGCAGTTTCAGTACTACTGCTCGGGTACTCTCTGGAGCTTTTGCACTCGATCGCACCAAGAACAGTGCTCGATCGCACTGGGCTTGCGCTCGATCGTGGGACAGAAACTCCTCTGCTGCACACCTGAACAAAAAATGAAAAGAAAGAATAAATATGATTTTTTGATAAAAATAAAAATAAAACGGAACAGAATAAAATAAAATAGAATAATAAAAAAAAATAACAAAAATAATTCCAAAAAAAAATTTAGTATAATCCCCAGAAACGGTGCCAAAAACTTGTTGGGCGAAAATATACCTAAATTAATAAGCTAATAATCGCACTCGTTTTACTTGCAAGTGCATAAGGTCAACAGTGTAGTATAGTGTGCGAATGCAAGATCATCTCCACAGGGATTGGTAAAGTTCAATTTAGAATTATATTCGCAATATAAAGAGATAGAAATAATAAAAACGTTAAGAAATAATAAAGATAAAATACTAAGGATAAAGGCGTATGGACTTGATATCCACCACTAATTATGCGACCTCAATACAACAGTATGCCAATATTTTAAATATGCCATGAATACCTAATGTTTGTCAACCTAAGGGCATGGTATCTACTCTTTAGGCTATTGATCTCCTTAAGCAATGAGTTAGGCATGGTATCTACTCTAAATCTTTTCTTCCTTAAGGGATTCAGCATGGTATCTACTGAGTTGTTCCTTAAGAGAGCTTAAGATCTGTGGAAATCGACAACCACATGAGACCTAGGGCATGGTATCTACTCCTGGTTTCTCATGTTGATTAATCCAAGAATCCGGTGTGGATATCTTTTGTTACTATTGTTGAACCCAGGACTCGGTCATCCAAATTGATTCAACTAACTAATCCATACCACATGCATACGTTGATCAAACAAACACATATGAGGAATTTAAATAAACATAGGCATTAATCAAGTTAAGCAACATAACATAAATATCACAAAGGTGTCAATACTGAATTATTGAATAAACATAATTAGGACTTCAATCAAACCCTTACTAAAAAGTTAATTACACATAATAAGATAAAAAGGAAAGAAGAAACCCGAAAACATTATGGAGAAGAGTCATCAATTCGTCTCCACAATCTCTTCCTTCGGGCTCGTCTAGTCTCCGGCCTCCCCGAACAAAAACTAAAACTAAAAGGGGGCTTGATCCCCCAAAAGGGAGATCTACTCCAAAGGGAGATTAAAAGATAAAAGAAGGGATCCCCTAATTTGTGTTTTTACAAGTGTATTTATAGGGGTTAAATAATCCTAGAAGACTCAGGAAACCTCAAATTTCCTAAAACATAAAAACTCCTTTATTTTCAAAACTAGTTTTGCCGTTTTACTGTTCACGCCCGTACATGTGCACTCGATCGCATATGTGGTGCACTCGATCGCAATCTAGCCAGCAGCTACTCCAGGATTTCCAGATTTCTTCCTTTAAGTGCCAAAAATGCTTCTTTTTCTCCAAGACCCTATAAAAACGTGTAAAACACAAAAGTGAAGTAAAATAGACTAAAACATATAGATAAAGAGCTGAACAAATGTAAATTAAGAGGCTTAAATATGAATATTTAAGCACCTATCATTGACCCTCACTTATATTTTAATGATGATAAAACACAACTCTTATTATACTAACAGTGCTATCTAAGTGTATTAAAGCAATAAGAGCATTCAATCAAGGATTAAAGTGCAAGAACTCAACCCGAATCAATCACCAAGTTAAGACAGAAGGTCTAGTATAGTTATAAGGTGTTTAAACAAGTTGTAAATCTCACTTGTTCAGGTAATTAGCTTGTCCAATGGCTCATTTTGAAAAGGTATTTTAAAAACTAACGTTTTAGAATCAAATCCTTTTAAAAGAATGAGAAACTGGGTTAAAAGGCAACCCAGTCGACTGGGTGCTTACACTAGAAGACTGGTGTTTTGGACAGACACCCCCCAGTCGACTGGTACATTAGGCAGAAGGTTCTCAGTCGACTGGTAAGTCATACCTAGTCGACTGGTACCTTCAACTGTCTTAAAATTTAATTTTTAAGTATGACCCAGTCGACTGGTAGTTCAAAAAATATGACTATTGAGACGCGAGATTTCAGCACAACTTGCTCCAAAACATTCAAAATCAGTTAAAAATAGGCATATTACATTAAGGCTATATAAGCCCACTCTATTGAGCATTTCAAAAAGAGAGAACACACATTCAATCAAGTTTTTACTCATTGATACTCAAGAAGCTTTGAAAAATTGATTGTTGAGCCATTCTTCAAGCTTTACCTTGAAAAATAGATATTATTCATTTGTATAACCTTCTATCGTTGTCTCTCTACCATTTACTTTATAGCATCTATTGTAAAGGGATTAACTTTCAAAATGAAGGGATTAGCTTCCGGGAGGAAGAGATTTGCTTCCGAGATGAAGGGGTTTGCTTCCGAGAGGAAGAGATTGATTGTAAGGTTTGTGCAACACACATGAAGTTGCACGACTAAGTTTCTTAGTGGATTACTTCAAAGAGGTTCTTTAAAGAGAGTGGATGTAGGGTCGGAACGAATCCGATATTGCTGAACCACTATAAACTGAGTTTGCATACTCTATTCCTTAAACTCTTTATTTACAGCACATATTACTTGTTTATATGCTTGTGGTGTTATATGTTTTATAAACTTGTCTTTAATCCGTGAAAGTTTTTAAAACCTAATTTACCTCCCCTCTTGGGTTGAAACCTCAGTCTTCAATTGGTATCAGAGCCTCGTTCTCAATTTTAGGCTTAATATCCTTGAGTTGATTCGATGGCAGCAAATAGCTATTCTGAGGGACACTCATACACTAGGCCTCCCTTGTTCAATGGCTCCAACTATAACTATTGGAAAAACAGGATGAAATTCTTTGTCGAATGACAAGATTATAATCTATAGATAGTCATTGAAAAGGAACCTAGAATTCCATCAAAAGAAATCATTATTGGAGAATTCAATCATACAATGCCTAAACTCAAAACTGAGTACAATGATGAGGATTGTAGAATGATATCTTTCAATAGTAGAGCAACAAGTATTTTACATTGTGCTTTAGATATATCTAAATACAATAAAATCTCTGCATGTGTTTCAGCTAAGGAAATATGGGATAAATTTCAAGTTACATATAAAGGAACTAGTGAGGTTAAAAAATAAAAAATCTATATGCTAGTATCTGAATATGAATCTTTTAGAATGTCTCCTAACGAAACAATTTTTGAAATGTACTCACGTTTCACAACTATTGTTAATGGTTTGAAGTTTCTTGGTAGGAACATTGAAGAGTTTGAACTAACAAGAAAAATCTTAAGATCTCTGCCACCTTCATGGAAACCAAAGAAGACGGCCATTCAGGAGGCCAAAGATCTCGACAAACTTGATGTTGAGACACTTCTTGGGTCATTGTTGACATATAAGATGGAGGAAATGAATTTCATTGTCAATGATGATGAGAAGAAGAAGAAAGTGATTGCTCTCAAAGCCTCTACATACAACAGAGAAGAGGAATCGGAAGAATAAGCGGAGAGTAGTGAACAGGATGGTGAGATGGCTTTAATCACTAAACGATATCATTGATTCTTGAAGAAAAACGAGAAACCATACACAAAGGATCCCATCTCGAAAAGGGAACCACTTGTGTGCTATGGATGCAAGAAGCCCGGTCACATCAAGGCCGATTGTATGGCTACAAGCAAACCATACAAGAGCTTGAAGAAAAAGGCTATGATTGCAACCACTTAGAGTGATGACGAAGAAGAAGAAGAATCCTCGGATAGAGAAGTTGGATACGAGGAAATTGCCAACCTATGCTTTATGGCAATTGATGATGAAAATGAGGTATTATCTTCTCCCTCTTCAAAAAAAAAAAACATTGTGAGTAGTAGTGAAGAATTGTTAGAAGTCATAAATGAAATGCATGCTGAATTGAAGAAATTCAATTCTAAGAACTCAACTCTTAAGAAAGAGGTATCATCTCTTTCTAAAGAAATGATTAGTCTAAGAGATGAAAAAGATAAACTATCATCATTGCTTTATGATTCTTCTCAAGATTTCCTAAAAGATGAAAAACAAAAACTTAAATAATAAGATATTAGAATTGAATGGCACTATATCTAGACTCATGCTTGGAAAAAGAAAAGCTTGATGAAGTACTTTCTTGCCAAAGATTAAGTGGAGGAAAATATGGGTTAGGATACTCTCCATTAGGCAAGCAAAAATCAAAGAGGGCTTATTCATGAAAGCTTCATGTGTGAATGAAGCCTCTACTTCAAAGGTTAAAATCACACCCACATTGAATGATAGTATGTATAGAAATACTAATTCTAATGCCTATATAAGATTGAAGAATCCTAGAAATACTCATGCTTATATGTATGCTCATTTAAAGAATACCTATATACATGCTAGGAATAATCATCATATGCATCCTAGAAAATATATGTGTAATCAAAACTTGCACACTGCACATTCATATACTAGGAATTACCATCATTGTCATCCTAGAAATAGTGTGCACACAAGCATTTATCCTAGAAATCATCTTCATACATTTTCTGGAAATGACATGCATATTCATATTCCTCACAATAGAAACATGTATCCTAGGAACTCATATCCTAAGCATTATAGGCATGAACAACTAAATACTCCTAGAAATTTTAATAACTATCATCCTAGGATTGTGCATCATCATGTCTATAGAACTCCATATGTTGTTAAGAAAGTATGGGTCCTAAAAGGAACCATATTTTCAAGGACTAACCCCAAAGGACCCAAGAAATTTTGGGTACCTAAAAATGTCCTTGTATATCCTTGTGTCATGTAGATATGTCTCCACACCAAGGAAAAAGGTAATTGTTGGTACCTTGATAGTGGATGCTCAAAGCACATGACTGGTGATAAAAGTGTATTCAATGAGCTAACTCTAAGAGATGGTGGACTTGTCACCATTGGAGACAACACAAAAATAAAGATCATCGGGCATAGAAAAGTTGGTAATGATTTCTCAACCATAGATAATGTATTGCTAGTAAAAGGCCTTAGGCCAAATTTACTTAGTATTAGTCAACTTTGTGACAAAGGCAACAAAGTCACATTTGAAACCTCTCATTGTCTAGTTATAGACATCAAGAGTAACAAGATCAAGTTTGTTGGCCATAGACATGAAAATGTCTATATAGTTGATTTAAAATCATTGCATTCTGAAAACGAAAAACGTTTTCCTGCATTTAGTGAAAATCCATGGCTATGGCGTAGAAGGCTTGGTCATGTGAACATGAATATACTTAAAAAAAAATTCTATGAAGGATTTAGTCATTGGACTTCCCAAAATCAATTTTGAAAAAGACAAAGTATATGATGCTTGTCAAATGGGAAAACAAACTAGGATTTCTTTTAAATCAAATAATGTAGTCTCAACTACTAGACCATTGGAACTTTTGTATATGGACTTATTTGGTCCAATAAGTACAATTAGAATATGCTCTTGTTTTTGTTGATGACTATTCAAGATATACCTTTTTAATTTTTATTGCTTACTGTTGACCCTCGCCCGTATTTTAATGATGGCAAAACACAACTGTTATTTCACTAACAAGTTTAAGCTAAGTTTTATTAAGGATCAAACGCATTCAACCAAAGAACAAATCAAGTATCAAGTGAAGACTGAAGAACTAGTATAGGTCTAAGAATTTAGAACCGATGTAAGTCTCACTTATACATTGTATTAACTTGTTCAATGGCTCGAACGCAAAAGGTTTTCTAAAACTATTATTTTTAAACAAATGTTTTCAGTTAAAAACAGAAGAAAAACTGGGTTGGAAGGCAACCCAGTCGACTGGGTACATATACTAGTCGACTGATATATGGGACAATGAGTCCCCAGTCGACTGGATGAAACATACCAGTCGACTGGTAAAATGGACAGTGAGTCCCCAGTCGACTGGATGATATATACCAGTCGACTAGTAAAACCGACAGTAAGTCCCCAATCGACTGCATGAAAAACACTAGTCAACTAGTAACCCAGAAGGTTTGAAAACGGGTGATTTTAAGTGAACCCAGTCGACTGGTCTCTCGACCCAGTCGACTGGAGGTTCAAAAAATATGACCGTTGGACCCGAAAAAGTGATCTTTCAGATTCAAATTAAAGTTCAAATGGCCATATTTTTTTATATCTATTTAAACCCATTCTATTGAGCATTCAATTGTATGTTGCACATATTGAAAAAGAGTTAAACTCACTCAATCAAATTCATACACTCTTTGAAACATAAAAAGCATTAAAATATTCTTTGTTGAGCCATTTCTTCAAGCTTTACTTTGAAAGAGAGACATTTCAGTTGTAATAAGCTTTCATTTGCTGTCTCTATATCATTTACTTTACAAAATCTTTTGTAAAGGGATTACTTTTGAAAGGAAGGGGATTACTTCCGAGAGGAAGGGGATACTTCCGAAAGGAAAGGGATTGTACGGTTTAAGCAACACTCGTAAGTTTGCTTGTGTACGGTTTATGCAACACCCGGCTAAGTTGTGCAACTAAGTTTTCTTAGTGGATTACTTCAAGGAGTTCCTTGAAGAGAGTGGACGTAGGGTCAGAACGAATCCGATATTGCTGAACCACTATAAACTGTGTTTGCATTCTCTTCTCCTTAAACTCTTTATTTACAGCACATTAATTGTTTAATTGCTTGTTGACTATTCATTTTTATAAACTCGTATTTATTCCGCAAAAGTTTTAAAAACCCAATTAACCCCCCCTCTTGGGTTGAAACCTAAGTCTATAATTAGTATCAGAGCCTCGTTCTCAATTTTAGGCTTAACATCCTTGAGTTGATCCGATGGCAGCAAATAGCTGCTCTGAGGGAGACTCTTATACTAGACCACCTTTGTTCAATGGCTCCAATTATAATTATTGGAAAAACATAATGAAAATCTTTGTTGAAGGACAAGATTATAATTTGTGGAGAGTCATTGAAGAAGGACCTAAAATTCTTTCAAAGGAAATAACTGTTGGAGAAATCATTCGTACAATGCCCAAACTCAAAACAGAGTATAATGATGAAGATTGTAGAATGATGTCTCTCAACAGTAGAGCCACAAGCATTTTACATTGTGCTTTCGATATCTCTGAGTATAATAAAATATCTGCATGTGTTTCAGCAAAAGAGATATGGGATAAATTACAAATTACATATGAAGGAACTAGTGAAGTCAAAAAATCAAAAATCTATATGCTAGTTTCTGAATATGAATCATTTAAAATGTCTCCTAACGAAACCATTTCTGAAATGCATTCACGTTTCATAACTATTGTTAAAGGTGTAAAACTGCTTCGTAGGAATATTGAGGAGTTTGAACTAACAAGAAAAATCTTGAGATCTCTACCACCCTCCTGGAAACCAAAGAAGACAGCCATACAGGAGGCCAAATATGTTGACAAACTTGATGTTGAGACACTTCTCGGGTCACTATTGACATATGAGATGGAAGAAATGACTCCCATTGTCAATGAAGATGAGAAAAAAAAAAAAGGTAATTGCTCTCAAAGCTTTTACGAGTACCAAAGAACAAGAATCAAAAGAAAAAGTGGAGAGCAGCGAAGAGGATGGTAAAATGGCCTTAATCACCAAACGATTCCACAGATTCTTGAAGAAAAGCAAGAAATCTTACTCAAAGGATCCCACCTCTAAAAGGGAACCACTGATGTGTTATGGCTGCAAGAAGCCTGGTCACATAAGGGATGATTGTCCAGTTTCAAAACCGTACAAGAGCTTCAAAAAGAAAGCCATGATAGCAACTACCTGGAGCGATGACGAAAAAGAAGATAAGTCATCGGACAAAGAAATTGGATACGAGGAAATTGCCAACCTTTGTCTGATGGCAATTGACGATGAAAGTGAGGTAACATCTTCTCCTTCTTCTAAGAATAATATTGTAAGTAGTAGTGAAGAGTTGCTAGAAGTTATAAATGAAATGCATGATGAATTAGAGAAATTTGATTCTAGAAATTCAATTCTTAAGAAAGAGGTATCATATCTCTCTAAGGAGATGCTGAGTCTTAAAGAAGAAAAAGATAAATTATCTTCATTACTGTATGATTCTTCTTAAGATTTTCTCAAAGATGAAAATGAGCTTTTAAAGAATAAACTTTTAGAATTGAATGGCACTATATCAAGACTTATGCTTGGAAAAGAAAAGCTTGATGAAGTGCTTGCTTCCTAAAGATTAAGTGGAGGAAAATCTGGTTTAGGATACTCTCCATTGGGAAAGCAAAAATCAAAAGAGAGCTTATTCATGAAAGCCTCATGTGTAAGTGAAGCCTTTACTTAAAAATCCCCTAGCAAGGTTAAGAGCACTCCCTCGATGAATGCTAGGAAATCAAGAAATTCAAATGTTCATACAAAATTGAAGCATTCTAGAAATACACATGCTTATATGTATGCACACTCTAGAAATGCTTATATATATCCTAGAAATAAATATCATGCTCATTCTAGGAATAATATGTATAATCAAAGTATGCACTCTGCTCATGCTCATCATAGGAATTACCATCACAGTTATCCTAGAAATAATATGCATACACATAATAATGCTAGCATGCATCCTAGAATGCATCATCATACATTTTCTGGAAATGACATGCATTTTCATATTCCTCTCCATAGAAACATGTATCCTAGGAACTACTATCCTAAGGAATATAGGCATGCACATGTAAGATATCCTAGAAATTTCAATAACTACCATCCTAGGATTGTGCATCATCAACATGTTCATAGAGCACCACATATTGTTAAGAAAGTATGGGTCCCAAAAGGAACCGTGTTTTCTAGGACTAACCCCAAAGGACCCAAGAAATTTTGGGTACCTAAAAGTGCAATTGTATATCCTTGTGTGATGTAGATATTTCTTTACACTAAGGAGAAAGGTAACTGTTGGTACCTTGATAGTGGATGCTCGAAGCACATGACCGGTGATAAAAATGTTTTCAAGGAGCTAACTCTAAGAGATGGTGTATATGTCACCATTGGAGACAACACCAAAATAAAAATCATCGGGCATGGAAAAGTCGGTAATGATTTCTCTACCTTAGATAATGTATTGCTAGTGCAAGGCCTTAAGCCAAATTTACTTAGCATTAGTCAACTATGTGACAAAGGCAACAAAATCACATTTGAGACCTCTCATTGTCTAGTTATAGACATCAAGAGCAGCAAGATTAAATTTATTGGCCACAGACATGAAAATATCTACATAGTTGATTTGAAATCCTTGCATTTAGAAAATGAAAAATGTTTTCCTGCTTTTAGTGAAAATCCTTGGCTATGAACTTTCTAAAAATCGTTTCAAAAAAAATTTAGTCATTGGTCTTCCTAAAATCAATTTTGAAAAAGACAAAGTATGCAATGCTTGTCAAATGGGAAAACAAACTAAAATTTCTTTTAAAGCAAAGAATGTAGTTTCAACTACTAGACCTTTAGAACTTCTGCATATGGACTTATTTGGTCCAATTAGTACCATTAGTCTAGGTGGCCATCAATATGCTCTTGTTATTGTTGATAACTATTCAAGATATACCTTTGTTATTTTTATTGCTTACAAAGATGAAGCTTTCAAAGGATTTGAAAAGTTTTGCAAAAAGATTCAAAATGAAAAAGGAATTTGTATATCAAGCATAAGAAGTGATCATGGAAAAGAATTTGAAAATCGAAGCTTTCCAAATTTTTGTGATGAAAATGGAATCAATCACAATTTTTCAGCCCCTAGAACTCCTCAACAAAATGGAGTTGTTGAGAGGAAAAACAGAGTTCTAGAAGAATTTTCAAGAACAATCCTTCGTGAAAATAGTTTACCAAAATATTTTTGGGCTGAAGCCATGAACACTTCTTGCTATATTTTAAATAGAATTTTAATTAGGCCTATACTTGATAAAACTCCATATGAACTATGGAAAGGTAGAAAGCCTAATATCTCCTATTTTCATACATTTGGTTGCAAATGTTTCATCCTAAATAACAATAAAACTAACTTGGATAAATTTGATTCTAAGACCGATGAAGGGGTATTTTTAGGATATTCTACATCGAGTAAGGCTTATAGAGTTTTCAATAAGAGAACTCTAGTGGTAGAAGAATCTGTGCATGTAACTCTTGATGAGTTTAACCCAATTAGTAGTAGAGAAGTTTCCCTTAATGATGATGCAGATTTTATTCTAAGAACGGAAACTCCTACTCCCATTGTTGACCCGAAGGAGAATCCAACTCAAGCAAATGAAGAGTTAGAAACTCATAATTTGGACCAACCATCTACAAGCCAACAAGAGGATGGTCTTCCTAAAGATTAGAGGTATGTGAACTATTACCCAATTGATCAAGTAATTGGTGATCCTTCATAAGGGGTAAGAACTCGCTCTTCTATTAGAAATATTTGCAATTATGTAGCTTATTTGTCTCAAGTAGAACCTAAGACTTTTATAGAAGCTGAAAAGGATAATGATTGGATTACTGCTATGCAAGAAGAGATAAATCAATTTGAGAGAAACAAGGTTTGGAATCTAGTTCCAAGACCTAAGAAGCATTCCATAATTGGAACTAAATGGGTATATAGAAATAAGATGGAAACAAGGCTAGACTAGTTGCTAAGGGATATAATCAAGAAGAAGGAGTAGACTTTGATGAGACCTATGCTCCTGTAGCTATATTAGAAGCTATTCGAATGTTGTTAGCGTTTGCATGTTTTAATAAATTCAAGCTATTTCAAATGGATGTAAAAAGTGCTTTTTTAAATGGTTTCATAGAAGAAGAGATTTATGTTGAGCAACCTCTTGGATTTGAAAATCCTAGTCTTCCAAATCATGTCTACATGCTTTCTAAAGCTCTATATGGGTTGAAGCAAGCTCCAAGGGCATGGTATGAAAGACTAAATAAATTTTTGATTGATAATGATTTTGTAAGAGGTAGAATAGACACAACTCTCTTCACAAAAACTCACAAAATTGACACATTGATAGTTCAAATATATGTTGATAATATTATATTTGGTGCTACTAATGAATCTATGTGTCAAGAATTTGCAAAGTGCATGCAAGGTGAATTTGAAATGAGCATGATGGGAGAACTTACTGATAGGAGCTTAAATATTCATATTTAAGCCCCTTAATTTACATTTGTTAAGTTCTTTATCTACATGTTTTAGTCTATTTTACTTAACTTTTGTGTTTTACACGTTTTTATAGGGTCTTAGAGAAAAATAAGCATTTTTGGCACTTAAAGGAAGAAATCTGGAAATCCTGGAGCAGCTGCTGGCTAGATTGCAATCGAGCGCACTCCTCTATGCGATCGAGCGCTTCATTGTGATCATGCGCATCATTGCGATCGAGTGCACCACATATACGATCGAGCGCACATGTACGGGCGTTAACAGTAAACTGCAAAACCCTGTTTTGGAAATAACCTTATTTTGGAAATAAAGGAGTTTTGTGTTTTAGGAAAGTTTAGGAACTCATGAGCCTCTTAGGACTTCTCAAAGACCTATAAATACACTTGTAAATCACACACAAAAGGCATCACCTCTTGGGAGGATCACTTCTTAGATCCCTTCTTTCATCTTTTGCTTTAGCTTGGAGAAGGAGACCGTGGAGTGGAATTGACGACTCTTCTCTCGGGTTTCTTCTTTTCTTTTTATTTTATTATGTGTAATTAAATTCTTAGTAGGGCTTGGTTGAAGCCCTAATTATGTTTACTCAATAAATTTAGTATTGGCGCCTTGTGTTATTTATGTTGTGTTGCTTAAACTTGATTAATACCTGCTTTTATTTAAATTCCTCATATGTATATGTCTGATCAATATGTGCATGTGGCATGGACTTGTTAGTTAGATCAATTTGGATGACCTAGTCCTGGGTCTAACATTAGTAACAAGGGATATCTTATCCGGATACTCGGGTTAATCAACATGGGAAACTGAGAGTAGATACCATGCCCTAGGTCTCATGTGGTTATCGATTTCCATAATACTTATGTTTTCTTAAGGAACAACTCAAGCAGATACCATGCTGAATCCCTTAAGGAAGAAAATAGTTATAGTAGATACCATGCCTAACTCGTTGCTTAGGGAAATCAATAGCTTAAGGAGTAGATACCATGCCCTTAGGTTGGCAACCAGTAGGTATACATGGCATGAGTAAAGCATTGGCATACTGTTATATTGTGGTAGCATAATTAGTGGTGGATATCAAGTCCCTACGCCTTTATCCTTAGTATTTTATCTTTATTATTTTTCAACGCTTTTATTATTTCTATCTTTTTATATTGCGAATATAATTCTAAATTGAACTTTACCAATCCCTATGGAGATGATCTTGCATTCGCACACTATACTACACTGTTGACCTTGTGCACTTGCAAGTAAAACAAGTGCGATTATTTACTTATTTATTTAGATGGATAAACGCACAACAAGTTTTTGGCGCCGTTGCCGGAGATTGTGCTAAATTTCTGTTTAGAATTATTTCCCATTTATTTTTTTTATTTTGTTCAATTTTATTTTCTTATTTTTCATTAAATTTTTTTTTCTTCTGTTTTGTTTTATTTTATTTTCATCAACTATCTAAACTTAATTCTTCGTTTTGTTATTTTCTTGCTTTCTGTTTCAGGTGTGCATCAGTGCTAATTCTGGCACTGCGATCGAGCGCAAACCTAAGTGCGATCGAGCGCATTGGTGCGATCGAGCGCAGTGCTTGGAGCGCTCGAGCGCAAATACTCCAGAGACTACCCGAGCAGCAGTACTGAAGCTGCTGCACTAAGGTATTCCTGCTGATTCATGCAAGGGCTTCGAGTGAGGAACCCAACCATCCTTTCACTTGATATAGAAAGTGAGAAGATCATTCGAAAGAGGCCTAGAAACAACTTCGAGGAGAGGGAAGAAGAATTTGAGGGTGAAGCACCAATGGAACAGCTTTACAACCAACTGCCACCAGTACGGAGACCTATGAAGCAATCCTTCATTCCACAGAACCTCAACTGTCCTTCATGCATTGCATATCAACCTATGGTGGAAGAAAATTATTACATATCTCCGCAGATACTTAGTGCCTTGACTCATTTTAGGGGTACACCTGCTGAGGATCCACACTTGCACCTTCGAGAATTCTGTGATCTCTGCAAGTTCCAGCATATTTGGGGCCTAGATCAAGAGGGAATCAGGTTAATTCTTTTCCCTTTTTCATTAAAAGATAATGCTAAAATGTGGTATCATTCATTTCCTGCAAATTCCATCCATACTTGGGAAGAGCTATCCAATAGATTTCTAAGGAAATTTTTTCCAGCCCAAAAGACAAGGCAGATGAGGAAGGAGATTCAATCCTTCCAACAAAGGGATGGAGACCTTCTCTTCGAGGCATGGGGACACTTCAACGAGTTGCTACTCAAATGTCCACATCATAACTTACCTCAAGATGAGCTGGTCCTAGCTTTCTATAAGGGTTTGAATGGCATAAATCAAGGTATAGTGGATTCCGGTTGTAGAGGAATGCTAATGGAGAAGACTAGTGAAAAAGCCATGGAGCTGTTTGAGACATTAAGTGAGCACACCTAACAATTCTCCTCGAGAGGTAGACAACGAATTAAAAGCAAGGGTATGTATGAGGTGAGCTTCAATAATGGATCTTCGAATCAGATGGCTACTATGGAAAGAAAGCTAGATATGCTCATAAAAGCCTTGGTTGATCAGAAAAATTTACCTAGTCCACAGGCTACACAACGCCAGGTATGTGCTATATGCTCTCATTTTGATCATAATACTTATACTTGTCCTCTGTATTCAACTACAGATCAAGAGCAAGTAAATTATGAGGGACCGAACAGCACATATACAAATACCTATAATCCTGGATGGCAAAACCACCCCAATCTCTCATGGAGCAACACTCAAAATGTTCAAGGACAGCAACAATACTTCCAACCAGCAGCCCAACTAGTGCCGGAATCAGAAAATAATGACCTAGAAAGTCTTATGAGGCAATTGATGACTTCACAAGAACAGTTCATGGCTGAGCAAAGACAAACCACTACAAAACATGAGCAAGCCATTCAAAGACTCGAGGAACAAATGGGGTAATTGGCTAAGGAGCTAAGTGAAAGAAAGTGGGATGAACTTCCAGTCCAGCCACTACCTACTCCAAGAGGACATCAACAACTAAATGTTGTGACAAATCTAACAAATGGTAAGATCATCGGAGCTGATGAGCCTGCACAAGCATCCACATCCAAGGTAAGTGAGATGGAGAAGGTAAATGGTGAGAAGGTTGAAATCAAAAGATATAATGCATTAAAATTACCCCCAGATAATACAAAATGTTTTAATGTATGCATAACGCAAAGTGTTGTTGAAGAAACTTTTCAGGTCCATCACGTTGATCCAATACAAACTGCTCTTATCTATAGTGTCCCAAGATCGGATATTGAGCCCAAATGCAAGGATGTTACTGATGACATCATTGACACTATGCACCTCCTTGAGGCCTTTCCAAAGCATCCAAGTAAGTACACCGATCCATTTGACCATCATGTGCCTACTAATATTATTTTTCCTTCTATTGTACAGGCACCTAACTCAGAATTCAAGTAGTTGTCAGAACACTTACCATATGCTTATATGGGAGAGAATAAGACATTTCCTATGCTAGCTGCTACCACTCGTAGTTTTGGGAAAAAATAAGGCTTGGTCCGGCTGAAGACGTTAAGCTTAGCGCTCATGGGAGGCACCCCACAGCTTATCCTTTTATTTTTATTATTTTATGTATTTATTGTTATTTATTTATTTTTATTACTTCTTGTTTTCCCGTATTACATTAGTTTTTCTTTTTTAGGGACAATGTGTGCATCCGTTCAAGTTTGGGGGTACGCTATGAGTCATGCCAACCTAGCTAGTTCTCCATCTCCCAGGTCAGCTCTTTCCTTGTTATTCACACATTGGGAACAATGTGTAATTTAAGTTTGGGGGTATGGGAGACACATTCACACACACCTTGTCCCAGTTTTTTTTTTGTTTTGTTATTTTTCATAGATAAATACATGTTCATTCCGTTCCAAAATTTTTGGGTGTTCTAAACAAACAATATGATTTGACTTCATAAGTGAGCTTAACACCTTGAACATATGGGCCAATAATTAAGTTTTGAACCATAATCACTTTCTTTTAGGCATTTAAGGATTCACAAGTTCGACTTAAACTAAACATGAGCACATTAGCACATAGTTGTGTGGGGTATGACATGTAATTTTGATTTGTATGTTTCTTTTGCTTGACTGTGAACCAGATGACCTATTAAATTAACGCGGTGGCATAAGAAAATAAAAAAAAAGTTCATTATTGCTCAAAAAGAAAAGAAAAAAATGCTTCTAAAGATCATTAAAAAGAACTTTCCATTGAGTAACTAGCCCTCTTGCCTCAGTAAGCAGTGAGTGTCACGTCAAAAGGTGGAATATTCTGATCGGTAGCATTAAGATCAGTTAGTTTCGTAGTCTTTTTGACTCGAGTTAGTAAGCTCTTAGGGGTGTTTCTACACCTAATGTCCTAAAACCATCTGGTTTGGGAATCATCGGCTAAACACTCGTTACACGAGTCAAATAGAAAGCTTAAGGGAACTAACTTGGCAAAAATCTCACAAATAAAATAAAAGAAGAAAATCTATGCCATCTTTGTTGATTCTAATAGAAAATTTGGTGAATCTTGAGTCATCGAAACACTACACATTAGAATTATTTGGAAACCCAATCTTTTATGTGCTAGTCCACCACACACTCAGTTAAACTTGTGATGTCTTAACCTGCCTCATGAAAGTGATTTGCATTCAAAACTCATATTCATTGCAAATATGTGTTTATACTTGTTAAGCTTGCTCATGAATGTGCATCATAGTTTTGTGTGAAACCTAAACTTTTGTTGGACACCATGAGCATTGGATTTATCTTTGCGTCTTTGTTTTTCATTTAGTTTTTGGTTTTGTATTGCTAAGGGACTAGCAATATGTAAGTTTGGGGGTGTGATAGGGGCTTAAATATGATATTTAAGCCCCTTAATTTACATTTGTTAAGTTCTTTATCTACATGTTTTAGTCTATTTTACTTCACTTTTATGTTTTACACATTTTTATAGGGTCTTGGAGAAAAAGAAGCATTTTTGGCACTTAAAGGAAGACATCTGGAAATCCTGGAGCAGCTGCTGGCTAGATTGTGATCGAGCGCACTATTGCAATCGAGCGCACCACATATGCGATCGAGTGCACATGTACGAGCATGAACAGTAAACTGCAGAACCCTGTTTTGGAAATAACCCTATTTTGGAAATAAAGGAGTTTTGTGTTTTAGGAAAGTTTAGGAACTCATGAGCCTCTTAGGACTTCTCAAAGACCTATAAATACACTTGTAAATTACACACAAAAGGCATCACCTTTGGGGGGATCACTTCTTAGATCCCTTCTTTTATCTTTTCCTTTAGCTTAGAGAAGGAGACCGTGGAGTGGAATTGACGACTCTTCTCTCGGGTTTCTTCTTTCCTTTTTATTTTATTATGTGTAATTAAATTCTTAGTAGGGCTTGGTTGAAGCCCTAATTATGTTTACTCAATAAATTTAGTATTGGTGCCTTGCGATATTTATGTTGTGTTGCTTAAACTTGATTAATACCTGCTTTTATTTAAATTCCTCATATGTATATGTCTGATCAATATGTGCATGTGGTATGGACTTGTTAGTTAGATCAATTTGGATGACCGAGTCTTGGGTCTAACATTAGTAACAAGGGATATCTTATCCGGATACCCGAGTTAATCAACATGGGAAACTGGGAGTAGATACCATGCCCTAGGTCTCATGTGGTTGTCAATTTCCATAGTACTTATGTTTTCTTAAGGAACAACTCAAGCAGATACCATGTTGAATCCCTTAAGGAAGAAAAGAGTTAGAGTAGATACCATGCCTAACTCATTGCTTAGGGAAATCAATAGCTTAAGGAGTAGATACCATGCCCTTAGGTTGGCAACCAGTAGGTATACATAGCATGAGTAAAGCATTGGCATACTGTTATATTGTGGTAGCATAATTAGTGGTGTATATCAAGTCCCTACGCCTTTATCCTTAGTATTTTATCTTTATCAAGTCCCTCAACGCTTTTATTATTTCTATCTTTTTATATTGCGAATATAATTCTAAATTGAACTTTACCAATCCCTGTGGAGACGATCTTGCATTCGCACACTATACTACACTGTTGACCTTGTGCACTTACAAGTAAAACAAGTGCGATTATTTACTTATTTATTTAGTTGGATAAACGCACAACACTTACCTACTTCCTTGGACTCCAAATCAAACAACTTAAAGGAGGTATCTTCATCAATCAATCAAAGTATACTAAGGACATACTAAAGAGGTTCGGGATGGAAAGCTCAAAGCCACTTGGAACTCCAATGAGCACATCTACAAAACTTGATCTTGATGAAGGAGGTAAACCTGTAGATACTAAATATTATAGAAGCATGATAGGTGCTTTGCTTTATTTAACTACAAGAAGACCTGATATTATGTTCAGTGTATGCATGTGTGCTAGATTTCAGTCTAATCCTAAGGAATCATATGTAGTTACAGTAAAAAGAATCCTTAGATATCTGCAAGGAACCTAAACTATAGGATTATGGTACTCTAGAGAATCATCTTTTGAGCTAGTAGGATATTCAGATGCTGATTTTGCTGGATGTAGGTTAGATAGAAAGAGCACAAGTGGAACATGCCAATTCTTAGGTGCTATGTTAACGTCTTGGTTTTCCAAGAAACAGAACTCTGTTGCACTATCAACCGCTGAGGTGGAATATGTAGCAGCTGGAAGTTGTTGTGCCCAAGTGTTATGGATGAAACAACAACTAGAAGACTATGGCATGAACCTCAAAAATATTATTATATTTTGTGATAATACTAGTGCTATCAACCTAACCAAGAACCCTATTCAGCACTTTAGAACCAAGCACATAGAAATAAGACATCATTTCTTAAGAGACCATTCTCAAAAAGGTGATATAAGATTAGAATTCATACCTTCAGAAGATTAAATAGCTGATATTCTTACAAAACCCCTAAGTGAAGCTAGTTTTTGTAAGATTAGAATGTTGATGGGATTGCTTGATTTTGATAAACTGAATGTTTGATTGAATCTACATTTCATCACTTGCACATTTGACATTGAGTGAAAGAGTATTAATTCTTGTTTAATTATCTCCCTTACTCAAAGATGTCATAAATAAAAAAATTCGTGCTAAAAATTCAAGACTGAAAATTTTCTTAAGGGTCCAGTCGACTGGTAAATATGCCCCCGTCGACTGGTAAATCACTGTCTATTCTTTCACTCGACTGGTAATTTTGACCCAATCAACTAGTAACTCTCTGTCAATTCTTCCAGATGACTAGTAAGTCTTCTCCAGTCGTCTATTAGATCAAATCCCTGTTTAGAGCCAATATTTAAAATTCCATTGTCCTCCAATCGACTGGTATCTTACTGCCAGTTTACCCAGTCGACTGGTACATTTACCCAGTCGACTGGTATGCAAACTGTTCATCTTTTCAAAGGGACCCAGTCGACTGGTAACTCGACCCAGTCGACTGGTATCGCGATTCTATAAAAGAGACTATTCATTTTTTTCTGACTTTTTATGCCATTTTCAAGCTCTCAAACTTTCTCTCTCTAGAAAAATTCATCCTTTTGATCCAAAAACCATCCAAACTTCATCTAAACAGATAGATATACTCATCCATAACGAGATTTTTAACTTCCTACGGTTATAGTCTCTTATTTTTACCAAAATCGCTTTTTTCAAAAACTCCAGATTTTTCCAAAATGAGCGATAGAATCCGGGTTAAGTTCACAACGAGTGGACCTAATGCACCTAAAAAGCCAAAGTCTTCAAAATCTTCAGCATCAGAGTTATAAGGAAAGGGAGCAGCGGGCTCATCTAGCAGAACGCCCGGAACAAAGTTGGAGGAAACTCTGTTTTCCAGTCCGGCGGCTCACGCAAGGTATAACTCGATTATCCGTCATAAGGAGATCATGACGGGTAGAGTCGTTGATTTCGACTCTATTCGTCATGGCAATTTTGATATCTTGCTAGCCTTTGAGGCGATACACTTGACCCCACTGGTCAATGTGCATGAAAAATATTACCTGCGACTGATTCACTAGTTCTACACGAACTTGGTGAAACCCAGTCCTCTGGCTCTGAGATTCAGAACCAGAGTCAGCGGTGTGGAGTTTGAGATCAACACTGACCTCTTGATGAGCATATTGAGAATCCTAGTAAGGGGGATTCAATTGAGTCTGGATGGATGGCCATATAGCTTTGACGTCGAGGCGGCTTGTCAAATGGTCAGGGAAGACCTTAACTATGTGTATAGACCCACTACATTTCACACATGTAGTGACATGCCCCTCAACTCAAAGATGTTTTAGCTGATTGTCAGTTGGACCATCCACCCGAGACTTGGGAGTCGAGGGTCTCTATCTTACATGCCTCTCGACTCAAAGACGTTTCAGCTGATTGTCAGTTGGATCATCCACCCGAGACTCGGGAGTCGAGGGTATCTATCTAAGATAGATACAGCATTGATTTTGTGCCTTAAAACTGGGCACCACTTCAATATATATCCTATGCTGCTCGCCAACATGATAAACGGTGAAGCGAGCGACTCCGAGTGTCTTCCTTATGGGATGCTCGTTACACTCATCCTCCAGCACTTCCGGGTACCTCTACCTGCCTCCGAGACTCAGGATATCGGACTGACGGACATCATCAACATCTCATCTCTGAAGAAGATGGGATGTACAGTTTGAGATGGATTCCTCTATCCGAAGGCTGGAAAGTGCCTACGAATCTGAGAGGGAGAGACTGACAGCGATGAGGATGCTGCTGTTAATACGGCTGCTGAGATAGACACGGATACCCTAGCACCTCCCATTGGTGACTCGAGCACTGGTCAGGCTAGGTGCAGAAGTTTACTATAGGCTATTACGAGCCTCTAGATGACCATGCAGTCCGGCTTTCAGTCTATGCAGTCTGACCTCCAAACCATGCAGACTCAGTACCAAACATTGAGCTCCTCCATCGAGCATCTTCGAGATGATTTCGAGTTACATTGAGAGTACACCGAGAGTTCTTTAGCAGAGATTAGGGATCTTATCCGTGATGGCTCGGACTCTCATGCACCATGAGACGTTTTCTTTACTTTTATGATGTATTTAGTGGTTTTTTAGTTCTTAGCATTTAGCACGAACATATCATGTCTATTTCAGTCTTGTATGTGGCTCTGTGAAGCCCGTTTATGTACCAACTTTTTATATATGAGATTTTTTTTACCTTAGATATACATCTTACATCTATTTACGCTATTTATGATATGTTTGCACAGTCTTAAACTCTGTTTAGTCACTAAACTGCTCTAAAATGCTTATACTTGTATGAAAACTTCCGGTACTTCTCGGGAAGGCTTTTGATCTCTGAATGAAGACAATTTTTTGCATAAAAGTTCATTTTATTATACTCTAGATGACTATAGTGGCTAAATATCTTGTTTTTCAATTTCTGACCCCTTTGGTTGCTGTTGTCAAAACGGGAGAGAAAAATAAGAAAAACGAGAAAATCTAAGTAAACACAACCAATGCATAGATTTAGGGGGAGCATTGCTCCATAGCCCTATGAAAAATTTTCATTGATTGGTTGAGTTGATTGTGGTTGGTTGAAATAAATATATAAACTATGTTTGCTTGTTTACAGGGTGGTTTTACTCAAAAAAGAGAGGAGACTCTGTCAAATTTTTTCGTAAAATCCTAACACTTAGTTTTTTAAACTGTTTTCACATTATTAGTTTTATCATCATCAAAAAGGGGAAGATTGTTGACCCTTACCCATATTTTAACGATGGCAAAACACAATTGTTATTTCACTAACAATTTTAAGCTAAGTTGTATTAAGGATCAAACGCATTCAACCAAGGAACACAGTGCAAGAACTCGAACCAAATCAAGTGTCAAGTGAAGACTGAAGAACTAGTATAGGTCAGAACCGATGTAAGTATCACTTATACATTGTATTAGCTTGTTCAATGGCTCGAACACAAAAGGTTTTCTAAAACCATTATTTTTAAACAAATGTTTTCAATTAAAAACAGAAGAAAAACTGGGTTGGAAGGCAACCCAGTCGACTAGGTATATATACCAGTCGACTGGTATATGGGACAGTGAGTTACCAGTCGACTGGTAAAATGGACAGTGAGTCCACAGTCGACTGGATGATATATACCAGTCGACTGGTAAAACGGACAGTAAGTCCCCAGTCGACTGGATGAAAAACACCAGTCGACTAGTAACCCAGAAGGTTTGAAACGGGTGATTTTAAGTGAACTCAATTGACTGGTCTCTCGACCTAGTCGACTGGAGGTTCAAAAAATATGACCATTGGACCCGAAAAAGTGACCTTTCAGATTCAAATTAAAGTCTAAATGGCCAAATTTTTTTACATCTATTTAAACTCATTCTATTGAGCATTCAATAGTATGCTGCACATATTGAAAAAGAGTTGAACTCATTCAATAAAATTCATACACTCTTTGAAACATAAAAAGCATTGAAATATTCTTTGTTGAGCCATTTCTTCAAGCTTTACATTTAAAGAGAGACATTTCAGTTGTAATAAGCTTTCATTTGCTGTCTCTCTACCATTTACTTTACAACATCTTTTGTAAAGGGATTACTTCCGAAAGGAAGGGAATTACTTCCAAGAGGAAGGGGATACTTCCGAAAGGAAGAGGATTGTACAGTTTAAGCAACACTCGTAAGTTTGCTTGTGTACGGTTTGTGCAACACCCGGATAAGTTGTGCGACTAAGTTTTCTTAGTGGATTACTTCAAGGAGTTCCTTGAAGAGAGTGGATGTAGGGTCGGAACGAATCTGATATTGCCGAACCACTATAAACTGTTTTTGCATTCTCTTCTCCTTAAACTCTTTATTTATAGCACATTAATTGTTTAATTGCTTGTTGGCTATTCATTTTTATAAACTTGTATTTATTCCGCAAAAGTTTTAAAAACCCAATTCACCCTCCCTCTTGGGTTGAAACCTAAGTCTACACTTACAAGGATGAAGCCTTCAAAGGATTTGAAAACTTTTGCAAAAAGGTTCAAAATGAAAAAAAGATTTATATTTCAACCATTAGAAGTGATCATGTGTTGCACGTTTACCCACCTAAATAAATAGGCGAATAAACGCACTTGTTTTACTTGCAAGTACACAAGGCCAACAGTGTAGTATAGTGTGCGAAAGCAAGATCATCTCCACAGGGATTGGTAAAGTTCGGTTTTAGAATTAGTTTCTTTAGAGTAAAAAGAAATAAATAACTGTTATATGTGATTGATAATAATAAAGACATAGGGCTTTGATATCCACCACTAGTCATACTTTCCCAATTGTATAATGTATAAGTGCACTAGCCTTATCATGTATACCTAATGGTCGCCAACCTAAAGGTATGGTATCTACTCCTAAGCTATTGATTTCCCTAAGCAATAAGTTAGGCATGGTATCTACTCTAACTCTTTTCTTCCTTAAAGGATTCAGTATGGTATCTACTCCCCGTTTCCCATGTTGATTAATCCAAGAATCCGGTGTGAATATCTTTTGTTACTAATGTTAGACCCAGGACTCGGTCATCCAAATTGATCTAACTAACCAATCTATACCACATGCATACGTTGGCCATACACATACATATGAAGAATTTAAATAAGCACAGGCATTAATCAAGTTAAGCAACATAATAAAGGCTATTGGCAAAGATTTTATCAATGAATAAATATATGAGAAAGCATAACTAGGGCTTCAATCAAGCCCTATAAGAAAGTTAGTTACATATGCTGTCTAAACTAAACATTATATATAAACTAAACATAAAGGGAAGAATAAACTCGAGAGAAGAGGATTCAATTCTCTCCCAAAGCTTACAACTCCAAGTGAAAGATAAAAGAAGTGATCTCTAAGATCTCCCCAAACAAAAATTAAAACTAAAAGGAAGCTTGATCCCCCAAAAGGGAGATCTACTCCAAAGGGAGTTTAAAAGATAAAAGAATGGATCCCCAATTTGTGTGTTTTACAAGTGTATTTATAGGGGTTGAATAACCTTAGAAGACTCAAGAAACCCTAAATTTCCTAAAACATAAAACTCCTTTATTTCCAAAACCGGTTCTGTCGCTTTACTGTTCACGCCCGTACATGTGCGCTGGATTGCAAGCCTGCACTCGATCGCACCTAATAGTGCGCTCAATCGCACTTTAGCCAGCAGCTACTCCAGGATTTTCAGATTTTTTCCTTTAAATGCCCAAATTGCCTCTTTTTCTCCAAGACCCTATAAAGACATGTAAAACACTCAAATGAAGTAAAATGGACTAAATTAACATAATTACGGACTTAACAAATGTAAATAAAGGGGCTTAAATATGAATATTTAAGCACTTATCACACCCCCAAACTTACATATTGCTAGTCCCTTAGCAATACAAAATTAAAAAAACTAAAATGAAAAAAATAACGACATACGGATAGATCCAATATTCAAAGTGTCCACAAAAGTTTAGGTCTTCACACAAAATTATGATGCGCATTCATGAGCAAACTTAACAAATATAAACACATCTTTGCAATGAATATGAGTTTTGAACGTAAATCACTTTCATGAGGCAGTTTAAAACATCACAAGTTTGACTGATTGTGTGGTGGACTAGCACATAAGAGATTGGGTTTCCAAATAATTCTAATGTGTAGTGCTTCGATAACTCAAGATTCTCCAAACTTCCTATTAGAGTCAACAAAGATGGCATAGATTTTCTTCTTTTCTTTTATTTGTGAGATTTTTGCCATGTTCGTTCCCTTAAGCTTTCTATTTTACTCGTGTAACAAGTGTTTAGCCAATGACTTCCAAACCAGATGGTTTAGGGCATTAGGTGTAAAGACACCCCTAAGAACTTACTATCTCGAGTCAAAAAGGCTACAAAACTAACTGGTCTCAATGTTATCAATCAGAATTTCCACCTTTTGACGTGACACTCAATGCTTACTGAGGCAAGAGAGCCAGTTACTCAGCAGAAAGTTCTTTTTAATGATCATTGTGAGCAAAAAAATTTCTCAAACTTTAATGAATGCCCACAGTCCCTAAAAAATAAAAACTAACATAATACAGGAAAACAAGAAGTACTAAAAATAAATAAATAACAATAAATACGTAAAATAATAAAAATAAAAGGATAAGCTGTGGGGTGCCTCCCATGAGCGCTAAGTTTAACGTCTTCAGCCGGACCAAGCCTTATTTTTCCCCAAAACTAAGATTGGCAGCAACTAGCATAGGTAGTGTCTTATTCTCTCCCATATAAGCATAAGTTAAGTGTTCGGGCAACTACTTGAATTCCAAGTTAGGCGTCTGTACAATAAAAAAGAGAAGACTAGTGTTAGTAGGCCCAATAATTTCAAATGGATCGGTGTACTTACTTTGAGGCTTTGAAAAGGCCTCAAGGAGGTGCACAGTATCAATAATGTCATCAGTAACATCCTTGCATTTGGGCTCAATATCCAATCTTGGGACACTATAGGTAAGAGTAGTTTCTACTGAATCAACATGATGGACCTAAAAAGCTTCCTCAACAACACTTTGCGTCATGCATACATTAAAACATTTTATATTATCTAGGGGTAATTTTAATGCATTATATCTTTTGATTTCAACCTTCTCACCATTTACCTTTTCCATCTCACTTACTTTGGATGTGGATGCTTGTGCAGGCTCATCAACTCTGATGATCTTACCATTTGTTAGAGTTGTCATGGCATTTAGTTGCTGATGTCCTCTTGGAGTAGGTAGTGGTTAGACTGGAAGTTCACCCAACTTTCTTTCACTTAGCTCCTTAGCCAATTGCCCCATTTGTTCCTCGAGTCTTTGAATGGTTTGCTCATGTTTTGTAGTGGTTTGTCTTTGCTCAGTCATGAACTATTCTTGTAAAGTCATCAATTTTTGTTACTGAGTTGCCAACTACATCACAAGACTCTCTAGGACATTTTTCTTTGATTCCAGAACTGTTTGGGCTGCTGGTTGGGAGTTCCTTGTGAAGTTGGGGTGGTTCCGTCATCCATGATTGTAGGTATTTGCATATATGTTGTAGTTGTTCGATCCCACATAATTTTCTTGCTCTTGATCTACAGATGAATATAAAGAGCAACTGTTAGTAGTGTGATCAAAACGATAACATATAGCATATACCTAGAGTGGTTTGCCTCGTGGACTAGGTGATATGTTTTGAGTAGTCATGGTGTTTATGAGCATATCTAGCTTCCTCTCCTTAGCATCTAGACAAGCATATCGAGCTTCCGTCATTGGTGCTTCTCCCTTGAATGAATTAGTTGAAAAGTTTCAGTGTAGCAGTTTTAGTACTGCTGCTCGGGTACTCTCTGGAGCTTTTGCACTCGAGCGCACCAAGAACAGTGCTCGATCGTAGTGGGATTGCGCTCGATCACACCAAGGAGTGCGCTCGATCACAATGAGACAGAGACTCCTCCTCTGCACACCTGAACAAAAACAAAAAACGAAAAGAAAGAATAAATCTGATTTTTGATAAAAATAAAATGGAACAGAATAAAATAAAATAAATAGCTTAAATAAAAAAAAACTAACGAAAATAATTCCAAAAAGAAATTTAGCACAATCCCTGGCAACGGCGCCAAAAACTTGTTGCGCGTTTATCTACCTAAATAAATAAGCAAATAAACGCACTTGTTTTACTTGCAAGTGCATAAGGTCAACAGTGTAGTATAGTGTGCGAAAGCAAGATTATCTCCACAGGGATTGGTAAAGTTCGGTTTTAGAATTAGTTTCTTTAGAGTAAAAAAGAAATAAATAACTATTGTATATGATTTATAATAATAAAGACATAGGGCTTTGATATCCACCACCAGTCATACTTTCCCAATTGTATAATGTATCAGTGCATTAGCCTTATCATGTATACCTAATGGTCGCCAACCTAAGGGCATGGTATCTACTCCTTAAGCTATTGATTTCCCTAAGCAACGAGTTAGGCATGGTATTTACTCTAACTTTTTTCTTCCTTAAGGGATTCAGCATGGTATCTGCATGAGTTATTCCTTAAGAAAGCATATGATTTATGGAAATCGACAACCACATAAGACCTAGGGCATGGTATCTACTCCCGGTTTCCCATGTTGATTAATCCAAGAATCCAGTGTGGATATCTTTTGTTATTAATGTTAGACCTAGGACTCGGTCATCCAAATTGATCTAACTAACCAATCTATACCACATGCATACATGGGCCATACACATACATATAAGGAATTTAAATAAGCACAGGCATTAATCAAGTTAAGCAACATAATAAAGGCTATTGGCAAAGATTTTATCAATGAATAAATATATGAGAAAGCATAACTAGGGATTCAATCGAGCTTTATAAGAAAGTTAGTTACACAGGCTGTCTAAACTAAACATTATATATAAATTAAACATAGAGGGAAGAATAAACCCGAGAGAAAAGGTGTCAATTCTCTCCCAAAGCTTACAACTCCAAGTGAAAGATAAAAGAAGTGATCTCTAAGATCTCCCCAAACAAAAATAAAACTAAAAGGGAGCTTGATCCCCCAAAAGGGAGATCTACTCCAAAGGGAGTTTAAAAGATAAAAGAAGGGATCCCTAATTTGTGTGTTTTACAAGTGTATTTATAGGGGTTGAATAACCCTAGAAGACTCAGGAAACCCTAAATTTCCTAAAACATAAAAACTCCTTTATTTCCAAAACTGGTTCTGTCACTTTACTGTTCACGCCCGTACATGTGCGCTCAATCCCATCGTTGTGCGCTTGATCGCAAGCCTGCGCTCGATCTGCTCCAGGATTTCCAGATTTCTTCCTTTAAATGCCAAAATTGCCTCTTTTTCTCCAAGACTCTATAAAAACATGTAAAACACACAAATGAAGTAAAATGGACTAAATTAACATAATTACAGACTTAATAAATGTAAATAAATGGGCTTAAATATGAATATTTAAGCACCTATCATAATGGAAAAGAATTTGAAAACCAAAGTTTTTCAAAATTTTGTGATGAAAATGGAATTGATCACAATTTTTCGGCTCCTAGAACTCCTCACCAAAATAGAGTTGTTGAGAGGAAAAATAGAGTTCTAGAAGAATTTGCAAGAACAATGCTTGGTGAAAATAGTTTACCAAAATAATTTTGGGCTGAAGCAGTAAACACTTCTTGCTACATCCTAAATAAAATTTTGATTAGGTCTATGCTTCATAAAACTCTGTATGAATTATGGAAAGGTAGAAAGCCTAATATCTCTTATTTTTGTATGTTTGGTTGTAAATGCTTCATTCTAAACAACAATAAAATTAACTTGGGTAAATTTGACTCTAAGATCGATGAAGAGATCTTTTTAGGATATTCAACCTCTAACAAAGCTTATAGAGTCTTCAACAAGAGAACTCTAGTGGTAGAAGAATTCGTACATGTAGCTCTTGATGAGTTTAACCCAATTAGTAGTAGAGAAGTTTCCTTTAATGATGATGCAAATTTTATTCCAAGAACAGAAACACCTACTCCCATTGTTGACCCAAAGGAGAGTCCACCTCAAACAAATGAAGAGATAGAAACTCTCAAATTGGACCAATCATCTACAAGTTGACAAGAGGATAGTCTTCCCAAAGATTAGAGGTATGTAAATTATCACCCAATTGATCAAGTGATTGGTGATCCTTCACAAGGGGTAAGAATTCATTCCTCTATTAGAAATATTTGCAATTATGTAGCTTATTTGTCTCAAATAAAACCTAAGTCTTTTATAGAAGCCAAAAAAAATAATGATTGGATAATTGCAATACAAGAAGAAATAAATCAATTTGAAAGAAACAATGTATGGAATCTAGTTCCTAGACCTAAGAATCATACAATAATAGGAACTAAATGGCTATTTAGAAATAAGATGAATGATAATGGAATAGTAACTAGGAACAAGGCTAGACTAGTTGCTAAGGGATATAATCAAGAAGAAAGAATAGACTTTGATTAGACCTATGCTCCCGTAGCTAGATTAGAAGTTATTCGAATGTTATTAGCGTTTTCATGCTTTAATAAGTTTAAGTTATTTCAAATGGATGTAAAAAGTGCATTTTTAAATGACTTTATAGAATAAGAGGTTTATATTGAGCAACCTCTTGGATTTGATAATCCTAGTCTTCCAAATCATGTCTACAAGCTCTCTAAGGCTCTATATGGGCTGAAGCAAGCTCCAAGAGCATAGTATGAAAGACTAAGTAAATTTTTTATTAACAATAATTTCATAAAAGGTAAAGTGGAGACAACCCTCTTCACAAAAACTCACATAAATGACACTTTACTAATTCAAATATATGTTGATGATATTATATTTGGTGCTACTAATGAATCTATGTGCCAAGAGTTTGCCAAGTGCATGCAAGGTGAATTTGAAATGAGCATGACGGGAGAGCTTACCTACTTCCTTGGACTTCAAATCAAGCAACTAAAAGAAGTCATATTCATCAATTAATCAAAGTACACTAAGGACCTACTAAAGAGGTTCGGGATGGAAAGCTCAAAGTCACTTGGAACACCAATGAGCACCTCTACAAAACTTGATCTTGATGAAGAAGGTAAACGTGTAGATACTAAATATTATAAAAGCATGATAGGAGGTTTGCTTTATTTGACCGCAAGTAGATCTGATATGACGTTCAGTGTATGTATGTGTGCTAGATTTCAAGCTAATCCTAAGGAATCACATGTAGTTGCAGTAAAAAGAATCCCTAGATATCTATAAGGAACTCAAATCATAAGATTATGGTACACTAGAGATTCATCTTTTGAGCTTGTAGAATATTCAAATGCTAATTTTGCTGGATGTAAGTTAGATAGAAAAAGCACAAATGGAACATGCCAATTCTTAGGTGCAATGTTAACCTCCTGGTTTTTCAAGAAACAAAACTCTGTTGCACTATCAACCGCTGAGGCGGAATATATAGCAGCTGGAAGTTGTTGTGCCCAAGTGTTGTGGATGAAACAACAACTAGAAGACTATGGCATGAACTTTAAAAGTATCCCAATACATTGTGATAATACTAGTGCTATCAACCTAACCAAAAATCTTATTCAGCACTCTAGAACTAAACACATAGAAATCACACATCATTTCTTAAGAGACCATGCTAAAAAAGGTGATATAAGACTAGAATTCATACCTTCAGAAGATCAAGTAGCTGACATTCTTACAAAACCTCTAAGTGAAGCTAGTTTCTACAAGATTAGAATGTTAATGGGATTGTTAGATTATGATAAACTGAATGTCTAAATTGCTTCATCATTCATCATTATGCATACTTGACATCTAGTGAAAGAATATTAATCCTTGTTTAATATCTCTCTCACTCAAGATGGCATAGATAAACAAATTTTGTACTAAGACTCAAGATTGAAAATTTTCTTAAGGGTCCAATCGACTGGTAAGTCTATCCTAGTCAACTGGAAAGTCTCTTCCTAATTTTCCAATCTACTAGTAAGTCAATACCAGTCGACTAGTTCATATAGTCTTTGTTTGGAGCCATTTTTTTTCGAAATTCAGTTATCACCCCAGTCGACTGGTAAAAACTACCTAGTCGATTGGTATCTGTCTGCCAGTTCTTCCAATCGACTGGTACCCTGACCCAGTCGACTGGTATGCAAAATTGTTCATCTTTGCAAAGGACCCAGTCGACTAGTGTCATTACCCCAGTCGACTGGTATCGCGATTCTATAAATAGGCTGTTCATTTTTTTTTTCTTCAGATTTTCATGCCATTTTCAAAAAACTTAGCTTTCTCTCTCGACAAAATCTCCCCATTTCGATCCAAAAACCATCCAAACACTACCAAAATACATCGATCTTCTCATCCCCAACATCTATTTCAACTTTCTACGGTTGAAATCCACCCTTTCCTCTCAAAACCCATTTGACCCAAAAACTCAATTTCTTAAAAATATCCGATAGAATCCGAGTAAAATACACCACTGGGGGACCACATGCGCCTACTAGGCCAAGATGCACCAAATCTTCAACACTGAATTCATGCCGGAAGGGTGTGGCGGGCTCATCCAGCAAAAAGCCTAGAACAGAGCTCGACGACTCTCTGTTCTCCAGCCTGGAGGCCAAGGACATGTATACCTCTGTAATAAGGAAAAAGAAAATCATGACAGGTAGAGTTGTCGATTTTGACTCTATTCGTTATGGTAATTTTGATATTTTACCTACATTTGAGGCTATTAACTTGACCCCACTAGTTAAGATACATGAGAGGTGCTACCCTAGATTGATTCACCAGTTCTATGCGAACTTGGTGAAACCCAGTCCACTGGCTCTGAGATTCAGTACCAGTGTCATTGGTGTGAAGTCTCAGATCAATACCGACCTCTTGATGAGCATTTTGAGGATCCCCGTGGGAGGGATCCAATGGAGTCTAGATGGATAGCCAGACAATTTCGAGGTAGAGGAGGCATGTCAGATAGTTAGGGACAACTTTAACTATGTGTTTCGACCCACTACATTTCACACATGTAGTGACATGCCCCTAGACTCGAAATTATTCAACCTCATTGTGAGTTGGACCATCCACTCAAGACTAGAGAGTCGGGGTATCTATCTAAGATAGATACCGTATTGATTTGGGGCCTTAAAACTGGGTACCACTTCAATATATACCCCATGCTACTCGCCAACATGATTAATGACGAAGCGAGTGACTCTGGATGTCTTACCTATGGGATGCTCATCACGCTCATACTCCAGCACTTTCGGGCGCCTCTCCCCGCCTCTGAGGCTCAAGATATTGGCCTCAAAGACATCATCAATGTATTTTCACTAAAGAAGATGGGATGTGCGGTCCGCTACAGCTTCATTTACTCCAAGGTCGGGAAGCACATTCGGATTAGAGAGGACGACAGCAGTGATGACAAGGACGAGGGTGCCGCTACTACTGCTGATATGGATACAGATACCTGAATACCTCCCATGAGTGCCTCAAGTACCGATCAGGCTGGGTACAATGATCTACTTCAGGCTATCATGATCCTCTAGCTGACCATGTAGTCCGGATTTCAGACCTTGAGCTTTTCCATTGAGACCCTCCGGGATAACTTCGAGCTGCACCGGGAGCGCACCGAGAGTTCCCTGGCTGAGATTTGGGATCTCATTCATGATGACTTGGACTCTCTCACTCCATGAGTCACTTTACTATCTTTCTTTCTATGTACATTTTTAATGTAGACTTTTCATTGTTCTTAGCAAGGACATATTTTCATATTTTTATGTCTTTTGTACTTCTCTTTCGGCTCTATGAAGCCTACCTTGTATAGAAATTTGTTATAAAAGATGATGGATCATGCTTAGACCTATTTTTTTTTACTTGTTTTACTTATATGTAATATAGTTGCATGCTTTATATATCTTAATATTCGGATTAATGCTATAAAACTGCTTTGGCATGTATGAAAACTTCCGGTTCTTCTCGAGAAGGCTTTTGAACTCCAAATAATGTCAAATTTTCGTATACAAGTTTGTTTATGCATACTTTTCATAACTGTGATAGCTTTGTAGCTTATTTCATGGTTTACTACCCCCTTTTCTATTGTTGTCAAAACGGGGGAGAAATATGAGAAAATGTGAAAACCTAATGTGAACTCAAGATAATGCATAGATTTAGGGGAAGCATTGTTTCAAAGATATTGGAATATGATTATATATATTGTCTTGGTTGGTCGATTTGTATATATACTGCGTTTGATCCTTTTACAGGTTGGTTTTATTTGAAAAACAAAAGAGACTCTGCCCGATTTTTCTAAAAATTCTAACTCTTAGTTTTTTAAACAGTTTTTCTCTCATTAGTTTGTCATCATCAAAAATAGGGAGATTGTTGACCCTCATCTATATTTTAATGATGACCAAATACAACTCTTATTATACTAACAGTGCTATCTAAGTGTATTAAAGCAATAAGAGCATTCAATCAAGGATCAAGGTGTAAGAACTCAACCTGAATCAATCACCAAGTCAAGATAGAAGATCTAGTATAGTTATGAGGTATTTAAACAAGTTGTAAATCTTACTTATTCAGGTAATTAGCTTGTCCAATGGATCATTTTGAAAAGACATTTTAAAAACTAACGTTTCAGAATCAAATCCTTTTAAAAGAATGAGAAACTGGGTTGAGAGGCAACCCAGTCGACTGGGTGCTTAAACCAGAAGACTGGTGTTTTGAACAAACAGTCCCCAGTCGACTGGTACATTGGGCAGAAGGTTTCCAATCGACTGGTAAGTCATACCCAGTCGATTGGTACCTTTAACAGTCTTAAAAATGTGATTTTAAAACATGACTCAGTCAACTGGTAGTTCAAAAAATATGATCGTTGAGACGCGAGATTTCAACACAACTTGCTCCAAACATTCAAAATCAGTTAAAAACAGGCATATCACATCAAGGCTATATAAGCCCACTCAATTGAGCATTTCAAAAAGAGAGAACACTTATTCAATCAAGTTTTTACTCATTGATACTCAAAAAGCTTTGAAAAATTGATTGTTGAGCCATTCTTCAAGCTTTAGCTTGAAAGAGAGATATTATTCAATTGTATAAGCTTCCATTGTTGTCTCTCTAACATTTACTTAATAGTATCTATTGTAAAGGGATTAACTTTTGAAATGAATGGATTAGTTTCCGAGAGGAAGGGATTGATTGTAAGGTTTGTGCAACACCCATGAAGTTGCACGACTAAGTTTCTTAGTGGATTACTTCAAGGAGGTTCTTTGAAGGGAGTAGACGTAGGGTCAGAACGAATCCAATATTGCCGAACCACTATAAACTGAGTTTGCATACTCTATTCCTTAAACTCTTTATTTACAACATATATTACTTGTTTATATGCTTGTGGTATTATCTGTTTTATAAACTTGGTTTAATCTGCAAAAGTTTTTAGAACCCAATCAACCCCCCCTCTTGGGTTGAAACCTCAGTCTACAGCTTTGGTGATGGGAGACAGAGGATCCATCATCAAGATCTGAGCACGAATTTGAGTATAGGACTCATTGAGGCCCATTAGAAACTGAATAACAAATTCCTATTGCTGGTCATCCATCCAAGTTTTCATACCCCCACAAGTGCAAACAGGGACTAGTCGAAAATCTTGAATCTCATCCCATTGGATTTTCAGGCGAGTATAGTAAGTATTGACATCAAAAGAGCCTTGACACCATTGCTCTGATGAATCTAATAATGAAGATCATGCCAAAAACTTGCCGTCGAATTGATGTATAAGAGACTTTAAGCGATGTCTTTAGCAACAGAATTGAGGACCTATGAGGTAATCATGCTGTTGGAATGAGACCACATGCTAGAAAGGAGATCTATAGCAGAAGAGCGAGGAAAATACCATCTATGAAACCAGTCTTGTTCATATCATTCAGAGGCATGAGTATGTTGTGGCTCCAGGTGTTAAAATTGGATCCCATCAATGGATGAGCAACAAGGATAAGACCTGGATGATCACCATTGGGAAGGAAATAAGGGCTACTAGAATCTTCCATGGAAAAAGGATTGGACCAGGAAGAAGAAGTAAGGGGTCCCCCAATAGAGTAATAAAAGAGGTATTTGTCATTTTGATGAAGAGAGAGTGATCTGAAGCTGATTGTTTAAAACCTTCAGCAAGCAATACACTAGAAAACTTTGAAAACCATTGTTGAGAGGCTTGTTTGAGGCTATAGAGGGACTTATGTAATCAAGAAACTATATTGGCAGGTAAAAAATCCCCCTCATGGTGATAACCAGGTGGTAAGGACATATAAACTTCCTCTGTAAGGTCTCCATGCAAGAAAGCATTATTAAGATCAAGTTGAGTAAGAGACCAGCCATGTATAGCAGCTAGTGCAAGGAGAATTTTAATAGTAACCAGCTTTGTAACAGGTGAAAAAATGTCAAGAAAATCAACGCCCTCTTGTTGAGTGTACCTCTTGGCCACTAGGCGAGCTTTGTAATGTTCAATAGAGCCATTAGCTTTATATTTTATCTTAGAGACCTATTTGCAACTGATTGGACACTTACCAGGAGGTAGAGTGGTTAAAGACCAAGTGGAATTGGTTTCCAAAGCTTACAGATCAGTACACATTGCCTCTTGCTACTTAGGATTCTCAATAGCCTATGAATAATGTATGGGCTCGGTGTGAAAGGAAATGGCAAGGATGAAAGCTCAATTGAAACTTTCCCTTGATAGTTGATTTAAACTCAAAGATTTAGGAGATTTAAAGTATTTTTTGGGATTGGAGATAGCCCATTCTGAAAAGGGAATTTCTATTAGCCAACGACATTAGGCCTTGCAACTAATTTTGGATGCTAGTTATCTTGGTTATAAACCAGCAAGCACTCTGATGCAGGAGGATACAAGTCAGATGATGCTGAGTTGTCAGATAGCACGTTGTTGGCACTGAGATACCTTGAGTTGGTAGATCAGCGCAAAGATGGCAAGTGGACTACCTAGAATGGTTTACATCATTTAGTGGGCCATGAGCTCGGATCGAGCCCCTGAGACCCTAGTCTGATTAGAAACGGGCCTCCGGGCAGAACTCAAGCCCTGAGCATCGTTGGTTTAAACCAAAAAACGACGTTTAGGCCTTCAATTTTACAGTTTTCAGTTTTTAGGAAACTTTCCATTTTTGATTTCTTTTCAGAATTAGTATTTTCCATAATTTTTCCCCAAATTTATGTTTCCGGGGATTTTTGCCTTTTTTAACTTTGGTCTTATAAATGAGGAGGCCACGAACGGAAATAATATTATTATTATTGGTATTTGCATAATTTTAAATTAAACATCAGAGGTATTTCTCTATGTTTTTAGGGTTTTTCTTATGTTTTTCCCTGTGAAATATCTATTGAAACTAGCCTGTAGAATAATCTTTATTCTGTCCAGCATCAGTTGGTATCAGAGCTTCAGTATCTTCCTTGGGTGAGATTTCATCAGTTTCCATGGCTGGTGGTCGTGGTCGTGGTCGTTGCGAGCAGGTTCCGAACGAGGAAGCCCCACACCGTGATCGTAACATTCAGGATGCAATGATTGAGGATTTACAGAGCAAGTTGCAGAGTTAACCCAGCGTCTAACGGCGCAGGATTTCGGTGATCGTGAGATGGAAGATCACGATTTCAATTCCAGTTTTGAAAACCCGTATCACAATCCTGCTCAATTCTGGGAGAACCGTGGTCGGGAGAATCATTATGGAGACCTCGGTTTTAGAGTGGATCTGCCTAAGTTTTTTGGTACGTTATAGGCTGAAGGATTCATCGATTGGTTGAATGAAGTAGAGCGTATTTTCGAGTATAAGGAAGTCCCAGATCGTGTTAAAGTGAAACTGGTCGCTATCAAACTCAAAGGTAAAGCATCTGCGTGGTGGGAGCAGTTGAGGCGCTCGCGCAAACGGCAGGGCAAGGCCAAGATCACAAATTGGGAGAGGATGAAGAAGAAGATGAAGGGTCACTTCCTTCCTTTCAGCTACACTCAAACCTTGTTTCAGCGACTTCATTCGTTGAGGCAAGGCACAAGATCGGTGGATGATTACACGGAGGAGTTCTATCAATTGATAGCCCGAAACGATTTATCTGAGACAAAAGAGCAGATGGTGGCATGGCATTTGGGGGGATTACAACAACCCTTATAGGATGTCCTCAGCCTTCACTCAATATGGATCGTTTCTGAAGCATACCAGCGCGCACTTGCAGTGGAAAAACAGCAGAACAAAAGGCCAATAATCATAAGCGATCAAAGCAGTCGGCCAGTTCGCCCTCAAGAATACCATCCTACCCAGCAGCCACCCCAAGGTAACTCTCACTCAAATATTAGATGTTTTAGATGTGGTGAACAGGGACATAAATCGACTGAGTACAGGAAGCCTGCTAGTCAGAAGGGCAAAAATCTCCTGATTGAGGACGACTTGGTAGAGAAAACTGAGGAGGTTAGAGAGCCTATGTATAACGATGATAAAGATGGAGATGTGTTGTATGGAGATGATCAGAAGACTCTGGTCGTTCGTAAGAGTCTACTGACCCCCAAGGGCAATTCAGGGGACGATTGGTTGAGAACCAATATTTTTCGCACGATCTGCACAGTTGCAGATAAAGTCTGCAAGATGATCATTGACAATGATAGTTATGAGAACGTAGTGTCTGAAGAGACTATCCATAAATTGCAGTTGAAGACAGATCGTCATCTCAAGCCGTATAAATTATCGTGGCTGAATAAAGGCAGTGAGGTAACAGTAGATAGGCGATGCCTGGTGTCTTTTTCGATTGGTAAGAAATATTTTGATAATGCTTTGTGTGATGTTGTGTCTATGGATGCTTGTCATGTATTGTTAGGCAGACCTTGGCAGTATGATTGCAGTGTTATTCATGATAGGCGGAAAAATACATATTCCCTTAGCATCAAAGGGAAGAAGATTGTGTTGGCACCTCATCGGGAAGGAACCACTCCTACCCCGGTAACCAATAATATTAACCTGCTTTCTATGTTCAGGTTTTTAGCTGAGATTGAGCGTGGAGACGTGGTCTATGCTCTGCTACCTTATGGGAATAGTACAGCAGAGATGAATCCAGATTTACTAGCAGAGATGCAGCAGCTGTTGGCAGAATTTTCTGACCTGATGCTAGAGGATCTTCCTCCTGGGTTGTCGCCTGATTTTGAAAAAATGTTTGAGGTAAACTGTGATGCATCTGGGGTTGGTATTGGTGGAGTTCTGAGTCAGGAGGGGCGCCCCATAGCTTTTTTCAATGAATACTAGTAGGTGTAGAAATATTAATTCTAATATATATAAGAATGAATCATCGTAGAAATACTCATGCTTATATTTATACTCATTCAAGAAATGCTTTTACACATCCTAGGAATAATCATCATGCGCATCCTAGAAACAATATGTATAATCAAAACTTGCACACTGCACATGCATATCCTAGGAATTACCATCATAGTTATCCTAGAAATAATATGCATACTCGTAATAATGCAAGCATATATCCTAGAAATCATCATCATACATTTTCTAGAAATGGCATGCATATTCATATTTCTCACAGTAGAAACATGTATCCTAGGAACTCCTATCCTAAGAATTATAGAAATGCACATCTAAAAAATCCTAGAAATTTTAATAACTATTATCCTAGGATTTTGCATCATTATGTCTATAAAACTCCATATGTTGTTAAGAAAGTATGGGTCCCAAAAGGAATCGTATTTTCAAGGACTAACCCCAAAGGACCCAAGAAATTTTAGGTACCCAAAAGTGCAATCGTGTATCCTTGTGTGATGTAGATATGTCTCCACACCAAAGAAAAAGGTAACTGTTGGTACCTTGATAGTGGATGCTCGAAGCACATGACCGGTGATAAAAGTGTATTCAAGGAGCTAACTCTAAGAGATGTTGGATTTGTCACCGTTGGAGACAACACAAAAATAAAGATCACCGGGCATGGAAAAGTTGGTAATGATTTCTCAACTATAGATAATGTATTGCTAGTATAAGGCCTTAAGCCAAATTTACTTAGCATTAGTCAACTATGTGACAAAGGCTACAAAGTCACATTTGAGACCTCTCATTGTCTAGTTATAGACATCAAGAGCAATAAGATCAAATTTATTGGCATAGACATGAAAATGTCTACATAGTTAATTTGAAATCCTTGCATTCTGAAAATGAAAAATGTTTTCCTGCTTTTAGTGAAAATCCATGGTTATGGCATAGAAGACTTGGTCATGTGAACATGAACTTGCTAAAAATCGTTTCAAGAAAAGATTTAGTCATTGGACTTCTTAAAATCAATTTTGAAAAAGACAAAGTATGTGATGCTTGTCAAATGGGAAAACAAACTAGGATTTCATTTAAAGCAAAAAATGTAGTCTCAACTACTAGACCTTTGGAACTTCTGCATATGGACTTATTTGGTCCAATTAGTACCATTAGTCTAGGTGGCCATCAATATGCTCTTGTTATTGTTGATGACTATTCAAGATATACCTTTGTTATTTTTATTGCTTACAAGGATGAAGCTTTCAAAGGATTTGAAAAGTTTTGCAAAAAGGTACAAAATAAAAAAGAATTTGTATTTCTAGTATAAGAAGTGATCATGGCAAAGAATTTGAAAATCAAAGCTGTTCAAAATTTTGTGATGAAAATGGAATTAATCACAACTTTTCAGCTCCTAGAACTCCTCAACAAAATGGAGTTGTTGAGAGGATAAACAAAGTTCTAGAAGAATTTTCAAGAACTATACTTTGTGAAAATAGTTTACCAAAATAATTTTGGGCTGAAGCCGTGAACACTTCTTGCTATATCTTAAATAGAATTTTAATTAGGCCTCTGCTTGATAAAACTCTATATGAACTATGGAAAGGAAGAAAGCCTAATATCTCCTATTTTTGTACATTTGGTTGTAAATGCTTCATCCTAAATAACAATAAAACTAACTTGGGTAAATTTGACTCTAAGACAAATGAAGGGATATTTTTAAGATATTCAACATCTAGTAAGGCTTATAGAGTTTTCAACAAGAGCACTCTAGTGGTAGAAGAATCCGTACATGTAAATCTTGATGAGTCTAACCCAATTAGAAGTAGAGAAGTTTCCTTTAATGATGATGTAGATTTTATTCCAAGAACAAAAACTCCTATTCCCATTATTGACCCAAAGGAAAGTCCACCTCAAGCAAATGAAGAGATGGAAACTCACAATTTGGACCAACCATCTACAAGACAACAAGAGGATATTCTTCCCAAAGATTGAAGGTATGTAAATAATCACCTGATTGATAAAGTAATTGGTGATTCTTCACAAGGGGTAAGAACTCGCTCTTCTACTAGAAATATCTGCAATTATGTAGCTTAATTGTCTCAAATAGAACCTAAGACATTTATAGAAGCTGAAAAAGATAATGATTGGATAATTGCAATGCAGGAAGAGATAAATCAATTTGAGAGAAACAATGTTTGGAAACTAGTTCCAAGACCTAAAGATCATTCAATAATTGGAACTAAATGGGTATATAGAAATAAAATGGATGAAAATGGTATAGTAACTAGAAATAAGGCTAGACTAATTGCTAAGGGATATAATCAAGAAGAA